>ML681964.1:5065563-5150046 GCA_007922195.1 Podocnemis expansa | reverse complement strand
AAAACAACGCCAGCGGGACATGCCGTTTCGAAACAACAGTTGTTTCAAAACGAGTTGTTTCGAAACAACCATTTCAATGGCCGTGTTATTTCGAAACAACAGTTGTTTCGAAATAACCGGCTGACCTTCCTCCCAGGATGCACAGCGCCCTGGGGGATGTCCCTGGCTGGGTGTGCCTGCAAGGGTGTGTGCCAGACAGGGCTGTAGCAGGCAGCCATGTCTCAGCAGCCAGGCCCCTCAGCTGCAGGACGCTGGAGGGCCCCTGTCTGGACCCAGGAGGATATTACCTGCCTCCTGGCCATCTGGCAGCAGCCAGACATTCTCAGACAATTCCAGGCCAGCCACCAGAACCGCGATATCTACAGCAACATCACGGATGTGATATTGCAAAAAGGGCACCCCCGCACAACCGAGCAGGTGCGGAGTAAGGTGAAGTCACTCCGCCAGGAGTACGCCCACACCCGGGATGCCCGGGCGCTGCAGGGGCCTGGCAGCCAGGCCACATGCCCCTATTTTGAGGCCCTGGATGCATTCCTGGGCACACAGCCCAGCGGTCTCCCCGCTGCGGCTGTGGACAGCTCAGGGGGGCAGCAGAGCCCCTCATCAGGCCCGGAGGCAGCCGGGTCCGACGTCTCCATCAGGGGGCCTCCAGCTTCACCACCACCAGCGGCGGAGGCCAGCCCCACCACCCTGGAGCTGTTCATGGCCATGGAGGCGGGGAGCAGCACAGAGGAGCAGGGGCCCACCACAGCCCCAGGCTCTGACTCAGACCCCGGGACATCTCGGCGGACCTCTGGAGCCCCTGTGGGTAAGTTTGCCGCCCCCCCCCCCACGGAGGCACACAGGGCTGGGCCTGTCCAGCAGGTCCCGGGACGGGAAGAGGCCAGGGCCAGGCACCGGGGCAGGTAGGGCCCAGGGTTCGTGGGCGCAGAGGGGCCCCCCTGGCCACGGGTCCCACAGACACAGGTGGCACCGGGGGTCACAGGCCCGTGTGTGCCAGGGGGTGGTGACCAGGGACTGGCTGGGAAAGATGCAGCAGCACCATTGGTGGAGTGGGGAGCAGGCAGGGCACACCACTGGCAAGTGGCCTCGGGAGACCCCCAAGTGCAAGGTGTGGCTGGGTCCAGTTCACCCTCGTGGGCACCACGGGCATGTGTGCCTCCAGGGTACGGTTCCTAGATGTCTGGCAAAAGGAGAACATGGTTTCCTTTTCTCTGCTCTGTTCTTCTTTTTATCCTCACATTCTCTGTCTGGCAGGCAGTTCAAAATGCAGAGGTTTGTCAGGCTTTTTCCTAGACGGGTTGGAGGATCCTGGAATGCCAGAGGATACTGATTTATATGGCAAAGTGTTCCAGGGCGCCTTAAACCCTGATGACTACCCCGGCCAGACAACCGTCTTGCCCAGGAACCTCCAATGTCCTCCGTCGGGTACTGTCCCAGCCTCCTTCCGAGGCTTTGGGGGCCAGGAGCCCTACCCCAGAGTAATGTCCCACGGTATCCTGGGACCTGCTGACAGTCAGGGCAGAGGTGTGTGCTACAGACAGGTGCACACAGACAGGACCAGCAGGCGGCAGGGGCCAACTGTGTTTTTTGCTCTCCTGCAGCACATCGCAGAGCTCCTCCCCAGGGGCCACCACCCACACCCGGATCCCAACGCCCAAGCCCCAGGACACCCCGGCGACGGTGGAGGGCCCCCCGGACCCGCAGCGAGCTCCTGGAGAGCCTGGAGGAGCTCGGCCAGGACATGCACGCCGCCACCCAGGCCTGGTGGCGGGAGCAGGTGCAGCGGCAGGTGGCTGGGCTCCATGCCCTGGAGCACCTCGTAGGCACCAAGGACAGGGCTGCAAGGACGCTGGAGCTCCTGGCAGCAGAGCTGCCAGCCGCCATCGTGGAGCAGGCCACAGCCATCCAGCAGCTGGCTGAGAGCCTGGCGCCCTGATGCCACCAGGAGGCATCACCGCCAGGACCGCCCCAGCGAGGACGGTGGGCAGAGGGCGGCCGTGGGTGCGGGCGGGGCATGCCACCTCCCCCCCGGACCCTCCCACAGGCCAGGCCTAATCTCCCCCCTTCCCCCTGGACGTCTTCACCCCTCTCCCCTCCCAAGTTGCTGCTCCCTCCTCCAAGTCCCCTCCCAAGTTGCTGCTCCCTCCCCCGGACCCCCCCACATTGCCCCATCCCGTATCGCCCCCATCCCTTCCCTGATTGATTGTTAATAAACCCCTTGAAAGTTGTTCGTGGTTGTCTGTGTTTTTATGGCGGCGGGGTGGCAGTGCGGGTGGATGGGTGCGGGCTGGCTGTGGGTGGACAGGGGAGATGGTGGTGTGGTGCAGGGCAGGCCTGGCCCTCAGTGTTCCTCTGCGGCGAAGGCGAGCCGGAGGGCATTGTGGACGGCGAGGGCTCGCGCAGATGGCTGCTCCCGAGTTGGCCGGGATCTTGGCTGTTCATAGCCCCTGGCAAGGCCTTGCGCCTCAGCCTCCCATGCGAGTGGGATGGGCTCCCCCTGCTGCTCGCAGAAATTGTGTAGCACTGCACATGCCGCAATGACTTGCAGCAGGCTCCGGTCTGTGAGGTGGAGGCGGGTTAGCAGGCACCTGCACTGGGCCTTGAGGCATCTGAATGCCCACTCGACCACCTGTTGACAGCGGGCCAGGCAGTGGTTGAACAGCTGCCAGCTGGGGTTGAGTGACCCAGCGTATGGGTACATTAGCCAGGGCCGCAGGGGGTAGGCTGCGTCCACCACTATGAGGATGGGCACCTCTACTCCCCCAAGGTGGATGGTGTGAGGGAGGAAGTGGGTGCCCACCTCCATGCCCCGGTACAGGGCGGAGTTGCGGAGGACCCTGGAGTCATGGGCCCTCCCTGGCCAGCCCACGTAGCAGTCTTGGAACAGGCCCTGGTGGTCCACAAGGGCCTGCATGATCACCGAATGATAGCCCTTTCGGTTCTGGTACACTGCAGCCCTGTGCTCCGGGGCGCGCACAGGGATGTGTGTGCTGTCCAAGATCCCAGCACAGTTCGGAAAGCCAAGGGTGGCCATCCTGGACATGGTGTCCTGCAGGTCCCCACATCTCACCAGGCCCTGTAGGAGGACACGATTGATGGCCCTGGTGACCTCGAGGAGGACGGTGCAGGTGGTGGACCGCCCGACGCCAAACAGACGCGCCACTGCCCTGTGGGACTCTGGAGTGGCCATCTTCCATAGGGCGACGGCCACTCGTTTGTCCACTGGGATGGCGGGCCTCATGGGGGTGTCCCTGTGCTGCAGGTGCGGAGCGAGTTCGCCCATCAGGTGGGTGAAGCTGGTCCTGCTCATTCTAAAGTTCTGCTGCCAGAAGTCGTCGCCCCAGGTGCGCAGAACGACCCTCTCCCACCAGTTGGCACTGGTCTCCCGCGCCCAGATGCGGCAAGGCCCGGGGAGGGGCAGAGGCAGTAGCTCAGCCCTGTGGATGAGCTGCATGTATTCCTCAGGCATAGGCCAGTCATCCTCAGGGTCTGCAAACAGAGTCTCCCACAAGTGCCGGAGACCCTGCATGCGCTCCGAGGGGCTGGGTACTGCACGGTGCTGTCTAGGCAGCCGAGCAGAGTCCATTGCTTGCAGCATGCTGCTAGCGTGGGTGGACAGGGAAGTGAGGTCAGGGCCAGCTTTTATGCGATTGGCTAGCAACATGGCCGCTGACGTGGCCCAGAGAGACGGCCATGTTGCCACACCACCCATGCTGCACTGCCCCTGGATCGAAATAGCAAGTCCACACTGTGGAAACGCTATTTCGATTCCCGTTTTTTGCTTATTTCGAGGATACAGTTTTGTTATTTTGAAACCAGTTATTTCGAAATAACAAGTTATTTTGAAATAGTTTGTTTCGAAACAAGCCCTCCCTGTGTGAACATAGCCTAAGATGTAGCATATAGGCACATAAATTGAACCCCTCAGCATTTACAGAGCTGAAAGTATAATTAATAGAAAATGGCTCAGTTAGTGAACTTAGTCGTATTTTCTGGGAACAGGGGGTGGGGGAAATTTGGCTTTTATCTCAATTGTACTCACACAAACATATTTACTAAATAATTTATTGACATAATTCTTGCTCTGTATATTGCAGTGAATGTACCTGCTGACAATCATCAAGTGTTCAAAATTTAAACTGTGGTGTTTGTTTTGACAGTACACTGAAGTCAAATAGATTTGTTTCTACTCTCTGAATGAATGTAACTGAGAATCAGCTGTCTGGCAAGAATACTTTATTTAAGAAGCTCAGAATTCTTTTTCCACGAGACCCAGCAATTGACAGTACTCTGTTTCCCTAAATTAAACAAAAGAGCACTTCACAGTACATAAGAGAGATGGACCCACGAGCACTTCCAAATAACAAGATTATTATTCCTGATGCCACACACATCACCTTTTCTTACTTGGCAGTTCAGTTGATATTTAAAAAGTGCACTTAAAAGAAAAAGATACACATAGTTACATAAAATGAACAACTGCAATTAGGCAGAGTAATGAAAGAATGTGTCTATTCTGTAAGTAATATTTGTTTAAGAAATGACAAAAATTAATGGCAATTTCCAGCAATTAATTGATCATTTATTCAGCAATACAGTTAAATTAGGATATTTACATATAATTATTGTTATGTAATCCATGTTTATTCTTCTGTTTCACTCACTGTTCTTCTGTATTTGAAGTAATATTTGGTAAAAGAACGGGCTGAATTCTAATCTATGGCCTCTCTGTGCTGTTCTGGTGGTGCAGAGCTACTCTAACAGTGTAGCTGAAGAGTCTCCTGGTGTTCCAGGATCTTGTGTCCCTTAGAGCAGTCCAAAGGCTTGTGTTTTGGTACATACTTGTAATTGAAAAATTACTGAATTATATCTTTTCATTTTGCTAGTTTTTATAATCTCTTATCCACGGGGGATGCCTGTACCTTTTCTTAACACAGGTGGTAGGTCTATGGGGTCTGAATCTTCACTCATGCCAATGCAAACCAGGAGTGATTCCACTAAAGGCAATAGATCTCCACCAGAAAAACTGATTTGAGAAGGCAAAATTAGGCCCAATACATCTATTCAGTTAGTAAGCCGAGCAGGTTTTTTTCTTCAACATAGATAGCTATGCAGGCCCATAGTTAGTCCTATCATATTCATAACTGTGTGTGTGTGTGAGAGAGAGAAAGCGAGAGAGCGAGAGGGGGGGGGCGCACACCTTAATATGGAAGAACCCACATAAATCTGAAACATTGACCAGGTTAATGAGGCAGTATTTCAAACCATTCATATACACTCTAAGTTCTGAAGGGACTAGTACAATCATCTGACCTCCTTTATAACACAGGCCATAGAACTGCCCCCTAAGAATTCCTATAGCATCTATTTTATCAAAAACAGCATCTTGATTTAAAAATAGGCAGTAAAAAGATAAGATAGGAGGTTGTTCCAATGGTAAATGACTTTCATTATTAAATATTTACGCCTTATTTTTAGACCATTAAACAGCTACATTTTCTGCAAACTACCTTTAACCTCTAGTGTCCCTCAAAAACCAGCATTGTCTAGATAGACCTTCTGCTGGCCAAAACATAAACCCACCGTGCCACTTGCTGCTCCCTTGATTTTTTAGTGATTGACCCACAGAGGAGTGGTTCCCAACCTTTTCTCTGCCATGGCACATCTTGATATTTTTATTTATTGTGATGTACATTGCCATATGGCCTCCAAATGAACTTATGAATATTCATGAGCCAATCCAGAACTCCAAGTGGTTTTTCAAAAAATTTTGTGGTCCACCTGTGTGCCATGGCACACTGGTTGGGAAACACTGCCATAGAGGTGTTCCAGCACTTGAAGTAATTTCTCTTTTTCATATTTTTCATTCCACTCCCTTTCCCCTGCCCTTACCTTCAAGCCTTTCATCACTTACTCTGGGTGCAGTCCTGAGTTTTCCCCAAATAGTCAGTCCAAAACCACCATTGTCCTATTTCAGAATTACCACAATATTTAGACATAATTCCCCTCTAGTGGGCTGCTTGGTCCTTCCCAGGACTTGCAATTGATTAGTGTTTGTCTTGTTGACTTTCTGGCCCCCACCTTCTCTTTGAAGGATTTCATAGTATTTTTAGGAGTATATATTCTAGTTTATATAAGTATTTTCTTAGGGCTGAGTCCCCAAGGCTGTAACTGATTTTTACCTAACCTTTATTCCACCCCGCAGCAGCTCACCCCCCGCCGATGCCTGCAGCCCCCTTTCTGGGGCTGCAGGGTGAGCCAGCAGCGGCTCACCCCCAGGGGACTGCAGCCCCCTGCAGCACTTAACAAAAGAGCATGTTCACACTCTGAATATGCTATTTTGTTTCCTGCTTTTTTCCCTATTTTGAAATGACTTTTTGCTAATTCAAATTGTCATTTCGAAATAAGGCGTTATTTCAAAACAAGTTGTTTCGCCCCAAATTGTTTTGAAATAACCATCTGTGTGTGAATACAGCCAAAGAGTCATTTTTGTTCCCTAATTGCATGGACTAGATGCTTTTCCTGCTTCCACATTATCTGCAAACCCCAAGAACTGGTCAGTGAATGAGATGAGAGACTTACAAGAAGGGCTGTGAGTGCACACTTTGTGTGAAGGTGCTCTTAAATGTTTATTTGCTACTCTTTGCAATTTCTTTGGCTTTCCACAAACATTATTGGAAATTAAAACATATAATCAATACATGGAATACTCATCTCTTTTATAAAGCTGGGGAAGGTCCCATGGAGAAGAATAAGTGCAGTCCTACTGCTCCAGAGATGGAAAGTGCCTGCCACAGAGATCTGTGAACAAATGTGCTTCCCCTCTGATGTACGGAGTCCCGTTTCAAATGAGCTTTCTGCACAAAAGAACACGAGAGGTGGAAAGGAATGGCAGTGATGGAACTAGAGATTCTAGTGCCCAGGGTTCCCTAGCCCTGATCTGGCCCAGGGCCCAGTCCGGCCCCAACCACTGCCACAAGGAAATGGGGAACTAGATCCAGCCCCCTTCTTTCCACCTGGCCACCAGCTCTCCCATCCCGGTCCTCCCCACCCCAAGCCAGCCAGCCAGTCCTCAATCCCATCACACCCTAACCTCCCTGTCCCTCGCCGAGCACCTTCCCCTGCCCCTTCCCCACTGCTTCCCTGGCTGATCCCCAGCTGAGCACCTTCTCTGCCCACCTGCCAGTCCCCTGACTCACCCCAACCCTTCCTTGGTGCACTTGCTGGTCCCCTAACCACTCCATCAGGGCCCCCCTTCCCCATTACCGAGACAGCTGGAGCTGCCCTGGCCACAGGCTGTTCCCACCCTGAGCATGCTCAGGGGAAGGGCAGGAGATTTTAAACTCTCAGCCTAGCTGCAGCTCCCTGGAGCCAGAAGAATATATTTTCCTGGATGAGTAGAGGCTGCGGTTGGTGGCCAGTTTGGCGCTCTCTAAAATTCAGCTCCCAGGGATTTGCCCGGTGACCCCAACCTAGTTACAGCCCTGAGGAATAGTGTAGAGCAGTGGTTTTCAAACTTTTTTTCTCAGGTTTCAGTTGAAAAAAAATCATTTATGCCCTCAACCCAACAATTACACCTTTGAGCAATTCATTCCGCTGTTTTGGTGGTGGCAGCAGGGTGCACCGTGACCCAGCGCCTGAGAGTCTGCTCCCAGTACTGGGTCCAGACCTGTGGTTTGAAAGCCACTGGGGTAGTGGAAGGACAGGATCATTCACAGTTCAAGTCTCCCGTCTTCCCCTCACTCACCTTTGCAGGGAGAGACCGTATAAGGCTCTGGTGAGATGCTTCCAGATCTTGAGCCAGACTACCATTTATAGAGCTGCTTTGCAGTCTCATGATTCCCCCTCATCCATCCAGTGCCCAAGCAGTGGCTCAGAACTGGTACCTAAGCAAATAAAATGGATACCTAGTAGCAAGCAGACAGATGACTCTATTGGAAAGACTATTTGTGAATTGTTCCCTTGCTCTATTCACCCTGCTCTGCTCCAGCAGCAGACAGAAGAAAGAGAGAGAACGACTCACACTGGAACTGAAAATATTTAAAGAACGCATACACACTGTCTCTGTTATCTAGCTAGAACTATCTACGTGTGAATGCAAAGGGCTTTTGTTATTTTTGTTTTATTGTCCCCGTCTTCATGGTAGGTAGCAATTCTCCTTGTGCATGTCAGATGTGTGTGCACATCACATAGAATCATAGAAACTGGAAGGGGCCATGAGAGGTCATCAAGTCCAGTCCCCTGCACATGCACCGGTGCTGAAGATTTTTTTCCCCTCAATGGTATCCGTAGGGTCGGTTCTACTGCTCCCTACAGTAGTGTCCATATGCACAAGTATAAGTAGTACTGCTGGCCCTTCTTCCTTCTCAGATCCTTCTTAATGACAGCAGTGGAACATCCTTGCCTCAGTAAACCTTCCACCTGTGGGTTCATCTGTAGAGATAGTGTACATAGTTTATTGGATTAGTTTAATTAGTTAGAGTTAGTAGATAGCTAGAATTGTAGTTATCTTGGGGGTCAGAAGCCAATATTTAGAATAGAATAGACGCATAGGGTTGGAAGGGACCTCATGAGATCATCTAGGCACCCATAAATGAATCTTACCAGAACTGCTTAAAGTGCCTGGGTGACACCCACATTTGAGATAAGTGCAGGTTCTGCAAAAACTTCAGACTCCACTCTAAAAAGGACCAGGACATCACATTAAGAGTGCTCCTGATGAAGTCTACTCTCAGATTGACTCTGAAAGTAGCTGCTCAGACTTTGCACTGGTCTCAACTTGAAGTGGTTCATTGGCTCTGAGATCATCCTGGCACCGGTCACTATCGCTGGTAACAAAGAAGTGGCACTGGAGTTGGCATGCTGGAAGAAGGTGCTCCCAGGCTCCTAAGATGGACAAATAGGGAGTGTGGGATGAGCCAAACCTATGTCAGGCTGCTCTTCTTCAACAGAACTCAGATTGGCTACAACATCTTCAGTCTTAGAGACTGAGGGAGCTGGACTTGTTTAGTCTGCAGAAGAGAAGGGGTGAGGGGGGATTTGACAGTAGTCTTCAACTACCCGAAGGAAGGTTCCAGGGGAATGGAGAGAGGATGTTTTCCATTGTAGTAGATCATAGAACTAGGGGCAATGGTCTCAAGTTGATGTGGGAGAGGTCTAGATTGAATATTACAGAAAGCTTTTTCACTAGGAGGGTGGTGAAGCACTGGAATGGGCTACAGAGGGAGGTGATAGAATCTTCATCTTTAGAGGTTTCTAAGGTATGACGTGACAAAGCCCTGGCTGGATGCTTTAGTTTAGGTTGGCCCTGCTTTAAGTGGGAGGTTGGACTAGATTATTTCCTGAGGTCCCTACCAACCCTAATCTCTTGTGATTCTATGACCAGAGCTCCCAGTGCTCCCTGGAATCTGACGGCAGCAGGAGGGATTCCTGTCACCTCAAAGTGCCATCCACATCTGAGACTTTTCAAACATCCAAGGACTTGCTTTTGCTTGCTGTGCTGCCCGCTCCTTGGGAGAAGAAACCTCCATGTCAAGACCCCATAGTGGGGCTGTCAGCCAAGAGTGTGCCCAGGAACCATTTCTTGATAGGGGCCCTGCACAGATCTCTGAGGGCTTGACACCAGTCTTGATCCCTCCTTGGTTACTGACACTCCAACAGCAGTAACCTGTTACCAGTCCCTCGTTACCAGCACTGCCACCAACATCCAGAGCCTCAGTAACTGTCCCTGGAGCCCCAGCACAGGTCACTAGGATCCCACCACTGATCCATAGAGCCACAGCACTGGTTTCCAGTGTGCTACTCTGCCTCTACATCTAAAAGAGCAGGGAAAAAAATAGTATATGCCTGCCAGTGGGCTCAAATATCTGTACTCACATCTGTCCCAGGGCTTGTTGGTGGTGTCAGCTGCCAAAGAAAGTGACAGACAGGGCTGGTCAAGTTCAATTCCCAAGAACAAAGATGTGGCGAAGCTTGACCTCTCGCAGAAAGATTTATTGACTGCTAGCCTCCAGCTCTGCATATCAAACCAGCACCTCCTGCCACTCTGACAGCTCATTAAGCAAGAGCACAGGCTTCATCAGTGGGATTTTTTTTTTTTTTTTTTTTTTGGGGGGTGAGCATCTCAGGGTTGCAACTTGTTCAAATCTTCATGTCCCACTTTGACATCATGTAACTAGCCTGGAATGATGCTGGCTTTGGCAGACCAGTACTTCAGCTGACATGGCTGTGAACTCCTGAGCCACCTCTAGAGGCACTGCTTATGAGTCACCGGATAGGGAACAGACATGAGGAAGCACTTGAAAAAGAAAAGACGGTTACTAACCTTCCATAACTGTGGTTCTTCAAGATTTGTTGCTCATGCCCTTTCCATGACCCACCCTACTTCCCCTCTCTCAGAGTTCCAGCAAGAAAGAACTCAGACGGAGGGGGAACTGGCAGCACCCATTATACCAGCACGTACACATGCCACTGCTGAAGGCACTAGAACAGGCCCTATGGATACTACTGAGGGAAAACTCTCTAGCCCTGGCGCATGTGTGGACACAAACACCTGACATGGAATGGATATGAGCAACACATCTCTAAGAACAACAGTTACAAAAGGTTAGTAACTGATCTTACAAACATTTACAGAGTTTTATTTCATATTTGGAGTCCCCACCCCTCCACCCTGTTTAGTAGCTGTTGAGTTGGGAGGATGAAATGGAAAATCTGTTATTTTATTTATCATGAAATGATTAAAAAACAGTGATGCCTTCTGAAATAAAAAGATTTGTGGAGTGTTTGTGAATATAAGTGAAAAATGCATTGCATAGCAGATTTCCTGTTCAACGTTGCTACTGATTCATAATAAAAAGATACACTCTGAACAACTGACCCATGAACTGTGATTTGGCAGTAACATTAACACAGAAATCAGGCAATGTAAAGGTAAGAAGGAACACTACTGACTTTGCCTATTGCAGCAAAACATGCAGAACTTGGATATCCACTAAAACAATGACTACTTTCTTTGTGTCTTTTCCAAACTGTAATTTTTATATCTATATCTTTATCTAAAATACAGAAAGAACATGACTAAAGAATCTCATTTACAGAATAACCAGATATTACTGGCGTTGGTGATGGGGATATTAGTGACTAGCTCTGCTGCGGGACCTGATTCCTGACAACTGATGCTTGAATGAAATATACAGACTTCCATGTAGCAGACTAAATAGATTCTAGTACCAAGACAGAATCATAAAAACTGGAAGGAACCATGAGAGGTCATTGAGTCCAGTTCCCTGCACTTATGGTAGGACCAAGTACCCTCTTAAACCATCCCAGACAGGTGTTTGTGTAATCTGCTCTTAGAAACTTCCAGTGATGGAGATTCTACAACTTGCCCGGGAAACTTATTCCACTATTTAATAACCCTGATGGTCAGGAATTTTTTCTTAATGTCAAACCTAATAGTTGACCATTAGAAATAGATAATAGTTTATGCTCTTTCTCTTTCTCACGCACACAGAGCATAACAGTATTTGGTAGAAGGGAGAAATAAAGCCTGAATCATTCAGAAAATGCTGATATTCCATTTATAATACACACATCTGTCACACTGCACTCACTTATAATCATGATCCGTTTTTGATTTGGAAAAGAGAAGATTATGTACATCTGCAAGGAAGAACATGCTCATAAGTCTGTTGCTTTTGAGACACACATTTGAAGAACAACCCCCTAAGAACCTGACTAATTCAAAGCACAACAGAGCACAAGATACCAATGAGACAGATCCTTTGCGATGCACAGATGAAAAAAAAAAGGAATATACAGAATACATTCATCTCTGAAAATATTATAGATATACAGCACAAGGCACAGATCTGGAATTTAAATTGTGCTTTGTTTCAAGAGAAGGCAGCTGCTCAAAAATCTGAGTGTTATAATTAGTACAAATGAAACAAAACTTCTTATGAGATCAGAGTACTGTTAAATCATAGGGAATGATGCAAGGAGTGTCTAGGGAATTTGATACAGTATTTATTGGATTAATGTGGGCATCAATTTAGTGGAATGCTTAAGTCCATCTTCATTTAGCAAAGCACTGAAGTCAAAAGATTTAAGATAACAGGATTTAAATATATGCTTTGCTGAACAGAGATAGATATAAAGCATGAGCTTAAAATGTTTTGGCTAATCAGGGTGTTTATACTCATGAGACGTACTGACTTAAATGCAATCCACTTCTCAGACCTATATAAAATTAAGTAGATTTGACTCAAGGGGATTTGTGCAGCTATTTGTTTTGGTTTCAGGTCTGAACAAATCCAAAGCAAAACCCAGCTGAACCTGTGATGGCTGGTTTCAGGTAGTGATGGTGAGATGATGTCCTTTCACTTGTTTATTATCTGAGAGAATACATTGTTCCCAGTTTGCTTAGAACTTGGCCATAACTTTTCCAGAACTCAGTCAAAACGCAGCACAAAACTTAGGGTAGGTTTTCCAAAAGGTTCACAAACTTCAGTGCATGACCTTCTGGTGAATGTTTTGAATTTGTACTGAAATCCCAAATCAGATGAAACTCACCTCGTATGAGACTTGGTTATGGAAATTCTACCATTACAATTCCACTTTTCCTTTAGAACACCAGATTGAGCTACCATACTGCATCCCTACATGGACCTCTTCAACCTAGATTCACTGTAACAACTTGGACATTCTTTTAGTAGTAGAAAACAGCAGTCACTTTTTGGACAAACTGGGACTAACAAGAAATTGTCACTGTCACTTTCCCTTCCAAATGAAATATATTTTATTTTGACACAAAATGACTTAACAATGGTCCCAAAGTGTGGTGTTGTACAAACATTCATGGGGCTACAACTGTGCTTCAAATGTACAAGAAGTTGAAACTCGGTGAATCTAAATCTAAGACAGGTTTGGTAATATTACTGCCCACTACTCACTCAGCTCCAATGTAGATCTTGCTGAAAATAATCCATTGTACTTTCAGGTTAAACATAGTGCTAAACAATTATACACCCTGCTTTATCACTCTGCTCGCGCTTAGAAGAAAGAAACAAGTGAATCAATAAGATTTTATGCTAATGATCAATCCCTAAACAGCTCAAAGTAGTCTTTGTTCTGCCAAGGATAACATCAGTATAATGCTCGTACCAAGAAAAGGACAAAGACTTGAACTTTGGGAAGATAATGATCACTCTGACGTCAGTTAGTAAAAAGAGACGGAAATACACATTTTCAGCAGCCTACACAGCAAGCAAAATTGCTTGAGATACCTATAAACTACAAAGGCCGAAAATCAAAAAAGAAAGCAAACTGACAGTAAATACAATTGTCAAACTCCTACAACGATCAGGTTTGGTATGAGATTGTTGGTTTGTGAATCAATCAGTGCAGTCTAGCCCCTTTCCATCATCCAGGAGCACTCCTTTGACAAAGAGAAGTGATAGCTACATTGTTCAGATTTTCTTTTTCAAGTTGTCATCCATTCATTGCTGCCATCTGCCTTTCCACCTCTACCACCTGGCCTTGGGAGGGAGAACCCATGGTCTATGCCACACTCAGTGCCACCATCAGCCCATGAATTGGATAAAAGAGAAGGAATCAGAGCAATGTGGACATCAATACTCTCCATAATACAAGCTGCCAAATCTGCAAGGCACCATCTATTGGTTGTCTTGCCTACTGGAGTCCTCAAGGTCACTCTCAAATTCTTTTTTTCCTTCTATTATAAAAGCACTTTGCCTCCCATGGACCAAAAGAGCAGGCTGTCAGCCAGCGAAGATTAATTATGATGTGAAAATAAGAGATACAGAGGCAGGAAACATCCTTATATGTTAGTTACTAAATTAGTGGTATAGTCACACAAATGCCACAACAGGGATTTGTTGTAGACAGCATCTTCAGTTTTCCCTTAAGCCTGTATGCTCCATGTAAAAAGAATATATGGCTATGTCCACACGCAAAGTTTTATTTTGAAATAAGCCATAGAAACCTTATTTTGAAATGAGTTATTAATTCAAAAGAAGGCAGGCCCCTCCAATCAAAATAGCATCCCTGTGTGTGGACATGCTATTTCGATTCCTGGAGCGGGGCAGCCTGGGAGGGCCATGTTGCCACCCAATCCCTTGCCTGGCTCTCACCTGGAGAGACAGACAGGAAAAAAGCACCCAGGGGGTGGGGGGCAGGTCCCCCAGTCAGCTGGCTGGGCAAGGGGGCTTGCCAGCAGCCAGAGGGGGCTGCGGCTCCCCCGCCCCCTGCCGCCGCAATGGGCCAAGGGGCAGTCAGAGGGGACCGCAGCTCCCTTGCCCACTTTTCTGGCTTGGCTGCAAGCCAGAAGCCTGAGAGGACTGTGGCTCCCTCCCTGCTACCCCTGCTGGAGCCCCTGGGCTGCAGCGGGGCAAGCGGGTCCCGCTCCTGCCACCCTGCCTGGGCTACAGCAGCCCTGGGGGTCCAGCGAGGCGAGCAGGTCCTCCTCCCGTCACCCTGCCGGGTGAGCCGTGGGCCCCCCCTGGGTGCGGGCTTGAGCTGTCAGCTGGGAAAGCTGGCAGGGGAGTGGCTGGGACCAGCCACCTTCCTGCACCCCCCTCCACCTCACCTAGCACCGTGGCCAGGGTGCTGATCAGCTCCCTGGCTAGGGTGCTGCGGGGGGGGGGGGACTTCCTTCCAGGGTGCCATGTACTCTGGGAAGAATGTCAAACCCCTGTTTCAAAAAAGGGTTTGTTTTGAAACAACGTGTCCTAACCGCGTTGTTTCAAAACAACCCTTTCGAAACAAGGGTTATTTCAATTGCAGATGAGGTTTAACGGTTTTGAAATAAGCGCCCTTATTTTGAAAGGATGGAGTCCCATCCTTTCGAAATAACAAAACGTCGTCTGGACCTAACAAGTTTTATTTTGAAACAACGGCTTTTGTTTCGAAATAAAACTCTTGTGTAGACATACCCTATGGGTTTCATGTGACATAAATAGAATTTCAAATATATTTATATACTTTGTGCATTTAGACCATAATATATTAGAAGGCCCATTTTAGCTACCTTATATATGAACTAATAGGTGATCACATATGGAAAGCACATACTACTTGTATAGTAGCAATATATATGTTAGATCTATTTTTTTCTGTGTGTAATATTTACATCTAACATTGCCTAATACATTAAAGCCTGATTCTACTACCATTATTTGTGAAGTGCTCTTTATGTGTGACCTGCACCCCTTTTTCTTCCTGGGTTACTTAGGAACTGGTGCCTGATGTTGACAGTAAAGGAGATTCTTAGCATCCAAGACATGATGTTGGGTAGGTAGGAATCCTCTACCAGCCTCTAATCTGCTGTCATTTTATTTACAAAGAAAATTAATCTTGATGCTGCCTCCACCTGCCTGGGCCTTGGAGAGCTTTGGGTGGCTCCAGGAATAAACCTGAGCTAATCTGTGCAATGGAGCTAACTCCAAAGACCAACTATAAGCAACATACAAACAATATCCTTTTTGACTAGAAATAATATATCTTTCCTTAACAATTTAGAACTACATGCTACAATTGACTGAGATTAATTAAAATGTCACAAACATTTTAAATCAGTAATGGGAGTGTCAATATGTCAACTAATGCAGCTTCCAGTAGCAAATGAAACTTAAGCAACTTATATTTAAGCTGTCCCACCCCTGAGTGTGTGTTTTTCTGAATTTCAGCATTCTAGTCACTTTAATGGGTGTGAGTGAATATCTTGAAGCTGGAGCAGGCTTATTCCGTTGACCAGTGAAACAACCCAATTGTGGCAACAAGGGGCATTGCTGTTCTAATGTGGGGGCTTTTCAAGCTGTACAACCCCTTTCAAGATAGCAGTTGTTTTAACCAGAGGTCAGTAACTCTGGATTCTAGTTAGACAATAACATCACTCCCTCCCTTCTGAAAGAAGCGTCTTAAAGTCTCCTCACTATCCCTCTTCCCCTGAAAGCAATTTCCCAAACAATGTGGTGGTTACTCACAGTGCCTTCACTGCATGCGTTCCTCAGTCAGTCCTGGTTACAGCTGCAGTCTCTACTCTGACTCCAGTGAAGTCCAGCAATAGCTCACATGGCTCCCTGCTTGGTCAAAGTCTCATCAGTTCTAACAACAGCTTAGAGGCAGCTTCTGGCTCATCAAGCAATCTCCAGTCTTCTGATTAGGCTGTCAAAATGGAGCCCACCACGTTGCCTCTTTATCCAAAGCAAGGAGCCTCTCACCCCAG
The DNA here is from genome assembly GCA_007922195.1 of Podocnemis expansa. Classification (NCBI taxonomy): domain Eukaryota; kingdom Metazoa; phylum Chordata; order Testudines; family Podocnemididae; genus Podocnemis; species Podocnemis expansa. Next base: position 5,133,794 of record ML681964.1, on the reverse strand, counting down.
GAAGTGGAAAAGTCTCCTTCCCTAAGACATGATAGTGTTGTAGTCACCAAGAGCTAGATTGCAGCACTCCCCCATTTAAGTTCAGAGGGTCTTCTAACAGAGGGTGCCTACATGTGTATGAAAGGGTTGGGGAATTGTGCCTTTAATGATTCTATTGGGGAAATAAAGCATCAGCCTTCATTGCATAAAAAAAGGTGAGGAGTGCAGGGGTATGCCTGCCATGGCAGGTACACAAAAGGATGCAGCAGGTGTGGCTTTGTCAATCAATACACTGTGAAAACATCTGCACTGATACCCAGTCTGCCCTCTATCCCTTCCAATTTGATGGCATGACATATAAGGGAAGAAGGGTGGGTGAAGAATGTGAGTGGCCTGGAACATTCTTCAGTATTTCTCATTCTGATACATTGCCACCAGAACGAAACTACCATTTCTGGCAAAAATAATGACATCTCACCATTAATAGGAGTAAGTGGAAATCTGCACTTGAAGCAGTTAGCAGCAATCTGAATGGGACCCGGGATGCCATTTTCTCAGTTGCTCATGCACCCTTTCCACTCATGCATTCCCCATCTCCCTACCCCATCTTTGGCCAAGGAATGATACTGCACGCAATGTCATGAAATGTCTGGGAGATCTAAGGATGTTCTGTAGAAGTTTGGAAACAACTATGACACACTGTAACCCATGTACACCCGCATAGTGTGATTTATGTATCATTCGTGTTCATCTTATGCAGGGGTGGCCAAACTTGTGGAACTCAAGAGCCACACAAGTTGGTTATTAAATCTTCAGGAGCCACACTGAAGCACATAGCCATATACTGTTACCTGCTAAACTGATTTGCTGACCTTCTTCCGCAAGCCACACTTTTTCATTCAAGAGCCACATGCGGCTCCTGAGCCACAGTTTGGCCACACCTGTTATAGTGTAACAGTGTATTATCTAACACAGAGTACCTCAGGCCAGGTGTTTTTGGTATGCTCATGACATACTGAACATTATTGTTATGATAGAATGTTTCCTGCAATGTCCCACATAGGTACTTAGGAAACTCTGCTGTGTAACGTTACCAAATGTGTATCTCACATGACTTGAATAGATCCAGGCAAACGCAAAACAGTGAGGGCTCCTGTCTGGCAGAGCTATACATACGTGAACAAATGACTGGCATGAGTCCCTGATTAGATGTTCTTTTAACTCAAATGGAGGAAACCACACCCATTGCTGGACATGACTGATCATCTGACCCCAAGGGGTGATAAGGAAATTTGTTAAAGGCAGAGATATCTTTGTCTCTGGAGTTTTCACTTGGAATTCATCTACAAACAGAATGCCCCCAGGAAGGTGGGGAAGATGGCATGGCTGCAAGAGTCATCTTAACCAGCTTGTGTGGTAAGACAACATCAAAGACCAAAATGTTTAGTTTAGTATGCAATTCACTTTATTTCTTCCTGATCAATCTGATTCCTATTAATCTGATTCATAATCACTTCAAATCTTTCTTTACTTAATACCTTTATTTGCTTGTTTTATCTAAAGCAGTGCATGTGGATTGAAAGTGTATAGAGACTGCACTTAGAGTGATAGAAATAGTGCATATCAATTAATGAAATGATGTTGCAGAATGCAGTATACAGCAATGAACTCTATAAAATGGCAGTTTCTGGATTAGCATTTGGGACTAGGGAGGTATTTGTTGGGTGCTAATCCCTGAAAGGCTGACCAGAGGCACTCCTTCACTAGGTCAGGGCCAGATTACTTGCAAAAAACTGGGCGTGGGCCATTCCAGTAGTGAATGGTTCACACATCAAAGCAGAGTAAATTGGGGCCCAGGAATGAGGGACTGGGTGACACAGCTAGACACCAGTCCAGATTGCAGGGGAGGAATATCACAATAACATTTAAGGGTTATTGCTTTCTACACCTCTGTGACTGGTTTTACATGTTTTATGAGTCCATGAAAAACAAAAACACTTTAAATGATCTTGAAATTATGACTAGTATCATGTCACCTCCAATCTCAAACCTATCTCTTACCTGTCATCTTTTGGTTTCTTCAGTGCATTGGGCTGGATTCAGCCCAGGTACTGAACACACCTGCTGGGATGGGACACCTTGGTCTACACTTTTAACTAAGTGAGTAGCCAGAAGCATTGTTCTCTCCCAGCAACAGACTATAGTAAAGGCCACCCAAAGTAGTCCTGGATCACAAAGTCTCAATCAAAATAGTTTAGCTGAAAGAAGTAAATCATACCAAGTAAAATGTAAACGCTATAACAGACGTGGCCAAACTGCAGCTCGCGAGCCACATGCAGCTCTTTAAAGAAAAATTGCGGCTCCCGGAAAAGTGCAGGAGGGAAGGGCAGCCTGGCAGGAGCCAGGGGCGAGAAATTTGCAGTGGTCAGGGACAGCAGAGAGGTGGCGGCAGGGTGAGAGCCAGCAGTGGAGGAGCAGCTTTTTGAGAACTACAGGAAAAAGCAGCATGGTGAGAGCCGGGGAGGGGCGGCACTGTGAGACCCTGCAGGGAAAAAGCAGCCTGATCAGAGCGGGGAAGGGAGGGGAGGAGCAGCATTTTGAGAGCCAGTAGGGAAAGGCAACCTCCTCAGTTAGGTGCTAGACAAGCACTCAAATTCAGTAACTGCCAGATTCTACAGTTTACCCACACAATATTAATTCTACCCTCCTTGTCTATGTGCATAATGATACAGTCTTTAATTACATCAGTTTATGATTTTTTAAATACTTATCTTTTTTTGCTACTGTTTTCTGGGTAAATATTTTTAAAACCGGCAACAGAAATTGATCAAGAACAAGTCTAAAATGAACTACAGATAAGTGGTGATAATAAGCAATTTAAACCTGAAAAGCAATTGTAAATTAATTTTCTTTGTTAAAAATCACCTGGCATTTCCAGATATTGTAATATAATGCAAAATTATTTCTCTTGCATTTCTATTTTGAGAATTAAATAAGAATCATCAGAAATGACTGAAAATTGACACAAATGTTACATCCAAAACCACCGAATACTGTCAAAAGGTTATTTTAAAAACCCTCTATTTAAAGAATGTTACAAGTACTTATTATGGATCATGGTTCATTTTCAGCATGCAAAATGATTTAGACTTAGGATAGACAACCACTACTGAAAACTGGCTTTAGGAAAAAAAATTCCTTAAGTCCATTGAATAAATGTGCCTGAGACATCAGTATGTCATCTGTTTACAGAAGGAACTGCTAGTACATTTATTTTACAAGAAAATTTTAATTAATATAACTAAGTCAATTACCAAGATAATTTGCATTCACTGCAAAGTTCAATAGCAGCACTATACTTCTACTGATTAAATAGCATTCAACATGTATTAATTTTTCTTTGTTATATAGTCAAAATCTATTTATATTTCAGTGCAGCCTTCATGCCTGACTCTATGGGTATTTGAGCCCATTAGACAAGAGAGTAAATTGTTGTGAAGGGTGGAGGATGGAAAATTGTGTTGTAAACCTTCTGAAAAAAAATCTCTCACTAATAAAGATTTTACTTTGTATTATAAAAAGCAAATAATGATATTTAGAATTTATACAGGGCCTGACCCCAAACTGAATCAACTCAATGGGATTTTTTCCATAGTATCTTCTGTGCATGGACTCCAAAGCACTTACTGAAACAGGCTCTGATCTTGCACTTTCTGTCCCCATAAATTCTCATTGATCTGTTGTGATTCTGAACAGTTGAAAAGGTGTTCCTGTGTGCCTCTCTTCACAGGATTAAACTGAGAGCAGTATTTTCCCTTACTATTACTCTCATTTTAAAATTAATTGTGTCTGAGTCCTCAGACCTTTTCATAGAATCATAGGGTTGGAAGGGACCTCATAAGTCATATAGTCCAACCCCCTGCTAGAGGCAGAACCACTCCCACTAAACCATCCCAGTCATGGTTTTGTCCAGCCGGGCTTTAAACACCTCCAAAGATGGAGATTTCACCACCTCCCTCAGCAGCTCATTCCAAGGCTTCAACACTCTCCTAGTAAAAAAGTTTTTCTAATATCCAGCCTCGACTTCCGTAACCACAACTTGAGACCATTGCTCCTCGTTCTGTCCCCTGTTATTACCGAGAACAGTTGAGCTCCATCTTCCTTGGAACATCCCTTCAAGTAGTTGAAGGTTGCTATCAAATCCCCCCTCAATCTTCTCTTCTGCAGACTAAATAAGCCTAATGCTTTCAGTCTTTCCTCATAGGGCTTGTGCTCCAGCCCTTTAATAATTTTGGTTGCTCTCCTCTGGACTCCCTCTAGCATGACTCTGTCCTTTTTGTAGTGGGGAGCCCAAAACTGAACACAGTATTCTAGATGTGGCCTTACCAGTGCAGACTAGAGGGGAATGAGCACATCCCTTGATCTGCTGGTAATACTTCTTTTGATGCAGCCCAGTATGCCATTGGCCTTTTTGGCAGCAAGAGCACACTGCTGACTCATATCTAGCTTCCCTTCCACCATGACCCCCAGGTCCTTTTCTACACTGCTGCTACTTAGCTGAATGTTCCCCAGCCTGTACCAGTGCATGGGGTTTTTCCCTCCCAAGTGCAGGATTTTACACTTGTCCTTATTGAACCTCATAAGATTTCTATTGGCCTACTGTTCCAATTTATCTAGGTCTCCCTGAATCCTGTCCTTGCCCTCCAATATGTCTACGGGTCCCCCCAGCTTGGTGTCATCTGCAAGCTTACTGAGAATGCAGTCTATTCCATCATCCAGATCATTGATGAAAATGTTGAACAGAACCTGCCCCAGGACTGACCCCTGGGGCACACCACTTGTGACTGGCTGCCAGCTGGACATGGAACCATTGATTCTTACACGCTGAAACCGCTGATCTAGCCAGTTTTCTATCCACCTTACATTCCACCTATCCAACCCATACTTCCTTAATTTGCCAGTGAGAATGCTGTGGGAAACTGTATCAAAAGCCTTGCTAAAATCAAGGTATATATCACATCAACAGGCCTTCCTGCATCCAGAAAACCAGTCATCTGATCATAGAAGGAAATGAGATTGGTCAGGCATGATTTACCCTTGGTAAATCCATGCAGACTGTTCCTGATCACTTTATTTTCCTCTAAGTGTTTTAGGATGGATTCTTTGAGAACCTGCTCCATAATTTTTCCAGGGATTGAGGTGAGGCTGACTGGTCTGTAATTCCTCAGATCCTCCTTTTTCTCTTTTTTGAAAATAGGCACTACATTTGCTTTTTTCCAATCCTCTGGCGCCTCCCCCGTTCTCCACGAGTTTTGAAAGATAATGGCCAGCAGTGCTGCTATCTCATCGGCCAATTCCCTTAGCACCCTTGGATGCAGTTCATCCGGCCCCATGGACTTGTGCACATCCAGCTTCTTTAAGCAGTCCCTAACCTGACCTTCCGTCACCAAGGGTCTCTCTTTTTCTCTCCAAGCTGCCATACCCATGGTAGTGGGCTGGGAGCTGACCCTGCCTCTGAAAACTGAAGCAAAAAAAGCATTGAGCACTTCAGCTTTTCCCTCATCCTCTGTCACGAGGATGCCTGCCCCATTCAGCAAGGGACCTACGCCATCCCTGATCCTCTTCTTGTTATTAACATACTTGTAGAACCCCTTCCTGTTATCCTTTACATCCCTCGCTAGCTGCAACTCCATTTGTACTTTGGCCTTTCTGATTTTATCCCTGCAGGCCCTAGCAATATATTTATATGCCTCCTTAGTCATCTGACCAAGCTTCCACTTCCTGTAAGCTTCCTTTTTATGTTTAAGCTCAGAGCAGAGTTCTCGGTTAAGCCAGTCTGGCTGCCTCACATGTTTCTTCTTTCTCCTAATTGGAATGGCTAATTCCTGTGCCCTTAGCAGGGTTTCTTTAAAATATAACCAACTCTCTTGGACTCCTTTCCCCTTCAGATTAGTTTCCCAAGGGATCCTGCCCATCAGTTCCCTGAGGGAGCCAAAATCTGCTTTTTTGAAGTCCAGGGTTTTTGTTTTGCTTCTTTCCTTCCTTCCTTTAATCAGCATCCTGAACTCAACCATGTCATGGTCACTACTGCCTAGTTTGCTATTTACCTCTACATCCCTGATCAATTGTTCCCTGTTTGTGAGCAGTAGTTCGAGAAGTACAAGGTCCCTAGTTGGTTCCTCTAGTATTTGTACTAGAAAGTTGTCTCAAACACTCTCTAAAACTTTCCTGGATTGCCCATGCACTGCTGTATTGGGCTCCCAGCAGATGTCAGGGTAATTGAAGTCCCCCATCAGCACCAGGGCTTCTGATCTAGAAGCTTCCGCTAGTTGTCCATAGAATACCTCATCTACCTCCTGCTTCTGGTCTGGTGGTCTATAGCAGAAACCCACCACAACATCCCCCTTGTTGCTTTCCCCTCTCAATGTAACCCACAGACTTTCTATTGGCATGCTTCCACTTCCATAATGGAGCTCTGAGCAGTCATAGAACTCTTTTACATATAGTGCTACTCCTCCCCCTCTTCTTCCCTGCCTGTCTTTCCTGAACAGTTTATACCCATCCATGGCAGAGCTCCAGTCATGCAGACTATCCCACCACGTCTTCGTTATTCCTATGATATCATAGTTCCTTGTCTGCGCTAGTGTTACCAATTCTTCTTGCTTATTTCCCAGGCTCCTCGTATTAGCATATAGGCACCTAAGATACCCGGCTGATTGCCCCACTTTGTCATGTTGATTTCCAATTCTATTACATAAACCTCCTTGCTTTTTTTCTTGGAGTTCTCCTCCACCACTCTCCTCATGTATTGGGGCTTCAGTAGAACACTTAAGACAATTATTTGATTCCCCCCCCCATGTTCCAACTACCTTCTCTTTTATTCCTGGTGCTACAGTCCCAGCACCCCCCAAGTTCCATCCCTTCCCCCAGATCACCCACATTGTTACTTACCTGTGGGTTTGGTCTCCTTCCCCTGTTGAACCTAGTTTAAAGCCCTCCTCACTAGGTCAGCCAGTCTGTGCCCAAATATGCTCTTCCCCTTCCTGGACAGGTGAAGGCCACCTCTGCATATCAATCCTCTGTCCTGAAACAGTACTCCATGCTCAGGGAAGCCAAATCCCTCCTGACCACACCATCTTCACAGCCAGGCATTCACCTCTAGGTTGCCTCTGTCTCTCCTCAGGCCTCTAGCCTTGACTGGAAGGATTGAGGAGAACACCACTTGTGCTCTAAACGCCTTCACCCTCACTCCCAGAGCCCTGAAGTCACCTTTGGTCTGCTGAGGATCACCTCTCACAGTATCATTGGTACCCACATGGATAAGAAGCATGGGGTAGTAGTCTGAGGGGTGGATGATTTTTGGCAATCCCTCCGTTATATCTCCGATACAGGCACCTGGCAGGCAGCATACCTGTCTAGAGGCCTTGTCAGGGTAACAGATGGGTGCTTCCGTTCCTCTCAGGACTCTTCACTGTCCATGAGTATTGTAGTGAACAGGTTTACTGGCAGAAATATTGGCAGGAAAGCAGGGGCATGATAGGTGCCAGGATGGAGTGGGAGGCAGAAGTGTGGCATGGTTGGGGAGAGCAGAGAAGCAGCAGTGTAGTAAGAGACGGCAGGGAAGTGGCAACTTGGGGTGGGGTGGGGGAGAGAAGCGTAATATAGTCAGAGAAGCCATAGCATGTTTAGATTATCTCTTAGGCCCTAATGCAGCATACTTGTTGTTAAAATAAACTCATGTTTTACAAGTCCTAAACATGATGTGGAATACTAAGAAATGAAAATACAAAGGAGAAAAGTATAAAACTGAAAGTAGATTACTTTCAATTTTTGGCACAATTTACCGCTGTGAAGCATCATATTCCACATAGAAATTCAAAACATTGTGCAATACTTAGAGATCAGCATCTCAGAGAGCTTTTACATGCTGCATTGACAAGTTACTACCCAAATTTAAAAAAAAAACAAAAAACAAAACAAAAAAAAACAAAAAACAAAAAACAAAAAAACAAAAAACAAAAAAAACTTGGCACAAGCCTGTAGTGTTCTACATCTAGCAACAGCTAAATTTTTACTGTATAGGCCTAGTTTCATGGTAATCTTAAATAATTATTAGAATCTGACATTAGTGGATCAATACTTGCCCTATTTTTATGATAAAATTAAAGTGCAGAATGAATTTTAAGCTTAATAATTTTGGAGTATGTAAAAATGTGTTTATATGCCTCAGTGTGGCTCTTGAAGGTTTAATAATCAACTTGTGTGGCTCTTGAGTTCCGTAAGTTTGCCGCCCCCCCTGCTGCCCCTCCACCCCCCCGCTATAATAACATTTCCTCATGGAGCCTGCAGTTCACAGAACAGGGATTTCATCAGGTAGTTGTTTACATTTTAGGACTCACAGGTTTATGCCATTATTCAACAGGCTCTGTCCTCTCCCTCTTCTTTAATTATAATGCCCCCTCACAGCCTTCCCCTATACGTTCCTCTCCTTCCTTTTTATACTGTTCCAAGTCTAAAGTAACAGTGTGACCTTGTTCATATCAGGCATCTTTTGCATTTAGCAGCTTGACAGTTATATCTGTACAAGCTGCACTGCTGAGCATCAGGGACTTCCTTCTCTAATGTCTGGTGCATGTTCAAGTGTGAGTCAACATTTTGTGGAACACAGTTGCTAAGAATAAACAGGTTATATGGTCCCTCAACTGTTTGGCATGTAAAACTAATTATGTATATCCCACAGAAAGGTTAATACATTAATATGTAGATAGTTCCCTGCCTGAAATCCTTTCGAATGCTAATTAGGCTTTCAACCTGACTCAAAGTGTTAGCTGAAGCAATCAGTCAGCATTGTCTCTCTCTCTCTGAGATTTAATTTTAAAGGGGCCAAAATCTAATAGATCCATAATTCCAATCAGCATCAAAGATATTCTCTGGACAGCTGTTGCCCAATCTGTCCCATGTCACCCACTTCAAAAAATACACTTAAGTAAAACACTATGTCGTCCAGCATATTTTCAAAAGTTTATATACAGTGTGATACTATTTTCAGCAGTTATTTCTTCCCTCACTTTGATCATTTGCTCTTAAAACTTTACCTTTCTTATTTTTCAGTGAGTATCCAAACACTACACCACTTTACTAATGTTGGGTGGAAAGAATTTTGGATATAATAGATGCAAAGAAAATGTTTATGAAGGAAACTTAAAATGCTATAGTTCCAAAGGAGTAGTGGTGTTAGTCTAATTCAGCAACACAAACAAATTTATAAACAAATAAAAAGTTATTTATCGCAAAAGAGCATCTGATGAAGTGGGATTTTCTTTCATGAAAGCTCATGCAATAAATAAATTTGTTAGTCTTTAAGGCTATGTCTACACTACAAAAGTAGTCCGGACTAAGCAAGCTTAGTCCGGACTAATTTGAATCCTGTCTACACTAGAGTTTGGCTAGTTCAAACTAAAAAAAAAAAAAAAAAATTAGTTTGAACTAATCAACCATTAGTTTGAAATAGTTAGTTTGAGTTCAAACTAACTGCTTAGTTCAAACTTATTTCATAGTCTAATTAGAACTAGTTCAATGGTTACTTCAAACTAAGCGCAGTTTTTTAGCTCAAACTAATTTTTAGTTCAAACTAACTGCGCTGTTTTTTAGTTTGAACTAAAAAGTTAGTTCAAACTAAAAAAAGTGCGGTAAGTTTGAACTAAAAATTTCTTCAAACTAAAAAACTGCACTTAGTTTGAACTACTTAATTTGGACTAACTAAGTTCAAACTAAGGTTTTAGACATAAATACAGCCAGAAGTGCCACAAGACTCCTTGTTCATTTTGTTAAACTGCTATAGAATCCTTTAATGTAAATGGCTCTTACTGTAATGACTGAAGTGGTGTTAATGGGCCCACTTCCCCTTTGGAACTTCGTCTTGAATAGTCCCTTGAAATAAGCCTTAACTACTTATGCTGAATAATCTGTTCCACCTTGTATTTAGCTGTGGCATTCTGATGAAGTGGGATTTTCTCTCACAAAAACTCATGCAAAAAATAAATTCGTTAGTCTTTAAGGCTATGTCCACACATACATCATTATTTCGAAATAACCCATTTCAAAATGAGTTATTTTGAAATAAAGTCCTTATTTTGAAATAAGTTAATTTGAATTAACAGTTTGTTAATTTACATTAAGGGAAAGCCTGCTTTCGAAACAGCCATTGTTTTGAAATGGTTATTTCGAAACAAGGCCCGTAGGACATGTTGTTTCGAAACAATGGTGTTGTTTCAAAACAATGGTGTTGTTTCGAAACAATGTGTCCAAACGCCGTTGTTTCAAAACAACCTTTTCAAAACAATAGCTATTTCGATTAGCTGTGAGGTTTAACGGTTTCAAAATAACAGTGCATGGTGTGGACATGCCACCTTGTATTTCGAAACAACCTCTGTTGTTTTGAAATAAGAAGCCTGTGTGGACATACCCTAAGTGTCAGAGGACTCCGTCTTTCTAGGCCCCAAGAAAACACTCTGTGTAAGCTCAAACGCTTGTCTCCTCTCACCAACAGTTGCTGAGGCAATAAAAGATATTACTTCACCCACACTGTTGCTCTGATATCCTGCAACTGACATAGTTACAACACTGCATATATTTTTCTGTACCCTCAGTTTCATTATTATTTATTTCTGATGTAAACACTTCTTAAAAAATATAGGTGAGGTGATGATGCCAAATTTGAGTTGAACAGAGGTAAATAAAATGAGTGATGTTCTTTGAAATGAGGGACACTTGAAAATTATATATGCAGAGTGATATTTATAGAGTTTTTAATTTCTGCAAAATATATGCATACCCAGACGAACATGTGACAGATACTAGTCACACTTATTAGAGAAAAGTAAGGGTGAGAAGGCATCTCAAGAGGACATCTAATTTAGTCCTCCTGTGTTGACACTGACTCAAGCAGACCTAGACCAGCCCTGAGAGTTGTTTGTCTAATCTGCTCTTAAACCCTCCAGTGACAGGGATCACACAACATCCCTTGGAAACCTATTCCAGTGCTTAACTCTTCTTATAGCTATAGAGTTTTTCCTAATCTCTAAACTAAATCCCCCTGCTGCGGATTAAGCCCGTTAACTCTTGCCCTACCTGCATGGAAAACAGCTGATCACTGTCCTCCTTATACCATACCCCTTAACATATTTGAAGACAGTTATCAGGTTCCCTTTACACATCAGTCTACCTTTCTCAAGATTAAATGTAACCAGTCTTTAAAATCTGTCTTCAGAGGTCAGGTTTTCTAAACAACTTATCATTTTTGTTGTTCTCCTCTAGCAACTTTCCAATTTGCCCCCATGCTTAACATGGCAATGTGAACTAGACCCAGGGCATTAGCTGAAACATCACCACTGTCAAGTACGACAGCATAATCACCTCCTGTGTCTTACATGCAACGCTCCTGTTAATACACCCCTAACTGTTAACTTCTTTTGCAACTAATCGTATAGTTTGCTTGCATTCAGTTTGTGATCCTATAACCCCTAGATCTTTATCTACAGTCCTGCCTAGCCAGTTATTCCTAATTTTGTATCTGTGAATTTAATTTCCCTTCCTACATGTAGTACTTTGCATTTGTCTTTAAGGACTTTCATCTTTTCGATTTCAGACCAAGTTTCCAATTTGTCACAATCATCATGAACTCTAAGGCTGTGTTCACACAGCCCTCTTATTTTGAAACAACAGAGGTTATTTCGAAATAAGATTTAGGCTGTTTACACGACGCACAGTTGTTTTGAAACAACGGGTCCCGTTGTTTCGAAACAACGGTGTTGTTTCGAAACAAGTTAAACCCCATGTGGGGACGAAACAATGTTGTTTCGAAATGATTGTTTCGAAACAATGCCGTGCGAACATGTTGTTTCAAAACAACAGTGACTTGTTTCGAAATAACTGTTGCCTGAACCTGCTATTTCACTTTGAGCTTCTTTCCTTAATTCAAATTAACAAACTGTTAATTCGAATTAAGTTCTTTCGAAATAAGGTGTTATTTCAATACAAGTTGTTTTGAAACAACCATATCGAAATAACCCCCTGTGTGTGAACACAGCCTAAGTCTGTCCTCCATAGCATCTTGCAACCCATCCAGGTCCATGTCATCTTCTGATTTTATAAGCCTACTCTCCATGTCATTATCAGAGCAATTAAAGAAAATATCTAATAGGAGACACTTCCTAAGATGCACCTCTGGAAGGTGACATAATGCTATGGTGAGAAAGCTTGCTCAGGAACTGGAACAGAACAGAATAGATAATATCTAGGAGTACAAAGCTTCCATTGCAAGTCTAATTATTATCCACTTGTAACTTCCTCATACAACTGTCTTTGACCTGAAACTTGACATGAATAGCCTCTTGGCACAGGAGAATAATTTGGGAAAGAGAGGGTAATTTTAGAACAGGGATAAGGACCTTCTTTTGTGATGTATTTCAGATCTGTGGATGAAATGTGCCATATGGATATAATCCAAAGCTCACTGAAGTCAATGAAAAAACTCTAGATCAGGCCCTCTGAGGGGCTAAGTTTTATTATTACATTGTTTGCAAGCCCTTTGAGAGATGAGGGTTAGAAAAAAGTAACATTTTTCACTTTCTGAAGCACCTTTGATGGTCTTTTTGGAGAATGTGTATCAGAAATGACTGGGTTCAATGGTTCAGAAATTCCAGATGTCATTTATTCATTTATTGCCAGTAAGTTTGCATATAGGGGCCTCTATTTTAGAATGTTGGCTAGATAATTTGGGGGCATTTTGACTAGCGGATGCTTTGAGAGCTCTGAAAGGACATGGCTGAGTTTGCAAACTTCTCAACAACTGTTTAAGAATTTATAGGCATCATAACTCAAATAACTTTGGAACATAACCTTTGTAGTAGTGTCCATTGTAGGATCTGCTTCTCCTCTGGTTCACACCTTGAGTTGTCATTTACCCTTGTGCCGTGTGAGTAGAAAGCAGATTAGCTTGCTCTAGTAGCCTTTTATGTCCACTTTACCAGGTGTAAATGACTGCAGAGGATGTAATGCAGTGGAGAATCATGCTCTGAAATTTATAAACCCCATAGCTGGTACATGGAAAATACTATACAATTGTAAGGTTTTTGTGAGACAGCAGGGCCAGTGGGGAGCAGAAGAGTCTTAGATGATAGTTATATAAGCCCCAGAATTATCTGGCCCTTGCTCCCTGCAGACTGAGCAAGGGTTACTTCAGCATATTTAGAAGCACCTGAGACTTATTAAGGCCCAGCTAGAATCATTATAAAAACCCCTCACTCCTGCCAGAGGGGACTGGAGAGTAAGGAGAGCTAATAGCACGGGGTAATCAGTGTTGGAAACAAGCAGAGGAATCAGAACAGAGCCACATGGAAGGTAAAGAGAACAAAGAGGGGAAAATAGCTCAGGGGAAAGAAGAAATTGTTAGCAGTGCATGGCTGCTACACATAGGTCCCCTGGGCTGGGGATCGGAGTAGAGAGTAGGCCCGAGTCTCTTCCCTTTCCTGCCCCACTCTGCCTACAGAGGCACCAACTGCCCAGAAACAGGAGAAACAGTGCTTGTCCGGACTCCCACAGGAGAGCAAACCACAGGACCCACCACAACAGAGTGGACAATTTGCCATGGTCTCTATATCGGAGCATCATTTTCCTCTAAAACAGAAGTCTGACTACAAATACATATTTGGATCCATTCAGTGTAATTGCCTAAGTAGCTGTCACTAACATGTAATTACTCCAAATAAAACCAGTTGCCCTCCAAGTAGCTAAGTACTTATGGAACATGATGCTTATACTCTGTAAAAAATAAAGCATTACATTTAATCATATGTGTGGTATAACCTGTGCATTTTACTACTGAAAACAAATATTGATTTGACACAGTGCTAATATGTTATGATGTAAAACTGATGGCACAATTTGGTACAGTATTGGATTAGGATAAAGCTGCCAAGTTTTCAATCTAATTATGTCTGCACAGCTGATGGAGAGAGCTGCACACTGTGCCACTGCCTTGACAAACACTTTACAGTAATTCATTTATATTGAAAGTAACCTTATAAAATAGGAATATACTGTATTTGTTCTGGCACTTTTCCAACTCTTCCAGGAAGACAAGGCTACTTCTGTAGTTGGCAAATAAACACTTGAATTGAAGTTCTATATTACCCACCACTTGAGAAAAGGGGAGAGGGAAGAAAATGGTCAACAATTTTATAGATTTTGCAATACAGCTTTTGAAATACATTATCTCTTTCCCCAGTCAATGGATCAGAAGCCATATGATGCTGATATGTGGGTAAGGCTAGATTAATGAGCAGATACAGTGTTCTGCAGTAAACCCATCCTCAAACTGATAGACCACAAGACAAACAAAAGGAAGGGAGGTACATGTTACACAACTGAATGGGAGGTAGAAGCTATTTGTTGCCTTTTGTTTGAGAATGGGGTGTTGTTGCCTAAAAGAACTACAAACTACTGAAATAACGCAGCAAGTGAATGACTTTTTGAGGTTTTTCTATGATTTGTCACTGCAAGATTTAGTAATCCAATCTTACATCCTCACTCATGGCTCTTCAAAATCCAATTTTTTCTTCAGTGAGCATCTAGTTAGTGAGAAAATGATGTCAGGATAATCAAATGCATTAGGACACATGTTCTGTCCTGTTTTACTATATTTACAGGAATTGCAGGTTGGCTGGGATCTCAAAAAAAAGTTAAAAATCAAAATGAAAATAAATCAGGTAACAAAAACTAAATAATGTTGCAGCCATAATATTTGCATTAATTGTTTTACATCCAGTCACTGTTTTAGAAGGGGACAGAGATTCTCTATTCATACATAGCCCTCACAGACACATGGAAAGATCAGTGACATAAAGGATTGTGCAGCAAAGTAGAAATCTGTGGGCCTCTTGCTAGTGAATCAATCTGAGGTAATGTTCTAGGTGTTTTTAAGAGAACTACAAGATCATGCGGAATTGTAACTAAAGACCTGACTGTGCATTGTAAGTAAGGATAATATCTGCAATTAATCAGTCCAGGTGCAGAGTTTGTTAATGCATATAATTCTACATCACAACACCAAATGGCCTAAGACTTTGGCTGAGGTTCTTATTTGCTGTAAATTGGCTGATAGAAGTAAATGGCAGCAAGTCTGAGGATCTGGTCTAGCATACCTACAGATTTCCAGCAGACATCTTTGGTGGTTATTTTGTGAGGGTGATTGAGATATTTAAACCTCTCAGATCATATCAAAATGAACATGCCCTTAAATCCTATCCTTGGGAGAAAGGAAGGCATGACCCCCCCCCCCAGCCCGCTGCCCCAGCTTGGGTTCTAGTCTAGGCCTTAGTAGACCTGAGTTTCACCATTCCACCTAAGTTCTAATCGTCCATGTTCTACTAGTGACTACTGAGGGGTGTTCATCTACACTGGAGCCTTAGGGCAACTTAAGGAAGGTTAAGATGACCTATAGACTCCTGCAGACACACTGGGCTTTTATTAAGTTGACCTAAGCCCTTCCTTAAGTCAGCTTAATAACACCAGCTCTTAAGGTTGATGTAACACTTAAGTCAACTTTATTAAGTCAAATAAAACCAATGTAGATGGGGAAAGCCCTTAAGTCAACCTAACTGGCCTCCACACCCCCTCCCAGAGTTCCTGGCTGCCAGGGACAGCTACTCTCTATGCGCCATTCCTTTGTCGACTTAATACCTGCCCGTATGGATGCAAGCAGTCAACAGGAGGTTTCAGTGTGGACTCTCTAAGCCAACTTAACAAGGTCAACTTTAAGTTGACCTTGTTAGGTGGACTTAACAAAGCCTCCAGTGTAGACATACGCTGTGACTCTTTAAAACACCTAGAACATTACTTCAGACTGATTCACTGGTGAGCGACCCACAGATGTTTTACTTTGCTTCACAATCTTTTATGTCACTGATCTGTCCATGTGTCTTTGAGAGCTATGTATGTATACAGAATTTGTGTCCCCTTCTAAAACATTCAATGGAAGTAAAAGAATTAATGCAAAGGTTTAGGCTGCACCCAAATCTTTATGCCTAATATGCTCCTTCCTCACAGGGGTGTTCTGAGGATAAATACACTGACGATTATTAGGCATACATAAAATCCCATTGTTTACTTTCAAGGTTAAATATTTAATCTTATTTTCAAACCTCCCAATTAGGGCTCAATCCAAAGCCCACTAAAGCCAGCACAAAGAATTTAATTGACTTCAGTAGGTTTTCAATCAGACTGTTAAAGCACAAAGGTGTATTCTGATAAACCAAGTCAATCTCTGGCTTAAATTCAGATTGGATATAGATGAGTAAATTCCAGTGACATCAGTAGAACTGTATACATTTGCCACCCAAATCTGGCCTCTGGTCTGTTTCTGATTGTTCAAATGACAGGGAAGTTCCAGTGCATGAAGTAACAAACATCAAAATGCCATTCTGTACTGTTTTTCAACATCAGAGGAGGCTTAAGATAGAGGATGAGGTATAAATAAAAGTTTCCTAAGGTAATTGTACTATTCCAGGGAAGGGAAAGCTTCATACTGTTTCCACCACAATGTTCTGAAAATCAGTGTCAGTCATGCTTCGAAGTCAGAAAAAGATCACAGCAAACAGTACCCTTTTTGCTTGGATTTTAAAGTAAAAGCCTTCTTGGAGTTACCTTTGAGATGAATAAAACTACTCTACATCCAGCATTTCATTGGTATAAACTGTGCGACATTTACGGTATGATACTGAGCCACAGTTGGATCAGTCTTCTCTGAAGACATGTGGAAAGTCTGGAACGCTTTATTCCCCTGTATGTGTCTGTGAGTATGAGAGGAAATGCTTTCTGTTGCCCAATACTAGTTACTTTTTACCGGATGAAAAGAGGGTAAAATGTTCATGGCAGCTTTAGTGATGGGAGAGACATCACAGCAGTTTGATTTGTGGTCTGCCATAAAGACATAAAAAAGCAAAATAGAGAGAAAAAATTTAAATAACAGACCAAAAAAAATGAAAATTCTGAAGTTCTGAGTTATCATTTAAAGAAAAACACTTGAATAACTGACAAGTTCTACTAACTTCCTGTTTCTTTCTTAGTTAGCTGGATTAGATAACATACAAGGGACCTCCACCATTTGTCATGAGTTATTGTTGCATATTCCAGAGATTTCCCTTATGGTTAAAAAGTCCACTGTCCTAATATCCATGTGCAAGAAGAGGACATTTCTCCACATAATGTTTCCCACACTGACACTATACAAAATATAGAACTCCCCTATTAAAAGTGCCAGACTCCTCCTATAGGCCTCCCACTGAGGAGGAGCCAGGAAGTGGGAAGAGGAAAGTTGACCTACTGGGGAGACAAGCAAGTAGTGGCAAGGAGACTGAGATGTGGAGTGGTGGATATTATAGATAGTGGGGCTAGGTGCAGAGCTGATAGAGGAAACAAAAGTGGGAGGAATAACAAAGGTTGTAGATGAAGGAGCTGGATGATGATGCAATATGGAATATAGGAGTGGGACAGTGGGAAGAATGGAGCCTAACAAGTGATATTGATGGGCAGAGGACCAAGATCTGCCTTGTAGTTTTGCAAGGGGAAATCTGTAGCAAATTATATTATCAGTTTTCTCCACAGCCCTGTTGTCCTACATGTTTTCCCACTAATGAACCCTCACAGGTTGAGCAACTCCTGTAATGGGGTTTGTTCCCATCATATGTTTCAAGGAAAATGAATCAAAACTCGTTCTTCAAAATCTTTTTTCAAAAGCTTTTTGGGTTTTCATTTTAAAAACTGAAACTGTTGGCATTTTTGGCAACCAGAAATGCTCTGCCAGAAGACTGCACTGTCCCATCAAAATTTTTTGTTGAAAATGTATGATGGAAATAGCCACTGAAATAAGAAAGAAATAAGAATTTCTTTTAATTAAAAAAAACTGAATGAACAATCTTGACCAGCTCCTGAAAAATCCCTTTTGTTCTTAATCGAGTAGAGTATGATGACTACAGCTAAGCTCTGCCTACACTCCCTTCCCCAGCCTTTCCAATAATGACAATTTTCTACATAGTGGAATGCTATCTTGACAGTGTCAGTGGCACACTGATAAATATAGGATAAATGGAATTAGTCCCACTTCAGTACCTACACACTTTTGATCATATCATACTGACAGTTCTGTGATTCTATTTATACATTTAAAGACCCAATAGCTGCTTCTCTATCAAATTGCAGCTCTGCCAGTGTAAGGAGTTTGCTGATATCAGGTGAATTGAATTCGCAAAAGCTAGAGAAGACCCATCCATGTTAATGGTGAGGGGTCAGAAATGAGTATGGATGGTTTCAGCACTGTTACTTAGGATGCTCAATAAAAGCCACATCAACAAATCTGGAGGGCACATGACCCTACATCTGTCACTTCTAGCCAAGATTCAGGCTAAACCATATTATAACATCCGCTACAGATACAAATTTAGAATTTAGAACATTTTCATTTCCCACTAAATGTTGTTCTTTACTATAGAAATTTATGCTTTTAGCATCTGTCTGTGCATTGTCACTAGAGAGTAGTCTGACTACATGTGCTTCAGCCATCACAACTCAGGAAGGCCAATACGAATTGTTGTCAATGTCAGAGGCACAGCTAACTCATGGTGACCCTGAACTGATAGCGTAATAATTCCAATGCTGCTTCATGATCACTTTGCAATTTACCCCTCCCCACTACACACCTAGTTCTCCTTCAAAGGGAATGAAATGGGACATATGAACAGTTTACCTAGACAAGAGAGGTGCCACTGCCACCATATGAGTAAGAAATGCTGTGATCTGCCAAACCATAATCAGACACTCAGTTTCCTACTATCAATGCCATCATCACTGTGCAATGGAACAAAAAGAAACACATTAAGAAATTATGATGAGCACCCTACATTTCTCCTTCCCATGTCTGTAATCTGCATAATAGCTTATATCTCAGACAGGATTTTTCTTTGTATATTTGCTGTAACATGAGGAATGAGCAAAGGAACATCACACAATTCTTGAGGCAACATCACACAGTTCCTTGCCTGGTAAGATGTTGATGCTGAAGACAGAACAGTGCAATAGTAACGCTTGTCATGTATTATAGTTCTTCTGGGTCTGCAGCTAGTATTGGACATTGTATTAGGTATTGTTTTTTTTAGAACAGGAAAGGTTCTCAAATCTGAAAGCTAGTAGATCAGTCATGCTGTTACACAGCATGGGTCAGCACAACTGGTGGAGATCCCACTACTCCCAGGTCTTCGAAAGAGTGGCTGCAAAGGAGCTGTACTGCCAGCTGACTAGGGCTGTGTTAGAATCTCCACAGAAAGGGTGTGGGAATGATGCATGCCACCTCCCCATGCGGAATCCACAAGTCCTCTAGGCTCACTCCCCCCAAATCGGGAAGAGGTGGACCCTGCCATGGAAGCAACTGTTTCTACATGCATAGGAAGACCAAGATCAGTGTGTGGTTCCCTTGGGCCAATATGACTGCATATATTTATAAAAGAACCTATTAACATGCTATTTAGATTCCTAATAACTAAAATGATATAACTAATATTCCAGTTAAGAAGAGAAAAATTAGTGCACATTCCACAGCTTTAAGATTGGAAAAAGGGGAGGGATCTGGTTAATCATGTCTAGGTCCCAGGATTTCATAGCTCCATCTGTTAAAAGAGCCAGACAAAGATCTATGCCTTGGAGTCTTTATAAATATAACATGGAGTTATATAAGCATTGTCATACAGGACTGGGACTATAACAAAGGCCAGTATTTTCAAACAGTGGTACAGAAACTAGGTAGATAGATTCATACCAAGGCCTCTAAATAAGAAGCCTGATTTACAAAGGTGAAAATTGTTCACAACTCTAATATAGTTTTAGATGCCCAGATTTAGCTATCCATGTTTGAAAATTTCAGTCTGAAGTTACCAAAAGAAAAAGTTACAGAAAGCAGAGAGATTTAAATAGAGATATATTTGAGAATGAAGCAGCAATTTGACTCAGTCAAGCAATATGAATAATCTGTTGAAATTTTAGAAAGGTAAACTTATATTTTCCATATTTGCCACACTGTGTTATTGAAACATTTTTACTCATGCTACCCCTTGAAATAAAAGACTGCTCTTTAGACATTAAAAGCTCTTCATTTTTATTTGGCAATATAGGTAATGCACTTGACCACTGGAGACAAGTTCAGTTGGAAAACCAGTGAAATAGAATATCCTCACATCATATCATCAAAGGAGCAACACTTCACATGATGAGGAATGAATGAAAAACATCTGCACAAAAATCTTTAGGTGCTCCTCTGTAACTTCAGCAATTCTGTACAAATGGAAGTCTAAAGATACCAAAATACAGGAATGTATATGGAGCCTGCAAAAGACAGACATTTAGGAAAAAATGTTGAGGAACTGTTAGCTCTAAAGAGGCAGCTTAAAAACGAAGGCCATGGGGTTACACAAAAGAAGAAAAGGTAAAGTTCTGTGCCTACCTTTCATTCTTCTTCAACCCCAAAGAAGAAACAGGTATGCCCAGAATTAACAATCTGCCCAAACTCACTTTTGGAGTCTATGTTCTCTGTCCTTCAGCTAGAAGATATTATCTGACCACACAAATGGAGGAAGAGAGGAATGAAGGGCTATGTCTACACTACAGGGCTTTGTTAAGTTGACTTAATAAAGGCTACCTAAAGTTGACTTTATTAAGTTGACTTAGTGAGCCACACTTCTCGTAAGCTGCCTTAACTAAGTTGGTTAAGTCAGCTTAAGAAAGTGTCCTAATAAAAATGTGTTCACTTAAGTTGACTTTACTAAGTCGACTTGCACAGACACGTTATTACATAAAGCTCTTAAACTGACTCAGATGGTCACATTGCGTTAAGTTGACTTAATAAATTTGACTTAATAAATTTGACTTAATGCTTAGGTCAACTTAAAGAGTGAGAGTTATTAAGTTGACTTAGCCAGGACTCTGCTTAAGTCGACTTAAGCCCCTAGTGTAGGAATTACAACTCAAAGATTCAGAACTGGGATGACCTGTCAGTTCTGCTGAAAATTTCCTTTCTAACACTGGGCAAATCAGTTAATTTCTCTGGGTATGTCTACACTGGAGGGTCTGTCAAGTCAACCTAACAAGGTTGACTTTAAGTCATCTTTAAGTTGACCTTGTTAAGTTGACTTAGAGAATCCACATCCTGCAGCAGTAGGAGCCAGCTCCAAGCCCCTTGACACTTGCAGCAAGTGGCTCAGGGCCAGATCAGGCTCTCAGCTGCTTCCTGGTGGTGGCTAGGGCCAGATCAGGCCCCCAGAGCCAGACTGGTTCCTTGACCTAGATCAGGACCCGGGTGGTGCCTGGGCCCAGCCCCCAACCCTTCCTACTGTCTAACTTTGACTTAATATTTAAGTTGACTTTCAGGGCAGGTGTTATTAAGTTGACTTAAGCAAATGCTTAAGTCAACTTAATAAATTCTAAACATGGCCATTGAGTTCCTTAAGTTGACTTAAGGCAGGTTAAGTCAACCTAAGGCTCCAGTGTAGAAATACCCAAGGATTCACAAATGTCTGTGAGGCATTAAGATACTACACTGAGGGGGACCACAGAAACACATTAAAGAAACCTTTTAGTTTCTTGCTTTAACCTTTATTCTAACCTTTCCTCAGAATGGTAGTAGCCTACAGTGTTCTCTTTTTTCCGCAAACAAATTCCTTTATGTGGTGGTTTGGACTGCCTAGGGTCATTGGGGTTGTCATAGTGATAAATGGGAGGGTCGTTTAGGTGCTAGGGAAACCTGTCTGTCGTGTCCTCTCTCTCTCAGTTCTCTTTCAATAAAGACTCCTCACACAGCTCTGAATATGCTATCTCTCATGACTGGATTATAATTTCCCTAAAACTCCAAATCTGGTGACAGAGGATGGGATTTGTGATGGAGTTGGCTATCCTCAACAATCCTGGCAACTTTGGAAAACCAGAATGCAACGTAAGAAGCAAAACTTTATTTTACTGTTTGCATAGGGGTTGGGTTGTAGCTGTGAAAGCTGATCTGTTTCCCTAAGGGCTAGCTGGCTATTCTGAAAGCTGATCTGCCTGCTGTTAAGTGAAGAGACAAACAATAACCACAAGAGGGCATCATGGCTTTCCTTACTACAGCCCTTGAAGCATTTGATCATTCGGCAGATTTGTGGCAGACATATACAGCCCGATTTCAAAATTTTGTAATAGCAAATGATGTAACTAATGAGAAGAAGATACCAGTTTTTCTAACGGTCATTGGAGTTAAGCTTATAACACATAAGCTTATAACATAGCTTATAATTTGCTATGTGATCTGCTTTCTCTGGAGAAGCCAGAGCAGAAACCTTACAGGGACCTAGTGGAAGTTCTAGGAGCACATTTTTCCCCAAAACCACTAGTAATTGCAGAGAGGTATAGGTTCTACCAAAGGAACCAAGGTGAAGGTGAATCAGTTGTACAGTTTGTAGCAGCTCTGCAGAAGCTGGCAGCACACTGTGACTTCAAGAACATGTTAGAGGAAATGCTGCGTGACAGGCTGGTACGTGGCCTGCACAGTGAATCAACATGGAAATGCCTATTGACTGAAGGTGAACTCACCTTGCAGAAGGCTGTGGAAATTGCAGTCTCCATAAAATGCATCACCCAAGACATGCAACAGATCAGGGTCAGCATACATAAAGTATCCTTACAACCTGCCAACAGGGCACTGGGGAGACAGGAATGTTACCTGTGTGGGAAGCATGGTCACCTCTCCTCAGAGTGCTGGTTTAAGGAACTACTGTGTTGACAATATGGTAAGAGAGGGTACGTTGAACATGCCTGCAAACAAAGGAAGGATGAGACAAACAGAAGAGGCAGACCTGAGAAAAATGGGCCATTGGTTTGGCAGACTAAGAGGGAAATTCTGCATGCAGTAGAGCAGAATTCAGGTGATCATAGTGACACCCAATTGGAAGATGAAGATTCCCTCCATGTTTTGTCTATAACAGCTGGCCCATGTAAATTTGGGTGACACCTGTGTTGGAAGGCAAACCTGTATGCATGGAACTGGACACTGGTGCAGCAGTTTCATTTGTTTCTAACATTGTGTACAAGAAGGACTTTAGACATCTGCCACTTAAGCCAACACTAGTTGTTTTGAAGACATATTCTGGGGAGACTGTTCCCCTGCTGGGTACTACTGATGTGAAAGTAGAACTCAATGGACAGACCACAAAGCTACCACTGTTTGTGGTGAAGGGGAATTACCCAGTCCTAATGGGAAGATCTTGGATCAGGAAAATCCAACTCAATTGGTCACAAGTGCATCAATTGACTAAAGAAGAAATGAAGCTAGCAGCGGTACTAACAAAACACACTGCAGTTTTTGGTGAAGACTTAGGCAGCATGAAGGGCATCACTGAAATTAAATATAAAGCTTGATTGCCAACCAAAATGTTTGAAGGCCAGGATGGTGTCATTTGCCATCGGACCCAAGGTGGAAGAAAACTTGGAGTGGTTAGTCAAGGAGGGAGCCTTAGTGCCAGTTACTCACAGCCAGTGGGCGACACCCATTGTCCCAATAGTGAAGAAGGACGGCTCCATTCGGATTTGTGGAGATTTCAAGGTCACTGTCAACCCGGTGTTATGTGCAGAACAATATTCTCTTCCCCGTATTGACGACATTTTTGCAGATTTGGCTGGAGGACAAAAATTTAGCAAGATTGATTTGAGTCAAGTGTACTTACAGATGCATGTTGAAGAAGAATCTCAAGAGTTATTGACAATCGTAACACATAAGGGGTTGTACAGATACTGTTGTTTACCTTTCGGCATTACTTCAGCCCCAGCTTTGTTCCAAAGGGCAATGGATCAGATTTTGAGTGGTTTATCTGGAGTACAGTGCTATCTGGATGACATCCTGGTCACTGACAAAAATGGGAAGGAACACCTTATGAACTTGGAACCTACTCTGCAAAGACTGGAAGAGTATGGTCTACATATTCACAGAGACAAATGTAAGTTTTTCCAGCCCTCAGTTGAATATTTAGGACATATAATTGATGCTGATGGTCTCCATAAGTCTCCAGCCAAGGTTAAGGCTATTGTGGATGCTCCACTACCTCAGAACGTAAGCCAACTTTGCTCTTTTTTAGGGTTATTGAACTATTATGGTAAATTTATTCCACAATTAGCAACGCTCCTGAAACCCCTACATGAGCTTCCTGGGCCGAAAAATGCCTGGAACTGGACTGAAGCTTGTGATGTTGCATTTAACTCAGCCAAACACTCACTGGTAAACTCTAGAGTTCTGACACATTTTGACCCATCTTTGCCCCTACAGTTGGCTTGTGATGCCTCCCCTTATGGAGTTGGGGCTGTATTGTCACATATTATGCCTTCTGGTGAAGAGAGGCCTATCGCTTTTGCTTCACGCTCCCTGACCAAGGCAGAAACTAACTATGCCCAAATTGAACGCAAAGCACTGGGCATTGTTTTTGGCATTTGGAAATTTCACCAGTATCTGTGGGGAAAGAAGTTCACACTTGTCACAGATCATCAACCCCTGACATCAATTTTGGGGGCCACACACAGACAGCCTACATTTGGCTGCTAGTCGGATGCAACGATGGGCATTGATACTTTCTGGATACACATATGAAATCAAGTATAGGCAATCCTCTTTGCATTGCAATGCTGATGGTCTTCCAAGGCTACCCTTACCAGCACACCGTCAAGATCAGGGTCAGGAAGGAATCTTTAACTTTGAACAGGTGGAAAACACACCTGTCACAGCTACTCAAGTGAAGAAAGCAACATGGGTTGACCCAGCACTCTCACAAGTTATGGATTTAGTGATGCATGGAACAGTCTTACCTGACTCTCAGGTCTCTCCTGACCTCTACCCCTACGTGTCTAGGAAGACAGAGTTATCGACCCAATGTGGGTGTCTGTTGTGGGGTATGCATGTCATTATCCCACCTTCATTAAGACCACGTCTGTTGGAACAGCTCCATTCAAGTCACTGTGGCATAGTACGCATGAAAGAAATTGCATGGAGCTATTTCTGGTGGCTGGGCTTGGACAGGGCCATCAAAGAAATGGCTAGAGCTTATACCTCATGCCAGACCATCTGGAACGCACCTCAGTTGACACCTCTTCACCCGTGAGATTGGCCTGAAAAGCCATGGCAACGTATCCATGTTGATTTTGCTGGCCCATTTGAAGGATGTATGTTTTTAATTGCTGTGGATGCCCATTCAAAATTACCAGAAGTCTCTGTAATGCAGCCCACTACTACAGAAACCACTATTCAGGCCTTGCTTGGCTTTTTTAGTCATCATGGTCTTCTAGAACAGCTGGTGAGTGACAATGGACCGCAGTTCATTTCTCAGGATTTTGAAACTATTATGAAGGCCAATGGAATACCTCATATCAGGTCAGCACCGTATCATCCTTCCACCAATGGACTTGCTGAAAGGTTCATACAGACTATGAAACAAGCTCTAAAATCTGTGAAAGGACGTTCACTTCTTCAGAAGCATCTGGACAACTTCTTGTTGTCCTACAGAAACACTCCGCAGGCTACAGCTAAGGCATCTCCAGCTTTTCTTATAATGGGAACGGCACTTGCGCTCTTGCTTTGATTTGTTGAAACTACCAGACACACGGCAAGTGGTTCAATGCCAACAGCAGGACCAGGTCAGCAGACATTCACCAAGAACAAAGGACCATACCTTCAGTATTGGACAGCTGGTTCTCACTCGAAACTATGCTTCAGGAGCTAAATGGGTTCCAGCAACGGTCATTTCCCAGACAGGACCTGTTTCCTACTCTGTCCAGACAGCAAGTGGCCTAGTTTGGTGACGGTATGTAGATCAGTTGCTTCTTCGTCATATCCACCCAGAAGATGCATCTCCAGCAGACATACCTGACTTCACCCTTACTGATGATACAACATCAGAGCATGAAATGACTGTTCATGTCTCTCCTGCTCCAGCCACCCCTTCAACACCTTCAGCCTCCCTGGACCAACTGGACACAACATCCTCTCCAGTTCCGGCCACTTCCCAGTACCTATGGTCACACCACCACCAATACCACCTTGTGGTGTGGGCACACCAGAAGTTCACCGTAATACACCTCGAGACAGAAGGCCTCCTAATTGGCTGGATCTTTAGCTAGTGGTGACCTCATCTTCATGGGGCAGAATAATTCCCCGGGGGTTCACCGGAGATGGGGCAGTCTACCCTCATCTCCTAGTTTAGTTCTTATTCTTTTTGGGGGGGGGCTTTATTCTTCGGAGGGAGAGCTTTTTCATTAGAGGGGGAGGAATATGTGGTGTTTTGGACTACCTAGGGTCATTGGGGTTGTCATAGTAATAAATGGGAGGGTCGTTTAGGTGTTAGGGAAACCTGTCTGTCAGGTCCTCTCTCTCTCAGTTCTCTTTCAATAAAGACTCCTTACACAGCTCTGAATATGCTGCCTCTCATTACTGGATTATAATTTCCCCTAAAACTCCACACTTTATCCCTTCAAAACAGTTTATAAGTTGCTTGAAACAAATAAAAGGTAGAGGCTAAGAACTGAG
Organism: Podocnemis expansa; assembly: GCA_007922195.1. Lineage (NCBI taxonomy): Eukaryota > Metazoa > Chordata > Testudines > Podocnemididae > Podocnemis > Podocnemis expansa. The sequence continues at coordinate 5,107,177 of ML681964.1, read as the reverse complement.
CTGAGAGCTGTTTGAGCCAAACAAGCAAACGGAGCTAAGAAGGATCATAGGGAAACTTAGGCCTTGTCAAAACTAGGAAGTTTTGTTGACATAACATATGTCAACAATGAGCCGTTATGTCCACACTGCTCTCCTTGGGTTGGTGGAGTGTGTTCTCACCAGTACCACTTCCATTTACCTAAGGGGCAGTATGGGGGAGCTCAGAGAACCATCCCTGTGGGCTGCTCCCCCTCACTGATCCTAGCTGGGATATGGGAACTGCAGCCTCCAACTCAGAGTGGGAGTGGGGCTGTAGCAAACAGGTTCCAAGCTCACAGCTGGGTGGCAGCCTCCTGTACCCTGGCTGGGAACTGGCTGCAGCCCCCTGTGGCTTGCCAGTACCAATATACAGCAAGGAGCTCAACTGGGTGGCAGCTGCCCGAATCCTGACTGGCAGCAGGGCTACAACTGCCTGTATCTGCATTTGCAGCCTGAGGCAGCTGCCCCCCAGCTTGCTGGTGACTGGAGTCTGAAGCAGGGCTGCAGCCTCCTCTGCTCCAGCATCCAGCCAAGTGGCAGCTCCCTGCAACCCCCAGCTCGGATCCCAGCGGCTTCTGGGCCAGGATCCAGCCCCTGGCCTCCTGTTGCACTTATGACAGCTCTTCCACTGGTCTAAGGGGACACAATGGCTGCACTCACAGTTTGAAGATGGGGAACTTGCAGAATGCACTCATCTTGTTGCCCTAGCTCTGCTAATAAAAGCCCTATGCCATTCACACAGGATAGTTTTATGTTGTTGGAAGAACAGGGCCTTCTCGCCAGCAAAGAGGTCCCTGTAGTGCAGGAGTCTCAAACATGTGGCCCAGGGGCTGCATGTGGCCCCTAAAGCTATTTCCTGTGGCTTGCAACAACAATATTCTTACTGATATTTGCAATATTGTTGTATGAAAAGGTTTCAGTGGTGCGGCCCTCAGGCTAACGTTCTACTCCTGACGCAGCCCTGTACTAGACCTCATGCGGCCCTCGTGGTGATTTGCGTTTGAGATCTTCTGCTGTAGTGTGTACACCAGGGCTCATTTGTTGACAAAAGCTGCCTTTTCTTGACAAAACTCTCTAGTGTAGACCAGGCCTTCGTAGCCCTAACACTGTGCCAAATCAGCAGAAACAAGCATGACAAATGACCCAGGATCCGGTAAATTAGAAGGCGAGTAAAGCTTAAGTAATTGTATTCTGCAGCAAGAAAGACAAACAAAAAATATTACTTCACAACAGGGTGTGAAAAATGTTATAGCAAATATTGCTTGACTGCGTTTCTAAATGGAGCATGTGAAATGAAGCACATATGAGCAGAAAAATCTCTGATAGGAGACACCAGACAAAAGAAGTGCTGTCCCAACAATAAGAAATTCATGGGAGTTAACTAGCTGTGGATAATTCAAATTACTCTTTTCACAGAGCTATGATCAGATATTTGTGGCTCGTTATTATTTTTTCCCACCAGAGTGTGCTTTTGGCAGGATATTTTTTATTATGTGACATAAGCTCCTAAAATCTGTGTAGCCTTAGGGTAACATGTTTAAACTCGGGTCCTGGGTAAACTGAAAAATGGAGAGAGACTCTAAAAATGATTTCCCAAACTCTGGGTCCCTGTGTGAGCCTTGTGGTTACAAATAAGTAGCATCATCTTGCCACACACATTTTATGAAGCAGATACATTGTGTATGCCTCTTGCCATTCCATAGCATAGTACCAGTGGAAAATATATGACAAGTATTTGGCAAAATGATGATTCTTGCTTAACAAAATTGAATAAAAATGTTGTATGGTAAGAGGGCTCCCCCACCCCAACACAAGTTTATTCATACATGAATGACCTTAGATTTACTGAGCATCTTCAGTTTGCAGGATGCCATGGTGCTTTGAAGATTTAATACAGGATTCAATTGGCAATGCTACCATGCAGCCAGTTCTTGGGTGGACTCTGGAAGCCACAATGCTCCCACAGCACTTCACAGTTATCAGGTTTTTTTGTTTGGTTGGTTGGTTGGTTGTTTTTTTCTAAAGAGGGGATATAAAGAGTAATTTCTTTGGTTGAAACTCCAGGGGTAGTGTCAATAGACTGTATAGAATCATTACTCAATTTGGTATATTTATCATTAATCATCGTTGTTAAAACATTTATACCATAGTAGCAGCCAGACGCTGGGGTCTGATTGTGCATCTGACTATTTCTGGTCCAAAGAATTAAGCCTCTAAATGATAAATAATTAAGGTTAATAGAACTGCTAAATCTTTAATGATCTCAAGTAGCCAGGGCCTCAGTTTTGTGTCAGATCTAGTGCTTCTGCTGCAAAAACACTTTTCCATCCTACTTGCAAAAACTCCCCAGGAAGCAATTAATACACCTGAAAAATTAGTTCAAAGGAACCCTCCACACTTTGAATCAGCCTAGCCATGCATCTCTTCTACATGCATATGTTTTTAAAAAAAGAGAGAGATTAAGTATATAAATCCTCGCCTCCCCCCTAATTGTGTTTTGAGTCTGTGTCCTCCCTGTTCACCTACTGGGGACATGGCACCTAAAGAAAGGGAATGGGGCTAGGTTCTGACCTTTTCCACTGCACAACACCTGGGTGGAATTGGCTGGGCATCTGGACTGGAGCATAAGCTGCATCCCATAAGGGAGCTCATTCCGGGCATGTGCCTTTGCATACTTAGAAGCTACAGGAAACATCCCGCCTGCTTCCTGAAGTCAAAATGCTTCCTGGGCTAAGAGGGTCCTAAGCACTAAACACAGAGCTAAGTGAAACTATCTAAGTCAGGCTGATTTCAGGGGAACTAGTTTTAGTCAACATGAATAAAGGGAGCAGACTGCGGCCCTGTAGTTTATAGTCAAAGCACACCTCTCTGCTCTCTGGAACCTCTGCATGAAGCACGCTACAGAAATGTGAATCATTGTTATTACACATGGAGTTTCAGCTTGCCAGGAAATGTTTCAGTCAAGTGCTTTGTCCTTGAAGTCATGGTCTTAAAAGGGAACTGCTATTTGACACTTTTAATTCAGTACAGTGGAGCTAGCCAATCATTTGGGTCCAGATCCTTCCACCTTCACTCATAGGGAGTAGTATTTTCCACAAAAAAGCTCCTTGAATTTAGCCTTTTTGATACCACTGAAATACTTGAGGAAGATGCCGCTGCTCTTCATCAATAATAGTGGCATAATCCAGCCCTTTGCTTAGCAAGCAATACCCCCTCACCTGGAATATAAATCTCAGAGTGTGGCCCTAGAATAAAATTGATTTACATGCACAAGACCCCAGCATGAGTATGCACAGGGCTTTCAATAAGATTTAAGAGGTAACCAGGCCTTCCACTGGTTCTTTCGGCACCTTAGTGACTTTCACACTTAGTGACATTCAAATGACCCATTAGTGTATAGAACATTTTATAATGAAAAGTGATCTCTGATTATTTTAATTATTTCTTGCCCACAGACCTATAAGAAGTAGCCTCAGACTGGTTTCACCAGAATAACTATGCATCACTGACTTCTATTCATTTTTATTTATACAGACATCTGAAATGTATTTTTTAAAATTATACCTATATTTTAGTATTCTTTTTCTCACTCCAGGATAATTAAGTATCTACATGGGCCAACGGTTGTATTTAACTGTCATATAATTTCCCTGTTTGGCAAGAACACTCCCAATTAACTTCTATTCTCATTAAACAATTTACCCATTTATAATCAAGGGCAATTGCTTCAACAATAGAAGTACATTTTTAATAATACATCTTGTTAATACTATCTTAATGAGGATTAACCATAGATAGCTTTCAGAAGATTTTCCTTCTCCTAAAAAAAGGAAAGATTTATTGTACAAAATAACTTTCCACCCACAGGATTAGAGTTTTGTAGCTGAGATGAAGAAATATGGAAAAGTACTGTAAATTTTTAACCTCAAAAGACTGGTGTTTGGAACTTCATTGGCTTACAGTAGTTGGTATACACGATGCATTTGCTCATGAATTTAGCTGCTCCATAAATCAGTTCTGGCTTCAGCTCCATAGTGGTTGCTATAATTAGAAACTCAGTTCTTTCTTTATGCCTTCAGGTGCAATGAAGTGCAGGAATGCCTCTGAGTTGCTCTGTATATAATAAAAGGAATATTGTTAATTAACTAGGAAGAAGAAATGAAAGCAAAACAGGAATCTGAACAGTTCTCTGACAAATTAAACTATAGCAGCAAAACTAAGAGTGCCTTGCTGGCAAAGTAATCCAAGGAATTACACAAAAACTGCTATCACTGAACACATGCTCTACTAGTTGTAACACTGGAAATGTAACAGCTACATTGGGTGGCTAATCAGAAAGGTTTACTAATGAGCAATAAAGTATTTCTGGCATTGTCATGTGAGAAAGCTTCAGTGCACTCAACCAGGGAAAAGAGAGACGCTGGAAAAGCAATCTCATATTTAAAACAGAAAGGAAGGAGAGGTTAATAACCAGAATGGCTAAAAATATTTGGAAGCATGGCTGGACAGCCCTTGGGAATTCACAGCTTGGATGCAATAGCACTTTTTGAAAGACAGTTCCCTAATGTATTTGAACTGGTAGTGAACTGAATGCATGTGTAACCTCACACACTCGCCAAAGCACAGATCATCATATATTGGTCCAGTCTTCTCTTCTCCAAACTAAACAAATCCGGTTTTTTTCCCAATCTTCCCTCACAGGTCATGTTTTTTAGACCTTTAATCACTTCTATTGCTCTTTTTTTGGACTTTCTCTAATTTGTCCACATCTTTCCTGTGATGTAGTACCCAGAAATGGACACAATAATTCAGCTGATGTCTAATCAACATGGAGTAGAACAGAAGAATTACTTTTCATGTCATGTTTATAACACTTCTGCTCATACATCCCAGAAATAAGTTTGCTTTTGTTGCCTCATATTTAGCTTGTAATCCACTATGATCCTCAGATCCCTTTCCTCAGTACTCCTTCCTAGGCAGTCATTCCCCATTTTACACGTGTGCATGTTGATTGTTTAAAAACCTGTCTTGGAGTCTTTGCTCCTTCTTGTGTCTTATGAGTGTCAAATTTTGTATGGATCTGTGCTTTCCTTTATATTGATAGACTCACATTTTTTTCACATCCAACCAAGGTTGCATGGCATTTCTTTTTCTTTCCATTTGAAAGCACATTTATACCTGGGATAGCTTAAAACCTTTTTTAATTTCTTTCAATTCTAAGAGCCCAACAGCTTAGTCATAATTTCTGTTGAAGTGCTTAAATCAGTAAGGATGGATCTTTATTTGATCAATTTTCTGTGTGTGTGTGATTTGCTTTACAGTTTCACATAGAGAGATATGATTTCCATAAAAAGTCAGATGCATTAATGGTCTTTTAATGCACTTTAACTTGCCAGTATCATGATGACACATTAGTAAATGTATTCACAGATTGTGAGGCTGTTAGAAAGGAGCACCTGACAAATAGAAACCAGAGCAAGAATCCTTATTCATTTCATATGAGCCACCAACTAGTTGCAATAACTTTTAAGGTAGTACTAGACTTAGCTGGTATTGGAAAAGTAACTACTAGTAAGTTCTTTATCTTTTTGCAAATTGCCAATAAAATCTTGGCACTATTAAAATTAATCAGTGTTTTGCTCGAGTTCAAAAAGATCACCTCTAATGAGTTTTTCTATCCACAATTTTTAAGGTCTTAAAAAGCCTCTGAAGTAGCCAAAGTTGAGTTTATTTATCAATAAGATAATGATGTGTTATTAACCTTTGCAGAGCTAATTTATTCTAAGTTTCCTGTACCTGAATTAATCAAAATCAATGGAACTGGTGGGGAAAGCCACACATATCAGAACTGGCTACCCTATAACAAGGCTCTTAAATCCTTGTTTAGGATCCTACATTGAAGTGGCCTGATTTTGGCCACAGAAGATAAGCGTAGGTGCTGGCATTAGGGATGTGGAATGTACTTCTATACCCTTTGTCTTGAAGTAGTTTCCGTCGTATACAGGATTTACAATTTGGTACAAAGGATCTCAACACCTTCACTATAAAAACAAACAGTTCCAGAACCTCTCAAGACAGATGATTTTCTTTTCAGTAAAATACCTCCATTTATATAATCCACGCTTCCTTCCCCTTGAGAAACAGAGGGTCAGTTGGCCAACTTGTAGGAAGAATTATGTTAATTCATTAGTCAGGTTTGTAAAGAATGGATTTAGGCTTGTCCTTTTCAATTACAATAATCCCTTCACAGATGTACTTATACAGTTTAGTGAGCCCATTTCTTACATACAATTGTTTTAATCTGAGTCCTGTGATTGGAGAAGATATCAGGTGGATTCACCAATGCCTTATTCAGCTGTTCAAAAGGAGTGAGCTACTAGGGATCTGAATCTATTCACCATGATCATTACTAACAAATCAATTTTGAAAAGAATTTACAGTAAATTCTGTTATCTCATAATTCTTGCGGACTCATTGTCAATAGGGAAAAAAACACCACACCCCTCCCGCTGCAGATATGGTATATTCAGAGAAATGCATGCATAAAGATGACTTCACTTCCAGGGAAAGTCACATTTAGACAGAGCACCTGTGTGGACTCTCTACATGGATCTCCTCCCTTTGAAAGACTAACCATTCTCTTTCATCTGAGACACAGCTGTGCACTGACCTACCTACAAGTGCTACTTACTTATTGCTCTAAGTAAGATATGGAGCCCACCACGCAAAAACAAACTATGGTCAATCAACTCTGTTGCTAAATTACTTATATTAACATAAAAACAAACCACATAGCCAAAACCCCGCCCCACCACAACAACACAACATAACACATGATTAGATCTCAAAGAATTTTACAAGTGACCAGTTTCCAGGTTTTACAAATGAGGAAACTGAGGCATGGAGAGCAGATAGGACTTATTCAAGATCATTGAACAGGCCAGTAACAAAGTCAAGACAAAACCCAGCTCCTCTCACTCACAGGCCAGTACTCTGTTTGCTAGATGATACTACTTTCACTTCCTGAGAATAGTAAATGCATAGTTTTTTGTTAGAATCATAGAAACAAAAGTGTAGGCCTTCATTTAGTCTAACCCCCCACACTAAGGAGGGACCAGTAAACATAAGCCATCCCTAATAGGTATTTGCCTAACCTCCACAGAGCTAACATTGGGTATGTCTACACTGGAACCTTAAGTCAACTTAATCTCCCTCAGGTTGACTTAAGGAAACCATGTCCACATTGGGCTTTTATTACGTCGACTTAAGCACTTGCTTAAGTCAGCTCAGTAACTCTGCCCTTAAAGTCAACATAAGTGTTAAAGTTGCCTTTATTAAGTCGACTTACCACATTGCAGATAGGGTCATCTGCACTGTAGGCTTTGTTAAGTTGACTTAATAAAGTCGATTTAACAGAGCCTTCCAGTGTGGATGTAGCTGTTAAGTCGACTTAAAGTTGACCTTGTTAAGTCAACTTAACACAACCGCAAGTGTAAAGATACCCAATCGTCCCCCAGATTGACAGCACACACAGTGTCAGAAGTAAACCCAGCTCCCCCTGTTGGGTACAGTCTCTTGCACTCCTCTGTAGCTGCGTATTTTCATTTTTTCCAGTTTGTAACAAAAAGGGCCCCTAACCAGGGTCCTAATAGTGTAGACAAGCTCTGAAGAATGGTTTCAATTGCAATTTAAAACCTTTTAGAAGTGAGGGAAAAACTGGGGCTGAGATATAGGAGATGTTATATGCCAGGAGAATAAATAATAGCTGAGTACATACAGCTCTTATTGAGTTCTGAGTGGGCAGCAGGGCTCGATAAGTCTCAGGATTTATCACTGTATCTTCTACCTGGGAATGTATTTGATACCTGTTTGCCGAGCTCCCCCCCCCTTGCTTCTAGTTAGTGATAATATGATGGTAACTGAATAAAATGTAAGCACAGGTCAGATATGTTCCAATATTTCATTGATCCAATGAACTGATGTGATTAAAATTCTCTCAGTTGTTAGGCAAAGCCTTATTTGATCATCTAGTAAAAGATGGAGCAGACTGTTCATGTCTTTCCGATACAGAATTACATGGTAGTCTAATTCTGCCATTATCTGAAAACAAGAGTAAGCACTTCCTTGGTTCTTTTCTCACTGGTCTATTTTGATCTCCTTATGCTCACTGCACAGGTATATTTTAACATTTGTTTTTATGATTTATATGCACTAGCATTCCTCCTATTATATACTGGGTGTGGAAAAAAGTATCCCTTCTTTCATGGGATAGTCTTGTGCAATTTTGTCCAGGTGTATTATGTAATTCCCCCCTTTCTTCTTTAGCAATAGGTAGAGGCTACTGCTGGAGGCAGGATACCAAAGTAAACAGATCATCAGTCTAATCTTGTATTTTCAGCTGCAACGGCATTTTTTGGAGGAATGTTTTCAGTTTTTGCTTGTAGTACTTGGTAGAGGTACTGGATGCCCATGTGCTTTTTTCTTTTTGTATTGCTGAATATATCCTGCTCCGTTATTTAGTGGTCCCCAACACCAATTTCAGCTGTCATCCAAGTATGTTTGTTAAAAGATTTGGGTGCTGACCCTTTGGAAGATGAAGATGTGTTTGGCTCCTAAGGACAATGTCATGTCCCTCTGTCATGGGTGCACAAGCTCATTGTTCACAAACAATTCTGACTCACTCCTTGAAAAGGGTCCTGCTTGTGTGACTGCCTCACAGGATACACTCTCACTAGGCTAAAGATTCTTGGCTTCACCATACTGGGACCTTGGACATTCAGCACACCTAGTTCACACTGTGAGCTCCCTACAGTGATTTCACTTGAACAGGGACATCTTACATACACCCCTAAGCAGAGTCATGCACCCTAACTTATGGAGTCTGTAGCGACTCTCAGTCAGCATTATGAAACAGAAGGGTTTATTAGTTCTCTGAAAGACACTGGGGATAAGTTATTAGCATAGAAAGCAGGAAGTTACAGCCAAATCCATCTTGGTGAGATCCAGAGCCCAGGGGCCTGGTTCACCAACCCAGACCCAACAAAGGAGACTGAGAGGTGTTTCTAATGCCCCATCTTTGCCATGCCCATTTGCCCCTCTTCCATCATTCACTGTGTTTTCCAGGCAAAACTGATCACACCTTGCATCCACTTCAGCTCTTTGTTCTCCAGCCAGTCCCAGCTGGCTCATCTCTTGCAGAGGCCCCTGGATCATCAGGTGCTAGGACCTCGGCAGCCAAATGACAGTCATAGTTGGTCCTCTGGGTGTCTGCAAAATGAAACCACCTTCTCTCCGACCTAGGGAGGGAAACATGCAGAACATGGGGGAAACTGAGGGATGCACCACATTCATACAAAATATTAAGAAAATTCCCATTTCATCCCCTCAGTGATCTTCATGTCCAATTGAATAACTTGAATATAGCATTTTAGGAAGTGATGCTTTAATGGTAGGAACCTCAATTCAGTGTTGATGAGCTATGGATGGTGACAGTGATGTGTCACCTGATTGATGGCACTGTATAAGATTGGGCTGTGTGATACATCTTAAAAAAGTTAAAAGCTGGGTTTACACGATAGCTGACATTTTCAATATATCTCATACTGCGTCAACCCAGACAATGACATGCTTCTTTCTGCTCATCATCCGATAATCAGGATCCACAATAGTACTATTAGCATGCATACCTACGATTAATCAGTTAGTTTACAAAGAACAGCTGCAGTAGTAGAAGTCTAAAAGATACTACAATGGTGTAATGAACAGCTGCACAAATAACATTTTTTTTGATTTGTTGACTGAACCCACAAATTTAAAAAAAAATGCTGTGTGTCAGCCTGAAATGAATTTCTCAGCAAACTTAAAACTTGTTTGTGTTTAACCTTTTCTAAATAAAGCTAAAGAAAATATGAAATGAAAAGTTATATCAAAAATGGAAACATTTCATTTAAAACATTTACATTTTTCTACAGCAAGAATATCGGCTGATTGAGGACGATAGAGCCTGGCAGAAAGGCCTGTTTGAGAGGCTGCATATGCTTACTGCCACCAGAATATAGTTTCCTGCTGCACCCAGATTATGTTCTGTGTCCCCTACATGGGACTATGTTCTACATACCAGACACACTTTGGAAAATGATATAGTTGGGTGTTCCACCTCAGTAGGGACTTAACAGCAGCTAAAATGAGCTTAACTTAGCCCATGCAGTCCTCCACCCCATGCTGACCTCTCTCCCCACATACCTCTGCTCCTGTGTGGATGCCCATCCCCCCTGTGAATGCCTCTGTCACCTGCAGCAGTTCCAACAATGCTGTTCCAATGTCCTATTAGCTTCTTCACAACATCTAAATTGTCCAGGATGAATTAGCCAGGAATTAAAAATAATGGAAATAGGCTATGACAGGCAACAAGCAAGCATGAATTTCACAGCTGTGGTTCTTCGTTTCAGACTTTAAATCAAGCACAGAAACATTTGATGTAACGGACCTGTACATTCTGTATGCATATCAAGCTGTATGTACACTGAGCAAAATTATAGTGAGTACAATGGACAGGAATCTAAGACCCAAATTCTTCCCTCCATACAAAGCACAAACAAATAGGATTACCGGGGGGGCACAAGTGACTGCATTGTGCAACATGCCACACTGAAATTAAGAGTCAAAAAATTATTTTCCCTCCCTCTTGCTTTGGCTTCTCTAGCCCCTTTCTCTACTCTTTCCAACTTTTCCTTCCCAGTTGGTTCTCTGAGGGCTTGTCTTCATTGCCAACAGCAAATTCATCTGCGTCAGATTGATCTTCCTGATCAACTGAGTGGGTCTGTGAAGAAGACACTGTGGTAAGGAGGCATTAGCCAGTCGAAAGGAGATGCACAAGTTATTGTAAGTTCCAAAGAGGTAGCCATGTTAGCCTATTTCAGCAAAACAAGCAGGGAGTCCTGTGGCACTTAGAGACTAACAAGTTTATTTATCACATGAGCTTTCATAGGAGAAAATCCCACATCGTCAGATGCTTAACTTCCCCCATCTTCAAAGTGTCTGACAAAGTGGGATTTTTCTCCCACGAGTGTTCATGCGATAAATAAATGTGTTAGTCTTTAAGTGCCACAGGACTCCTTGCTCAGTTATTTTAAGTAACTTGGGTGTCTCCCTTCAACTGCTGCTTAAATCCCTTGCAGTATAGATGAGGGCTTTGTTTTCTTGCTCTTCTTTAACTTATGTCTCCTCCCCTACCTTCCTCCTTTCCTTTCCTTTCCTTTCCGCACCAATTCATTTCTTTCCCTTAAAGGATCCATAGGAATGTAAAACTGCAACGCCACAGAAAATGTGTCACACTTTGAAAAATAGCTCATAATTGCTGACATGAGAGGGAAGGTACTGGTAAACCTTGTGAAAATGTACATGTCCAGTGGGCAGCAGAGCCCCTAAAGTTAGGAGTTGCAATGCTGAACCTAAGTTCCCTGTGTGGAGTTATCCCTAAATTTACAGTGGGGAGAATAGGCATAAGCAGAATGGGAAGTTGAATAAGATAATGCTTATGTGTTGGCCAAATGAATTATAATAAGAAAATGTGGTTTTTTTCCTGTGGCAGAAGTACATTTTGCAGATAGTATGTAAAGGAATAAGAGCCCCCCCCCTCCCCGTAGGGTCACAACACAGCACATATCTATGAGAGAGCAAAGCAAAGTAAATTATTTTCATGCCTCTTAATTGGTGCCATTCCATTGTTATCCCACAGAAAATGGAGTAACACCACACTGAGAGTACAACACTGCAGAGCTCCAAATGTAGTTCAAGAAAAGGACCCAGGAGCTTTTCATGGGGGGGAAAGGCAATATGTCCCATTTATTGTAAAAGTAAGAATAGCAAAAAGCAGGCACACACATAAGAAGTTCTGCAGGGTGGTGTGATATAATTACCAGTCCTTTCAAGCGTTGTTTGAGCCAGCCTAATGGCAAACAAGGCTGGGCACAAAGAGGGAGCCAGGTCTCTGTCAGTCACGAATCCAATGCTCCAAGATGTCAGTTAGACCTAAATTTTTTTGCATTCTCACCCATCTTTTACACTTGCTGGCTCTCATTTAAGTCTATGGGATTTGCTGTGTCATGTTACCTCAGAGTTCCTGTGAGATCATTGGTCACCAGTCACTTGGGCTATGGCTACAACTAAAAATCTTAGTACAGACTTGGTTAGTCCGAACTAAGTAGTTCAATAGTTAGTTTGAACTAAGCACCTTTTTTTAGTTCAAACTTTTAGTTCAAACTAGCTGTCCTTTTTTTAGTTCGAACTAATTTTTTAAAGTTAGTTTGAACTTAAAAAAAATGTGCTTAGTTCAAAGCAACCGCTAGTTTGAACTCATTTAGTTTGAACTAGCTTGTCTACATTGTGCTAGTTTGAACTAAATCTGAAAATTAGTTCGAACTAAGCAGTTAGTTTGAACTAACCAGCCAAACTAACTAGTTCAAACAAGGCAAAGCCTAGTGTAGACAGGGGTCAAATTAGTTTGAATTAAGGCATTCTTCAGCTAGTTAGATGGTACTTTTGCCTTGTCGAGACAGGCCCGCAGTTGACATTGATCCCTTCACACACACACCCCTTATTCACACATTTAAATGAACATACAGGGTATGTCCACACATAGATGGTTATTTCACAATAACTTATTTCAAAATAAAATTGTTATTTTGAAATAACTTAAATCGAAATAAGCAAATATTAAATTGAATTAAGGGAAAACTTTAAAGTGAAATAGCATGTCCAGGCATAGGACTTGCTATTTCACTTCAGGAGAGGGGCAGCATGGGAGGTGTGGCAACACAGCCCCCTCATTTGGCCATGTTGGCAGTCATGTTGCCAGCCAATCCTATAAAAGCAGGTACCGACCTCACTTCCCTGTCCATTCTGGCTAGCAGGAGACTGCGAGACACAGAGATGGATGCTGCCTGGCTTTCTAGCCATTACAGTGCTGTGAATAGACCCGCTGCTCGCCTGAGAGTGTCCTCCTGCTGTGGGACACTCTGCTCATGGACTTTGATGGTGCCCAGGCTGTGCCCCAGGCTATTACCTCACTGGGCCTCAGAGCAGCCCTAGTTCCCCTCCTTCCCTTCTGTGCCTCGTCAGATGTGGGCCTGGGAGACCAGCACAGAGTGGTGACAGCGGGTAGTGTTTGGAACCTGGGTGGCTCTGTGACCCTCCCTCCTCATAGGCTGTGTTCACACACAGGCATTATTTCGCTACAAGTTGTGTTGAAACAACTTGTATTGAAATAATGCCTTATTTTGAAATAACAATTTGAATTAACAGTTTGTTAATTTGAATTAAGGAAAAAGCTCAAAGCGAAATAGCAGTTTCAGGCAACAGTTATTTCGAAACAAGTCACTGTTGTTTCGAAACAACATGCTCGGACGGCATTGTTTCGAAACATTCATTTCGAAACAACACTGTTTCGTCCCCACATGGGGTTTAAGTTGTTTCGAAACAACGGGTGCCGTTGTTTCGAAACAACCATGCGTCGTCTCAACAGGGTATTTCTTATTTCGAAACAACCTCTGTTGTTTTGAAATAAGAGTGCTGTGTGAACACAGCCATAGGGTCATAGAAACTGGGCTCCAGATCACATTCAAATGTTTGCACACCAATTAAACAGCTGTTGGTTCACAACTGCGATGGGAGAAGGAGACATCGGACTCAGTAATTCTAACTGAGAAATGGGTTCGTTTATTTAGCGCAACAACGGGGAAAATTTTTCAATGGGTAATCACTGTGACAATTGAGGTAGCAACCAACAACTGAAACAGCAATCTTACAAGACCAACTGAGGTAGCAAATCTATATAAGTAACACAGTAAAACAGCAAAGCAAAACTGCAAATCTATATAAGTAACACAGCAAAACTGCAAGGTATTTGCAACAAAGTAAAACTGCTAGGTATTCCCAACAAGACAAAATTGCAAGGTAAAACAAACTACAATATACTCGTAGGGGATTTCTATATACATACCACAACCCAGGCTCCACTGACCAGCAGCATGAACACAAGGGGCATGGTAAGGGACACGACACGAGCTAGCTTTCCTCGGGAGATCCAACTGTCAGGGTGATCAGTTCTGGCAGGTAACACGTCAACCTCCATAACTTTTGCCAGTTGGCATCTCCTTTTTATAGGATTTTTAGCTCAGTGTTTTTCTGGTTCCCATGCTGGGGGGGGGTGTCATATTAGTGGTTCCCACGATTGAGATAGTAATTTTCCAATTAGGTTTTCAATTCCTAGGTGGGACTTAAATTTCCAAGTGGGTCATAAATTCCCAGGTGGGTTCAGATTCCGAGGTGGATCATAAATTCCTAGGTGGGACCCAAATTTCCAGGTGGGTCATAAATTCCCAGGTGGGTCCAGATTCCTAGGAGGGTCATAAATGCCTAGGTGGGACCCAAAGTTCCAGGTGTCCATAAATTCCTAGGTGGGTTTCGATTCCCACGAAGTTAGTGCCTTTGAGTCATGCTAGTCTGTAGCCTCCCAGATTCCAGGCCAGAGCCTCTTACGCTGTCCATAAGGGGTTTTTTAGTGTGCACTTGGTGGCAAATGGGGTGCCCGGGCAAGTGGCCCCTTATTAGTACATCAGGCACGAACAACAGCCTTTTAGCTTTTACCCATGTCTGGATTAACCAGCCTAGGAGCCCTGGATTATAGTTTTAGGGGCTGGACCCCAGGGCCCCTCTTTCAGCCAGGGCCCAGGTCTTCAGTCCCTTTAGGCCCTCCAATAACCCAGCTCTGTCTGTATCCTATGAGCCCAAATCAGCTGGCATGGCCCAGCCATGGGTTTTTAATTCCAATGTAAACCTCCCTAAAAAAACTCCTTTTCTTCGTATGTGCTGCACAGCAGCAGAGTGCAGTCAGCTTCAACACTGTTGCCAACAGTCCCAATATTGGACTAGCCAGGGACTGCCAGAGTGTGCCAGCCAGGCTGTGGAATTCAGTTCCTCCAGTAGCCCAAGAGAACTGGAACCTACTGAGTTTCTGGAGATGGTGGAGGGCCCCTCTTGTTCCTCATGGCACAAAAGAAGAATGTGTTTGTTTGATAGGCATTTCATTTCATTCACACAGGCCAAGGAGTCATGTGTTTTAGTTTTCAGTATTGTACATGAGCCCAGAAACGCTGTGCAAGATGTTGTCTACACAACAGTTGATCAAAAACATAAAGGAATCATGACAGCAGTTACATGCACATGTGCACACACACACACACAACTGTGGTTTTTGAAAGGCATAATTATCTTCACTGTATAAAAAAGAACCAACCTCTCACTACTGAACCACATCTTTTAAAAAAATGTACTTTAAAATATGTGACAGTAAGAGTTAAGACTTACCACACAGACAAGCCAAGTATCGCTTTCTGTAGAAGAAGAAAACAGCCTTGGGTATGCTGCCAGAGACACCAATTTATAGCCTTCCTGTTTTTGAGCTTTCCCACAGGACACCTCTAATGAATGTGAATCTCTTCCAGACCCAACGTTTCTATATTACATCTATCCTGGAGAGATAGCCAGTAGGTGGATTGACCATAAACAGATTGTTTCCCTGTATATTTATGGGCTTGGACAGGTGGAATTTTCTTAGCATCACTTTTGTATAAATAAGTTATATTCTCTTTTGAATCACTTACTGTAGTTTAAACCAGCTTTCTTTTTCTCCCCTGATATTTAAATTAAATAGCTGTTATGGGAGGATGGCATTAGTGGATAAATGGCTTGATAGGACAAGTGGATAAAAAGCGTGTTGGACAGATGGGCTAAGAAATTACTACTACATCTTTTGTAAATGGCAGCCAGTAATAAGCACCGAAGGCCATGAAATGACTGGTTTTCACAACTCCTTTTGCGACATTGGGTCTCAGTTTTCCTTTTTGCACTACAGTCTGCCTGTTTATCAAAAACACTTGATCCAACTAACCATTGCCTTCAAAGTATCACCTTGTCTCAATAATATTTTACATTCTTGATGCCCACATTAGATGTGTTCCTTTAAGCCTCTCTGAGTAAATGCCCTCCAATGGCTTGACATTCAGGAATAAGCAGCTTTGGGAAAGCTCATGACCTAAGATGTCAGTTAATTATAGGAGCGCCAAGGCTTATGAACGCAGTTTCTCCATTCACAAATATGGATGTGATGATCAGAATTTCAGTAGTTAGGGATTTGAAAAGGTTGACAGTTTTCTTCTTTGTTTAAGGAAAAGAAAAAATTAGGGTGGTAATTTCAACAACAAAAAAGTCATCTGCATGCATTTTCAGCTTGAGCACACCAGCCTGTATCTGTGCCAATAGAACACTGCCAGCATCATTAGAAGCTTGGTCAAATACTGAAATCTGGCATCTTGTATTTTAATGTCCTTTGTCTCCAAACATGGTAGTGCTTTTGGTCGCATTTCCAGTGGTGCATGTTCTAGGGCTCTCCCACAGATCTTCCCTGTATTATATCACGTGGACTGTGTCACGATCAGGACAGTCAGACTTTGTGGTTTGAAGCAGGAGTCAGACCAAGACAGGTACCAACAGGCCAGAGTCCAAGACAGGCTAGAAGTGAACCAAGAGTCAGGCAATTGGAGGTAGGCAGAGTCAGGCTACCAGGAGCTTGAGGTCGTGCTCCAGGTTACAAACAGTGATCAAATAGTGAAGTCAAGGACAAACCAGGCTTGGAGGCCAGTGTCTAGGGTCAATCACAAATAAGGTCTGGAGCAGACATGGGCAGGCCAGGCAATCTGTGTTGTTTCCTCAGACAGCTCCTCTTCATGGCTTCCTGGTTTAAGAAATGGTATTAACCAATCAGGGGGCTGTGAAGGGCTCCTGGAAGTACATCCCACCAAGTCCAAGCTCACAAGATCCTCTCATGGGAGCCCAGACTAAGCCTACCATGGTGATATTAAGCCATCAGCAGCTCAGAACCTCCGTGGTTCCAAGTTGTAGCCCCGCAGATCCAAACATCTTGCCCCACTTCAGATTGGTACCCGATCTGGTTTGTGTAGGTGGGCCTCATGAAACTACTCCACAAGGCAGGCTCCTAAGTACGTTCTTTGGGGCGAGCAGTGTTCTCTGTTTACCAGAGCATATAAGCAGCTGAATGCCTATTGAGAATCAAGGCTTGCATGCACTTCATATTCTTTGTGCCCCTGGATTTCAACTGGAGGAGCTGGCAGTGTGGTTCATTCAGGGAAGAGCTTCAGAAGGGAGAAATGGAAAATGCTCTACTTTGAGAAACTGGGTGAGCTGGAGTTTAAATTAACAGGGCAAATCTGCCGGTATACCAAGAATGGTCCCATGAGCTGGTGGCCCATTTTCCAGGGAGGTTACCTAGTCTGGAGGAGTTTGGCAGCAAACTACCCCTTTTGGCCAACTGTAAATACCAGAGCTATTTGATGCTGATGGTCATGCTTCTTTTAGTCCTTCTTCATTGCTGATAAGAGGTTCTTGAGTTCTTCCTGAATAAGATGGATTTCTTGGATCCAGTTGGTAGTGGCAGAGTTTGGGAAGGATGGATGGAAAGAATAAGTGAAAACAGGAATGGACCATGATTAGCAAAAACGGGGCTTCAACCCATGGAGGCATACTCAGCTTTGTTGTAAACTCTGCATATGGCATGGACTGGTTATCCTGATGATAGTTTACAAAGCACCACAAGTACTGACCCAGTACTTGGGTCACCTATTCATTTTGTCCATCTGTTTGGGGATTGCATGCAGTGGAGGTAGATATGCAGACATCCAGTTACCTGAATGCTTCATGCCAGAAGCAAGAAGTGAATTGTTGGCATTGGTCAGAAACTATGCAATCTGGGAGGCCGAGGAGCTGGAAAACACTGTGCAACAGGGATTGCATGCTAGTTTCAGCAGAGGCAACAGAAAGCAGGGAATGAAATGGGACAGTCTAGACAGGTGAGGCACAATCATTAAGACTAAGGTGTGGCCATCGGATCGTCGGAGCTCCCTAATAAAGTTTAAATTGATGGTAGATTATGGCCTAGTCAAAGTCTCCAGGAGTGCCAACGAGTCCGGTTTGGGCTGTTTTGGTACATGAACAGCACTCACAAGACTTTATATATGTTTGGATGTTGGTTTGCACATGGGTCCACCAGAAAAAATGGGAACCTTGCAGGAGGTTATCCAGTGGCCTTAGTGACCTGGCCTTGGAGCATCATGGTGTTCCTGTAGCACCTCCAATCAGAGGAGCCCTGGGGGCACATATACATGTTTGTCAAAGTACGTTATCTCATTCTGCATGGGCTCATAGCTCTCGATGACATGGAATGTGCCCCTTGAACAAATGGTTCTTTTCTTAATGTGGTCCCGATAGCAGAAAGCAGGTCCTGCTAAACTGTTGTATTAGCCAAGTTGCCAGACCTGAGACAGTAGAGGGGTTTGGAAGTCAGTTTTTCACTTTGCCAGTAGAATTCACTGTTCTGTTGTAAAACATGAGCTTTCCCATCTCACTTTCCCAGGCAGTTGGCAACTGTAAACTCAAACTGTGAAAAGAACAAGGCTCACCTTAACTGTCTCTGGTTCAACACTCAGGCCTAGTCAAGGTACATCTTATGGTTGGTGAAGACCTATACTGGATGCTGAGTTCCTTTAAGATGGTGATGTCATTCTTCAAAACCATTGTATGGCTGATGCCACCTCTGATCAAATCTGTAGGTTCAGCTGAAAACTGACAAACTCACAGCTGAAAGTCAGGCCAATTCACTTGTGTATTAGTATAGATCAAAGTGCCTGTTAATTGTATTAGAAAGTATTTGATGTTTAAACTTTATGAAAACTAATGAGATACAATGTGCGTTGTTTTCAATTGTCTATATCCTCTTTTAAAGTCATGGTAAAACATTTATATTGTATATAGCACCTGTAAATAAATAACCCATCAAACAAGAAAAGAAGTCTTTTGTAATGAAATTGAAGAGCTTTAGGAGGAAAACACTAGTCTGTGTACATTTGAAGGCATGTGGTCACGTATGTGATGACTGGAGATCAAAGACTCTAATTCAGTGGTTCCCAACATTTTCTCTGCCGTGGCACACCTTGCTACCTTTAATTAATTTGCGGCACACCACCATATAGTTTCCAAATGAACTCATGAATAGTCATGAGCCAATGAGCCAAGACAGAGCTCTTTGAGTAGTTTTTCAAAAAATGTTGTGGCACACCTACTCAGACCTGATGGCACACCTGTGGCACACTGGTTGGGGAAAACTGCTCTACATGCACTTCTCTCTCTCTCTACCAATTAAAGAACGAGCCACGTGGGTGGTCACTCTGTCAGCTCGTCTTCTGTGAGAAGACGAGATAAGTGTGGATTTAGGGAAAGATCCTGCATCTCTGGACTGTTTAGACTCTTACAGGAAAGGGTATTGGATACAACACAGAGAGCCACAGGGACAATCTTGGTATATTGCAAAGACTTTTGGGAAATAGCGTTACCTGGGGTCTTCATAGCCCAAAGCAGTGGCAACTCAACTTTCTCACTTCAGGCAATGTCAAGAATAAATCAATGGGAACAGAGCACTTCTGGCTGAATGAAGATTGATACAACTAAGCATGCTCTTACTTAAAACTACCATTTATTAGATTTAAGAACACAGACGTAAGCAACGGGTTTAAAACATACCAAATAATTACCTAGCATCTGAGATGGTATCAATAATTAACTGCAGGTAATGAAAGCCAGTCACTTCCTTATCCAGGTGTAGGGTGTCAGAAAAAAAGTATCTTGGATAGCTTCAGAGAACTGCTCCAAAGTATACTCTATTATCTAGTCTTTTTAAAACTAGCTTTCACAAAATATACAGCTCATGGTAAGCCCCATGGGTCATCATTTCACAATTTCAATAAACTACTTATCAATAAAACATTCCTAACAATCTTAATCATTGTAAGCTTCTACATCAAAGGTGCCCAGACTCAAGGTTTCCAGCCACATATTTTCTTTCAGTCTCATAATTTAATTCTTTTCTCCCCCTTCCCATTCTGATTAGCAGAAACTGCAAGCCTGCAGGCTAGTATTTGACCTTGACTCCAAAAGTCCTGTGTGTCCAATTTAACCCTTAACTATATGGTGTTCTATTTTATTAATTAATGGTGGCTCAATGAACACAACACAACTGCAATTAGCTTGGTCAAGTTCTGAGGTAAGATTCCACTCAATTCAGGGTAACAATTGCAATTAATTACATCTCTTCCACCATTTGGAATTATAGACCACATATATTTTACCTACTTTAACCTCTCAATAATGCTCCTTTTCTTTTCTTAGCTAAGAAACCTTTAGTTAGTTCACTGGAGAATTGGCTACCATTGTTGTCTCTGGTGGGAGATCTAGCATGCAGATCGACCTGCATGAGTGATTGGTCTCATGGGACTGGAGGTAACCTGGAATATTTATGATTTTTTATATTATCACCAAGTCCAGTTTGTCTGCATGGCAAGTTCACTTAGAATCTAAGAGGACTATCTGTACTTCCTTGCAAAGACTATTATAGTGCTCCTGGTGTACGCATATGATACTGGCTTGGTGAAATCTAATTATAGAACACAACTCCACCTCGGGGTGTCTGCCCTATTTCCTCACAGTCAGACCAGAGACTGGCACTTACACTTGTGAGCTGCTCCACACAGCATGACAGTAGGTATGACTGTTCTTATGATCAGTCTGGCCTCTGCACTGGTGTTCAAGGTATAGGACTGAACTGACATATAAAAGGTTACAATTAGTTTAGAAGGAAGCAAATATTTGTCTTTGTAAAATGCAGGTGCCTATCAGTCATGCCAAGACTTGGGAAAAAGTTGGAACCAGCTAACACTGTGAGGGGGGTGTGCTTTGCTGTAGGTACTGCTGTACGAATAGGTGTGATTACATCAGGGGTCTCAAACACGTGGCCCACAGGCCACATGTGGCCCCTAAAGATATTTCCTGCCGTCTGCAACAACACTGTTGTTACTGATATTTGCAATATTGTTGAATGAAAAGGTTTCAGTGGTGTGGCCCTCAGGCTAACATACTAGTACTCATGTGGCCCTGTGCTAGTCCTCATGCGGCCCTCATGGTGATTTGAGTTTGAGACCCCTGGATTAGATAGAAGGAACAGGCTCTGAAGAAGCAGCCCTAATTACTGAAGTTGGTTCCAACGAGTTTAAAAAAAGTTAGAAACTCTGAAACAGTTATATAGGATCTGACAAAAGATTATAAAAGGGTGAGTTCTGCTAGTGCCCTGCCCATTTGGAATCAGCCAGCATGACTATCTTTGTCCTGGGCCTAGTCTTGTTGTAAATATCTGATCATTCCTTATGACTGCATGTTACTGTGTGATTGTCATTATTGCTTAAGCCTCTAAGGCACATTTGGAGCAGCTGTACAACTATCATTCACCCTTTCAATTTAATAAAGTAGTTTATGGTTGAATTTGTGTTCCAGTGATCTCTTGTATTCATAAAGTTATAACAATAACTCCAAAATATGGCGAATATGCCAGCAGAATAGTAAATGTTGTGGTCTAACACACAATTGAAGTAATTGATTCTCAGGCCAGAGAAAAGAGAAGCTAATTGTTCTGCTTACACAGTGGTTGGATTTAAAGTAAGAATCATTGCAGGTCACCTTTGAAATCATTTACTGCTGAGCAACCCCCACAGTAGAACTAGGCACAAAACATGAACTATGAACAAAATGAGAGCTTAAACTTTGCATTTCCTGGCTTTGGTAATTTTTGCTGCATCCATACAGTGCTTATAGATCTGGAGGTGCAGAACTGGACACATTCAGTGACTTAAAATACTAGTCATAGGGATCTGAAAGGGCTTATTTTCCTGGAGCATTTCAATCACTCTTAAAATGCAGGAGACCAAAAAATAGCTCTTCTTTTGATACTGTAAAGGTCATTCCTGGAGATTAAAAGAGCAGGAGACTGCTAACTCTGAGATATGTCAAGCTTTGATGCATTACTGACATATCTACAATGGATTGAAAGGCTCTGCATTTGAAGGAAAAATTGTCATATCGCCTGAGGAATAGTATGCTAATGTTCAGCTTCAATTTACATTTCTGATGTAAACTGTAAACCTCAAAGCACTTGGAAAATGTAATAATATACATTTTGATACAACATTAAAGGTGGGCAATGCTATTGGATACTTTTAAATATTCAAGCAGTCTCCTTTCTGTTCTCAGGCAACCCTGGGCTCCCTTCAGCTGCAGTGCAGGGGAACGCAAATAAACTTTTGAAGTGAATCCCAACCTCATCTTAGCAGCCACTCCATCTAATTCTAGGCTTGCTTAGCAAAAAGCAAATGTTATTGGTATAGGACAGAGTGCATCTAGCTGGATATAATGCAAACTCATTCATAGGTGGGTGCAAGGATTCAGTTATGAATTTTTGAAATATTACTGATTGAATAATTGAACAAACTGTCTAACCCAGTATAGTTGCATTAACAAGAAACAAACATGGTAATTGGAAAGTGGGATATTCTAAGGAGAGGATCTCTTAGGGTATGTCCACACAAGTCTTTTATTTCAAAACAACACAGGTTGTTTTGAAATAAAAATTCTCATGTCCACACAACGTACCATTGTTTTGAAACCATTAAACCTGCTTCGATATCAAAATAGCCGTTGTTTCAAAATGGTTGTTTCGAAACAACACCATTGTTTCAAAACAACTGTTTCGAAACAACATGTCCGAACAGCCTTGTTTTGAAATAACCATTTCGCAACAACAGCTATTTTGAAAGCAGGCTTTCCCTTAATTTGAATTAACAAACCGTTAATTTGAATTAACTTATTTTGAAATAAGGACTTTATTTCAAAATAACTCATTTCAAAATGGGTTATTTCAAAATTATGTATGTGTGGACATAGACAATGGAACAATTTCAATAGGAGAGAGAGTGAGACATCAGGGTATCCTATAGCCCAGCACTAGAGCTTTCAACTGAGAGGCAGTAGGCTCTCATTGAACTCCTTTCTATCCCTCAGATGGAAGGGGCTCTTAACCAGGGTGCTTTCCACCTCCCAGACGAGGACATTGCCTCTTGGCTAAAAGTTACAAGGGAGCTTCTCCTCCCATTTTGCATAAGTTTCTTTTCTCTGTCTGTCCTATAGGTGAGATCTGAGCTATCTTACTAGCTTGGGCCTCACAGGAAAAGCAGGCACAGAAACACTGATCTCCTAGGCATGTGGATGCCTGGCATGGGTCTGCAATGTGCACGCAAAGAGGCAGGAACATAGATGCCTGGGGAACTTTCATGGCAAAAATGTAGGCACCAACTGTTATTGTTTCTCCTCTGTTCCCCCTAATATAGGTCAATCCTCAGCTGATGTACCTACCTATTCCTTTGGAGTGGTTAGGAAAAGACCAGTCAATTCCTCGCCAAACTGATCTTTCTCTTCCCTCTAAAAGTACACTCAACAGTGCACCATTGTTGGAGGAACTACTTTATTTTTGAGCATGCAAAGTGCATTTCTTTTTGCTTCCATCCAGCTCAACTTTGAATAGCATTCAAGTGTCTCCCTCCATGAGTACAATGTTAGATTGCTTCTTTTCCTGCTGGAATAGTTACAAGAAATACTGATCTTCATTTAATAGATGGCTTTCTTATCCAATTCCATTGATTTAGTTAGTGCATCAGCTGCTTACATTAAAATTCATTAGCATGTTACTTTCCTTGCCCAAGATTTGTATAGCAAATACAATTCATATTAGATTGGCAAGAATCATCCATCACAATGAACTTAAAATTATTGCTGTTGTGGGCTGCATTTTGGTTCACTCACATTATATTCTATTAGCAAAAAAAGAGAAGGGCAACAGGAATAGACACTGAGGACCAATTTTTCAACAGGCTTCCAAAAATGCACCCACTCTATTTATTAGCACATGCCTTTGCACAGGAACAGATGTGTATTTGCATATGCAAAACAGGCAGTTAGCTACCCAGTACTCAATAAATATATGAAAATACCAAGTTGTGTAAACACCCAAGTATTTTAGAGACTTTTTTTGAGAAATGATGACAATTAGGCTCTGAGAAGGTATTTGGAATTGACTACATCTCTCTGATATATTTAATTAATTCAATTTCTTCAAACATCAATGTCACCTGCTCTCCTTAGGGTGATCCAAGAACTACCTTTTTTGAGTGATCAAAGCAGCATGTTTTGTAACAAAACAGTTTTTCACATGTGGTATTTCAATGCTATAACAGAATTCTTACTACTAAACATTCAAAAACAAATTACCTTTGGGATGAAAACATAGGTACGTAATTTCAGTCCAACAGGTAATTTTGCTGGAATGCTCTATTCAGTTGACTAGAAGCTTTATAATGCGTGAGCATTCTTAACTACCATTATAGTGCAATGTAATATGAATGGCAGAAGTTGAGCCTTCCTAAGTCATTTCTTAGCAAATGACAGAAACAAAATAGAAATCCATCAGCTCATTTGGATTTAACACACAGTGACAATACATTTCCATCAATCCAAGATATTTTGTGTCTTACTTTTAGGTAATCACATTCTGATAAGAAACTTGGATAGAATCTACCTAGACACTCAATGGGAATATTTGGAAGTGCATTAACAGACAATCCAATAGTTTCTAGTTGTTGCAATAAGTAGTATTAAATCACTGATCCTTTTAGGAAAGTATCAGATGATGGCATTCTTACAGGATTCTGCCTAAGCAAAAAAGACAGGAAAGAAAGATTGCTATTTTCTTTGGAATGTGTGAAGAACCACAAAGGTCTCTTCCTAATTCACAATTATATAATTGAAGGCAGAAAATGAAGAGAAACGAAGTAGATTATTTAACAATTGGAAAGAGAATCACTTTCCAGAAGCCATTATATGCATATCTGTGTTAATGAGAAGCAACATGCTCCTCTGGGCTTTGGTTCTTGTAGAGAAATATGCAGCTTATTGCATTTGAAGGATGAGTGAACCAATCTGGATATAAGAAGAAGAGAGCCAAAATGTTTTTGAGACTGATGTAAAAGCCTGATCCTGTGAAAGGATTAGCTCTCTCTCAAATCCCATTTATTTCAGTGAAAATTTAAAAAGCTCAGTACCTCACAAGAAAAAATCAGCTCTTTGCAGAAGAGTGGGTCATAGTTTTGTTAATTTATCTACCCCATACTATATAGACTGACCTGTACAGTTATGAGATAATGTCCACTTCTCTTTTTGCTTACTACATATAGCCTAGAAGAGGAAAATCTCAAATTCTGTGTGAAAGGCTAGTCTTGTATTTGAGATCCAGATATAACCAGAGGGCACTGGAAGATACCTTGCTTTTTCAAAATTACCAGTGTGAATTCCAAAAATGTTCATATAAGCACCTAAACAACAGCATGCTCATCTGAAATGAATGTCTGTTATTGTTACACTCATGTTACCTCCACGTGTATTTATCAAAATGAAAATTATAGCAACTATCGGGGCATCGCTGGCCAGGAGAGGGACCTGGGGCATGGGCCCAGGCCCCGCCCCTGCCCACAGGCCCCACCCCCAGCCTGCAGGCCCCGCCCCCTGGCCAAGGCCAGGGCCAGGGTCAGGTGGCACCGCGTGCTGCTAGGCCCCGCATCCCCAGCTGGGGACAGGGCTGGAAGTGGCCACAGCCGGTGGAGACCTGCATCGCCGGCGGGGGATGGGGCTGCTGCCGGCGTGCACGGCAGGGCCCCGGATTGCCTACCGTGGCTGCGGGCGGCCAGGCCCCAGATTCCCGGGGGGGACAGGGCCGGAAGTGGCTGCAGGAGGCTGGGCCCCGCATCCCCAGCCAGGGACGGGGCCACCATGGCTGCGGGCGGCCAGGCCTGGGATCCCTGGCTGGGGACACGGCTGCCATAGCTGCTGGCGGCTGGGTTCAGATCTCTGGCACGATTGGGCCGGAGATCCGGGGCACCGGTGCTGGGGTTCAGGGCACGTGCCCCAGGGTGCCCACCGCAAGCGACGCCTCTGGCAACTATCAAATAAATCACCAGCAAACAAAAATAGGTTTGAAGTAGTGCAAGGCTATGGTGAACTGCAGGGGCTGTGTTTATGCTGGTCCATAGCTCAGTGTAGGAGGTACAACAGGGCCCGCAGCTTCCACCACACCCCCATGGAGCACAGTATCAATTGTTGAACATATGCAACAGTGTCCCACATCCTGCAATAGATCCAAAAGGGCTGGGATGCTCTTGCGTAAGCATACACACACACATGCACTATCTCTCTCTCTCTCTCTCTCTCTCTCTCTCTCTCTTCCATGTACCTTGGGTCCCTTGCCAGGCCTACTTATGGGTAACCTCTGCAGAAAGACTTTAAAAAAAGAAATAGAAGAGAAAAATCTTCCACCCATGCTTCTTTTTTACTTTTAATAAATAGAAAATACTACGCTTTGCACTTCTAGATCCCCCAGTCTTCTCTCTGTCTTCTTCCCTGCCTACAATGATTCTTGTCTTGGTCCTTTTTAACTTTTACTTTCTTTTTGGAATACTAACGTGGGAAAAGTTAGAGCACCTAATTCAGATTTTCTTAAAGACAATAGCAGAGCATTGCTCAGGGTTAGTGACGGCAGGGAGAAGAAGAGGGACAGATAGAAAACTGCTGTTAATTCTCTCACCTCGACAATGATTCAGGTGCAACTGCTCTATCAAATAGCTGGGACATCCCCAAGAAGATTTCTTTTCCAGGGCTAGAGTTACCAGACGTCCAGCAAAAGGAGGACATGCCCTTCTTTTTTGCCCTGCCATCCTCCAGGCATTAGTGAAAAAGTGCCTTTTTTCTGGCTTTTGGCTGGACACAGGGGGCAGCGCTCTAAAAATAGAAATGCACACCAGCCTGCAGCTCCAGAAGGTGCTCCCCTGATGGCTCAGCCCAGCTGCAGCTGCTGGTGGGGTTTGGAATTTGGAGAGGATCCCTTGCTGGGCTGGTGCATGTATATTGAGAGTGAAGAGGCACAGCTGCTGCATGGAAGTGTTCCCGTTCATAGAATCATAGGGTTGGAAGGGACATGAGAGCATCTAGTCCAACTTGCCTTGTTGTTTGCACTCCTCATCCCTGGCTTCTTTCCAGTCTCCAGCTCAGGTCCAGTCCCATTACCCTTCTTCCCCCCTGCCCCCTCTGATTTTGGGGAAGGCTTGATCTTATTTATCAGAAGGGCTGGGACTTTTCTTCAGCTTGATGGCATCTCTGCAGTGCTCAGAGACAAACCTTTTCCTGCTTCTTCACTTTCTACTTTGCTGCCCTGCGTGGCTTAAAGTTTCTGGGAAGATTTCTTTCTCTAATGGCTCAGCTAAGCCAGCTCTTTATTCCTCCTAATGGACATAGGCTTTTTGAAACAAATCTTTTGTTTAGAGATCAAAGCAAGTTTACTTTGTATTGTGAGAAGGTTTGAATGCATATGATTTTCCTTTTGTCAATGTGATTTTTCAATTTGCTTCTCCTTTCCAAGCTGAGATTAGTAGAGATGTATCCTTAAATTTTATGAAGATACACAGATGTGCAAGTATTATACATTCTAAAGTAGCTGCTGGGCTGGGCCAGATCCTATAGGCTAAATGAAGTCAGTGGGAAATTTGATTGAGCAAGGATTGCAATATTTGTCCCTTTGTTAGTAGTTTATCAAATCACAGAAAACAAGCAGCTTGGTTTTGCCTTTTGCTTATATATTCTATTCTTATTTTTATTTTACTTTTAGGGAGAGTGTTTCTTGGTATATTTAGGAAAAAACTGATCACTGCATCTAAGAGTAGGTGCTGTCCTCTTGAGTGGAGTGTTTGATAGTCAAAAACATCTAATTCTACTCCCCCTGCCCCATTTGATGTGTATTTCACATAAAAGCAAACAGAAAATGTCAACTGTCATAAAATAGAGATATATCCATCTGTGGTTTATGGTGGACATAGTAGGATATGATGTCTAGAAATTTGCATTTTAGGTAAAAGATTATGTTTCAGGCAGCTCTGTACATAAAAACCAGCAGATCTCACTTCTTCTGATTTCTCCTTTCCTGTGTGTGTAAAACTTAAAACAGCTTGTCTGTGATTTTTTTAAATACTGCACAGTGATGCTCAAAGCTGAGGCTATACAGGGATTGCCCCTATACTCCTCCTGCACCCCCCCCAGCAGTCAGCTAGTACCAGTGTTACACCACATCAGTGAGTACCCCTTACACCCCCTACTTCTCTCTGCACCCCCCCAATTTCAAGTCTTGGGGAGCATACTGCCAACAGAGATTACATGTCCTTTAGAAGCCAACACCTCCAATTCTGCAAGACTTCATGTAGTCAATGGCCCACCCCTCTGTGTGTCAATGAGCGTGAACTCTGTGAAGGAACTTACTGTGTTGAAACTGATTTTAATCTTCTCCATAATTACTACGTTACATTTATTGGAGGTTTCCTTCCATTTGCAACTCACAATGTAAAAATAGCAATCTGGATAGGAGTTCTGCAGCATGATTCTCCTTGCACCTTGATATAAATATTAAATACTTAATTTTGTGACTCCTTAAAGTGGCTCATTTTTATGGTTACTTTAATGTGAAGATGAAGAATATTTAAGCCATTCATTTGATATTCCTGAACTGTTGTTCTTGGAATTCATTTCATACTGTAACTAGGGGCTAGACAGATTTCTCTGGAGCTAGGTGATCAATGGGGCAAGCATTTGTGAGGGGGAAGTAGCTGGGGTGGCTGGGTGGGTGAAGGGGGCCCGGGTGGGTCCCTGTATATGTGTACATCCTCCAATGTCGTCCTTTTTATACTGCCCTGTCTTTCTTTCCATGCTTTGGTATCTGGTAACCCTATCCAGGGAGGAAAAAAGAGTTTAAAAGCAGCCTGGGCAACTATGAAGAGCAGCTGGAAATAGGAAGAGCTAGAAAGTACCATAAACTATCAAGTCCATTTGCAAACCAGGATAGCGTTTCCAAAAAGAGGACAAAGCATGCAGTGCACCATTCCTGCACCTGCAGCTGGACACAAGGCTAGGCCACAGTGAGAGCAATGTGATCAAGGAGAGCCAGATAAAAGAGCTTCTGAAGGAGGGATGGAAGAAAATGTCACAATTAACATGTGTATATTTTATACTACAATAGTACCAAAAAGTAATCTAATGATTAGCTCTTACACAGTACTTCATAAACGTTCAGTAATCCTCACTGCATAACTGTGTGCCAAGTGCTGTTATATTTTCTGTCAGAGGGAACAGAGACTCAGTGAAACTAAGATTAAGCCCTGGTCAGCACTTGCCACCATTTTCAGTGGCTGTCAAAGGGACATACACAAGTTCCTTAAAATAATAAATACTTCTAAAATAATTTGCATATCTGCCTTTGACTTCCTAATGCCTACTTACTGCTGTGTCCCCACTGCACCAAGCTGATAGGAATTGCCTTCCTACGGGCTCAGTGCTACACCTCTTGCTAGAGTGGTCTTAATAGCTCAGCCTCTGGCTACTTTAGGGTTTGACTGAGCACGCCTTTACGGACACTCAATTAAACTTGCACAATCAATCCTAAACTGCTGCCATCAGTGTAGTCATGCCCTAAGGTTAAATTTTCAAAAGTCAGTCAAACGGTTAGCATTGTTGCACAAATGTCTGCCTGCACCAATCATGAATTCTTTGTAGAACAAACCATAAACAGAGCTGGAGTATGGAACGGACCAACTTTTTGCACTACAACTCTGCAACAGTAGAGACTTTGCAAGACAGTAGCTAGGCTGATGAAACAATTCTTCTGTCAACCAAGCACTACCTACACAGGGACTTAGGCTGGCTTAACAAAACAGCAGAGGTGATGTGGATTTTCTAGTGTATACCAGACCTTAGTCATTTCCCTGCACCACAGTATCGTTCAGCCCTGTGGTCCAGAATAAAAAGTCTATTATATCTTTTCTTGCTAATTTCCTCCTCTCTTTTGACTATGAACTATTTTCCACATGGGAAGGATATGTCTTAAAAAGATAATTTGCTAATAGCTTTATATTTGAATTATATAATGGCTATAGTATAAACAAACTAAGATATTCCTGATCAGGAACAACAGATACACTATTTGGACCAAGGGACATGGCTGTGGGTTGATGCAACACATGGCCCAGTGAAAAATGGCCTACTTGCTTTTCCACCCTAATAAGGACAAATCACTTATTTTAAGTTTATTTTAAAGTTTCAGCTCATTTTTTTAAAGCCACAACTTAGACTTAGCCACAACAGCCACACAACTCCAGTCTGGCATTTACCATTGAGTGTCATTGTTGCATGGGTCAAAAGTTTCAACCCACATTATTCTGCACTTGGGTCAGAGAAATAAGATACTCTCTCCTGGCTCAGTTCCATAAATTATAGGACCAGTCTCACTCAGGTACCTAGGATATTTCTGCGTGTTTGTTTCAAAGATTTGTTTGTCCTTCTTACTGCTTTCAATCTATGCACTTTTGTGGCCAGAAGCAGGGGAGAGTTGATAGTGGACAGGAGAACATCCATAACAACTCCTGTTCCCACAGCCCATGTCGCTGAAGCACATCCTCAGCTCATGCTCTAGCATCATCCGTGAAAGTAAAACACTGTGAGCACTTATCCTATTATGCAACTCACCACCTTGTGCTACTAGGCATTGTAAAGCAGATTGCAATGCATCGTGGTTGGGGGCTCAATGTTGCATGATGCAGTGATTTTTGTCCTGTCATACCATCAGTTTCCAACAGCATTTCAGGGCATTTTTTTCAACAGCCCCTATTTTCTGTGCACCCACCACCTCCATCTGAAAGGATGGATCCTGCATTGCTCTGCACTGTTATTGTCAGTGTTCTGAACACATTGCATCTGCTCATGCAGTACATCATGAGTCCCCAGTCAGAACAGGAATCCAAGGTATCTGACCTGCTTTGTGCCTTGGAAACAAATAACACCTGATTACTGTGTGCAGCCACAGAGCAGCTGCACCCCTGCTTTTGTGCAGGTGAAATAAGCACCAGGTGAAGGGATCACATTGTTATGAAGGTCTGGGATGACAACAGGGCTGCAGAACTTTCAAATGCACAAAGCCACCTTCATGGAACTGCGTGCAGAGTTTGCCTCTGTCTTGCAGTGCAAGGCCACTAGAATGAGAGCTGCTCTCTAAAGGAAATGCACATAGAAATTGCTGTGTGGAAGCTGGCAATTCTAGACTGCTACTAGTCACTCGTTAATTAGTTTTGTAGTCCACTGTTGGTGCTGTGTTACCGCAAGAGTGCAGGGCCATTTAATCACATTATATCACAAAGGACTGCAAGTCTTGGAAATGTGTGTGGAATGGCGGATGGTTTCCCCAGTGATAGAGTTCCCTAATTGTTTCAGAGTGATAGAGATGGCACACACACACACCCTAATTTTGGCCCCAGGCCACCTTACAATGGAGTACATTATTAAAAAGTGGGTACTTCTCTATGATATTGTAAGTGCTTTTGGCTCACCATGAGCATTTTACTGATATCAACTCTGTTTGGTCTGGTAAGGTGCATAATACATGCACCTTCTGGACCACTTGCCTGTACACAAAGTTGCAAGCAGGGACTTTCAGTCAGTGTCTACTGCCTCTGGGTCTGTAGAAGTATCCACAGATCTCTTGGCAGTGGAGGTAATGTCGCTGCTGAAGATGGCTTCCAGTTCTGTATTGAGCTAACAGGTCTTTGATGCTACACCAGAGCAAAGGTTTGACTTGCTGGCCTTTTGGTACCCATGCTGAAGCGCCTTGATTTTTGCATGACACTGCAGTGTGTCCCATTCATAGCTTTACTCTGCCATGCCACGGGAAATCAGACCATAGCTATCTAAGTTCCTTTGGCTGGAGCAGAGTTGGGAGTGCACAGCTTCCTCTCCCCAAATGGTGATCAGATCTAAAAGCTCCACTGTGTTCCACATGGGAGACTGCTTGGTGCATCAAGCTTCTGTGGACAGCTGGGAAGATGTGATATGAGCTTTCCAGGCCAACCAAGAACACAGTGGAATTTCAAAAATTCCTGGGGCTTTAAAGAGGAAATGCAGGAAGTGCAGGAATGGTGCACTGCAGATGGCTGCAGGGCAGCAGAGTTCAAACTGATGGCCAGAGAAGCCAGGATTAGCATGTGAAACATCGCCTGGAGGCCATTTACTGTGACACAACCAAGGATGGTGGCTACACTGATGCTCTGTCATTAAAAGTTTTCTGCAAACATCTCTATGCCTCTTATTGAGGTGGCTTGGTTTTGTTGCAAAATTAGGGGAGTTGGGTCTGTGGAGGGGGCAGTGGGATTGTAGCATGTATACCACAATGCTGACTTTGGTCACCAAAAGTCTGTAGAGCAGAGCAGCCCTTAGTAAAATAAAGTCTAAAGAAACAGACTGAACTGTTCTGATGTTCTCGTCTATTGGAAAGAGAAAAGACATGAAATAGTTTGCAAGGCATGGAAGGCATGAAAATTGGCTCAGCTGACTGTGGGAAAAAGCAGCTGGCATGTGGAAGCACTTTTCAAAAATTCTTTCACATGGTGCCAGCACATAGAGAAGTGCCAAGATGACAGAAAGGTTGATAGCTTGTGCACATGAACTCATCCCCAGAGACTCACAGCACACCATCCTGCAGCCTATCTTAGTCCTACCCTGCAGTGAGTTCCCTCTGGCTAGGCCCCTTCCATTGGATTCATCCTACCTGAGGCAGAGAAAGCAGTTTCTGGGTAAACAAACAGAAGATAATGAGTCAAACTTAGACCTCAGGTGAATGGGTGCAGATTTACTGACCTGCATGAGCCAAATTCAACTATGGCATAGTCTGTCTGAATGTGACCGATTGGCCCAAATACAGCCAGGCATAAATTATTGTATCTCCATTGACTTCTGTGGAGCTGCACCAGCTGCCACCAAGTCTGAATATGCCTCTTAATTCTTAACAGGGCCCTTCAGGTAAGCAAAGAATCTCTGCATCACCTTCTTGCGACTACTTCCTTAACAAGGGTGTGTGACAGAAAGCTTTTTCAATGCAGGGGATGAATGCACACAACTGCAGAAAGTGGTGAATTAAGGAAACTCTTCAATCAATGGGGCTTTAGCTACACAATAGTATTAAAATAATCACTAATGCTCTCTGGTCACCCCTCCCCACTGACTGAGTAGGGGCTTATTACATCTCTTTTAGGAATCTCTCTGAACTATGTTTTCGGCCTTAAGATCTTCTTTAGCCAAAGTATGTCTGGCACAAGGAAAGGTTTAGCCTGAACTTGATTTTGTATAGTGTGACCTGATCCCATGACTTACGTTTCCCTGCATTTATTTTCCTCCCATTCTGTAAGTTCCCCCCATCTTCAAAGCATCTGACAAAGTGGGATTTTCTCCCACAAAATCTCATGCGATAAATATATTTGTTAGTCTTTAAGTGCCGCAAGACTCCTTGCTTGTTTTTCTCTCTAAGAATATGTCCACATTGCAATCAGGGGTGCAACCGCTGTTTGGATAGCTACCAGGCTGCAGAATACCACCCAGGGCCCTGGCTAGATACTCAAGAGGCTAACCCATGGTGCCTCAGTTTTACTTCTATTGTTATTGATACTGTTGGAGGCCCAGGACAATTTGAGTGGCCTGACCACTGTCCTTTATGCATAGCATAACTTCAATTCCTTGCTGGGCTATTCTGACTCCTGTAGCATGACATCTTCAGGTTGGGAGAGATAAATAGGATCACTGAGTAACCTTGTAGATGTCTCAGTTTCTGAATGCCCCACCACTTAACATGATGAAACACACAACATGCGTGCTTGCAGCTGTACATAGATAATGGTGATAGGAGCAAGTTTTCCTTGACCATCTAGGGGTACACTATTTCACTGCCAAGGGGCATATTTTTACACACTCCTGACTATCACTAGATGTTATTTTGACAACCACTCTCCCTGCAGGAGGTGCTGCCAGTTTATTTTTTGCATGAGCTTTCGTGGGAGAAATTCCCACTTCATCAGACACATTGAAGTTCCACCATCTTCAAAGCATCTAACAAAGTCGGCTTTTCTCCCATGAAAGCTCACATAAAAAATAAATTGGTTAGTCTTTAAGTGCAACAGGACTCCTCGTTTGTTTGTTTTATAGAAAACCTTGTGTGTTAAGCCCTATTGATTTGCAAATCAGACGTACCATGTCACACTGGTATTCACATTGATCATGAAGCATCAACAGACACAAGCTAGACAAAGCCAGATGGAGTGTGTCTACCTGTGCTGCAGTGACACCTCTATGGCTGTGTAGACACACTTCAATAGGCTCACAATGGGGTATGCTTTCAGCTCACCAGAAAGTAGAAAAGAATTACAGGATGAACAATCACAATGCTTCATAAATAGCTCCCAAATAACCATTTGCAACTTCAGAGAATAATTATTGTTTCATGGCAATATGTTAGCTACCACCCTGGCATAATAGGACACGCTACATTGCTGCAATAAGAACAAGCAGCACATCATTTCACAGTATTTTCTAACATAATAAACCCCCAAATGAGCACCTAGGTTAAAGACAAATTCAGGGAGGTCTCCATATCCTGACCATCCTGGTATTTCATCTCTTCATACTTTTTCCTAATGGTGCTTTAACTTACCCCATTACCAGTGCACAGGTAACCAATGGCCACCTTCAACTAAACATTAAAAAATCTGCTCTTTCTATGGCATCCTATGTGGCGGCTTAACTGTGAACCAATTTCCTTTTACTCCTCTGCTTGAAGAGATCTCACTGAGTTTGTGTAGCCCACTGGAGAGCTTACCCACACCAGCTTCAGGCTTACAGAGCAGAGAGATACTTACACATTCTCTCCTGCTGTCTTTTATTAGCTTGTGCTTCTTTACTCAGCCCTCAAACTGGACTTTTGTTCTGGGAGGTGAGAAATATGTTTAAAACTCTAACATGTTTCCTAATAGTTTGAATGGTCATAAAACCCTTTAGGGGCATGATTGGCTCAATTTAAACAGCAAAAGGAAACAACCAAAAATAATTTAATACCCTTTTCCTGCAGCCAAGAAATGTATATAATAATGCAGGCCCTGGGCTGGCTTTAGGATTCACGGTGCTCCAAGTGGCAGCAGGAGGAATCAGGCTGTGAGATGCACAGCAGCTTTAGATCAAATCTCAGGGAAACTTCCCAACTGTAGGAGCAGTAGCAAAGAACAGACTGCCTTAGGAAGTCGTGGAAGCATCATGGCTGGAGGTTTTTGAAAAGAGATGGCTAGTCATCTGTCCTGGCTGATTTAGATAGCAAATCCTGCATCCTGGCAGGGGGCTAGACTAGATGGTCCTTAAGGTCCCATCTAATCCTATGATTTCCCTATGGCCCAATGACGGAGGGAGAAATGAGATGGAAACCTGAGTTTTTAGTCTGCACAGGCTCTTTGAAAAGCAGGTGCTTGTACTGCTTGCACCTTAGTTTGGCTCTCACGGGAATAAGCAGGCCACTACACACTAGCTCAATCATTCAAAGTCTGATGCATGGCTGGCATAGCAGCAAGCAGAAAAGATAACAAGCTCCCAAAACAGCAATCTGGGAGAGCTTTGATCATCAGGTTCCCCTGCTGCCAGATGTGGCTTTTCTGTGAAAATGAATTAGGTTGTTCAGAACCCCATGTTCATGCACAGAACATCTTATTCACTTTGGCAAAACTCATTTCTAATGGTCACAGTAGAGATTTGAACCCCTCATCTACTGTGTACTAGTAAGTGACTCAGCAAGTGAGGAGTTTTCTGGAGAGATTTCAGAATGATTCTGTCCTGCCTGAATGTGGCAAGACTAGATAAACACAGTCCCCTCAACTTCTCAACATTATCCTGAGAAAGATAAATAAAAATAATGAATTCCTAAGCCCTTGAGGAGGGTCCTGACTTTGGAACTAGATTCTGATATCCTTACTCACGTTCACTTGTGTCTTACTCTGCAAATAGTCCCAACAAAATCAATGGGGCTACTTAATAGACGGTGCCATCAATATGAATGAAAGATATTAGGATCCAGCCCCCCCACTGATTTAACACAGGTCAGAAACAGTCCCTGGACTAGGGCTAGCTGAAAATTGCTGTCAACATTTTTATGGATGACTTAGAACAATACTTTCTCAAGTCTCATCCCAAAGAACCTCTCCTCTACTTACATTGCATTGATGACATCTTCATCATCGGATCTATGGTAGGGATGCTCTTGAAGGTTTCCACACAGTTTCCAATGACTGCCACTCCACAATCAAACTTAGCCTAGAACACTCCACACAAGAGATCCATTTTCTGGACACTGCCATGCAAATTAGTGACAGACACAAACACCACCCTATACTGAAACCTACTAATCGCTATAGCTGCCTACATCCCTCAAGCTGTCATCCAAGACACACCACACGATATATTGTCCACAGCCAAGCCCTAAGATATAACCACAGTTGCTCTGATCCCTCAGACAGAGACAAACATCTTCAAAATCTCTATCAAGCATTCCCAAAACTACAATACTCACCTGTGAAAGTGAAGAAACAGATTGACAGAGCAGGCAGGTGTCCCGAAGTCAACTGCTACAGGAGAAGCCCAAGAAAGAAAACAACAGAATGCCGCTAGTCATCACCTACAACTCCTAAGTCAGACCTCTACAGCACGTCATCAAGGATCTATAGCCCATTCCACAAGATGATCCCTCATTCTCTCATGCATTGGGAGACAGACCCCTCCTCGCCTACAAACAGCCCCCCAACCTTAAGCAGATACTTATCAGCAACTACAGACCTAACAACAGAACCACTAAAGCAGGCACATACACCTGCAACAAACCGTGCTGCTAACTTTGCCCACGTATCTGCACAAAAGACACTATTACAGGAGCTAATAAAATCAGTTATTCCATCAAAGGGTCATTCACCTGTTCATCCACCAATGTGATTTATGCCATCCTGTGCCAAAAATGCCCCTCTGCCGTAGATATTGGACAGTCTCTGCACAAAGGAATACATGGGCACAAATCTTTTGGCTATGTCCACACATGCATCATTATTTTGAAATAACCCATTTCGAAATGAGTTATTTCGAAATAAAGGCCTTATTTCAAAATGAGTTAATTTGAATTAAGGGAAAGCCTGCTTTCGAAATAGCCCTTGTTTTGAAATGGTTATTTCAAAAGAAGGCCATTCAGACATGCTGTTTCGAAACAGTTGTTTCGAACCAACGGCTATTTCAATTAGATGCAAGGTTTAATGGTTTCAAAATAACAGCCGTTATTTCAAAACAACTGGTCCTGTTGTTTCAAAATAACGGTGTGTCGTGTGGACGTGCTGCTTCTTATTTTGAAACAACCTCTGTTGTTTCGAAATAAGAAGCCTGTGTGGACATACCCTTTGAGATCAGAAATCACAACATTCCAAAACCAGTAGGTAAACACTTCAATCATTCTGATCACTCCATTGATGATTTGCTAATAGCTGTGCTCAAATGAATAACACATCAAGGCTTCAAAGCGAAATTACAGAATTTGAATTCATGTGCAAATTTGACTGTCTCTCTTCAGAGCTAAATAAGGACTTCTGATTTTGTTTTCTCATTACTATAGGTCATTTGACCTCACTTTCCTACATAGGTGATTTGATCTCTCCTGCGCCAGTGTTTGAAACTTAACTGCTTTTATTTGCTGTTAGAGTGTGATCTGATCCTATCACTTACACTGCCCTGCATTTATTTTCCTCCCCTTCTGTAAATTTTCCCATCATCACAGCATCTGATGATATGGGATTTTTTCTCCCAGGAAAGCCCATGTGATAAATAAATTTGTTAGACTTTAACAGTGCCACAAGAGTCCTCATTTGTTTGTTCTGCTGAACTAGATTAACACAGCTACCCCTTTGGAACTTATAAACTAGAGTGTGTTTTATGGGGATGTACCTCGCAAAGTGCTAAAAGGCAAAACCCCCACATTATGTGTGGTCAAAACTTTCCATAAAGCGATCACTTTGAGTCTGACCGCTCAGTCCTCATGCTCAAAGGAAGCCTGCACCACACTTTCCAAAGATGAGCCTGGGAGCTTAAAGTCACAACTCTGCTAGACACTAAAAATCATGGATGGAACACAGACACTAGCTTTATGTCTTATTACAACACCCTGTAACCCACTAATGGCCTCTGTCCCCCTTTGACTGCAGAGGTGTTATTGGGACACACTATCTTGAATGGGCCCTTACAAAATACGCTAACTATTTATGCTAAACAATCTGTTCCACTTTGCATTTTGCTCTAACACTGGGAGTATCTTTCCCAGACCTGCATAAGATTCTTTGTGGCTTGAAAGTAGTCTTGCTCCCCAACAGACGTTGGCCCAATAAAAGATTTTTATTCATCTTGTCACCTTGTCTCTCTAATAAACTACACTAAGACAAGGTAGATGAGGCAATCACTTTCCTTTTGTACTCCCTCCTATGTTATCTCTTTTGCATCCTGGGACCAATCAGCTACAACATCACTGCAATCACTGGACTGACATAATTATAGGTCTGAAATGGCTTAGAAAAATCAGCAATTATTTTGTTTATTTTTATCTCACTATTGTTCCAGGACATTCCTAGGTTTTAAAGAGGTAGAACCCTAAAAGTGAGGCAATAAATTAAACTACTGTTAAGTGAAGTCTTAAGGTTTAGGATGTGGTACACAGGCCATCTCCGACTCCTTTCACTGGCATATCAAGCACCAGCATTTCACCTTTTATGCCTGATGCTGGGGAAAAGGAAGCCAAAGGTGTCTCACTACACTTCCTCATCTGCAGCACTGACTACACAATTATGGGAGGTGAGAAGGAGGGCATTGAAGATTTTCAGAATCTGCTTGGGTGAAACAGGATGGCATTATTAGTTTGTTTGTTTTTTAACAACATTAAGAGTCACCATGAAAAAATCCTGCCTGTCTGCTTTTTAATATGGATGTACCTCACACCACCAATTCAGCCCCAGGTGCATCCTAACTGTTAGAACATTCCTGATTAACAGTTCATTGTTTTCTTTAATTAAGGATGTACTTCGCAAACTCCTGGTGCATCAGAGACAATCTAAGAAAGGGCAAGGAAAAACTGAGAAAGTAAGCGTGATCTGTATGCTCCCTTCTAGCCTCTGTTTTACTCCTGCCTTCTGGGAGACGGATATGCCTTTGTGCAGTTCCAAGAATAATATCAGAGCATCACAGTGAATTCTAATTGATCATGTCTGCAATGTCATTTCCATTTGCGCCTGCTGCTGCAGGGAAAACTTCTTGGAATGACAACATGATGTACTGATTCCTGATGGATGCAAAGCACATGCTGTAGATTCTAATTGCTTTTTTTTATTAAAAAATACTTGGGAGCTGCTTTGAGGGCTGGGTATCATCTCTATCAGTTGATTGATAAATGCAAGTAAGCTCTACGTCCATCCTCCTGACCTCAAAAACCCTCCAAAAAAGCAGTCTCCCTCTCTTACCACCCCTCCACCTCTGAATTAAATTCTACGGAGCTCCTGCAGGTGTGGACTTGAACTCGGAATGAGGTCACATTAGCTGAAACAGTTCAACACGGCTGTGCCTTTTGGGGGACTTAGTGGAAGTCACTGGGGCAGACGTGCTCCCCCCATTCTCCCAGTTGCCAAGGGTGAGTTCTTTGAGCTTGTGACTTCTGACTTCTCTCTTGGATGGGGCAATTCTGATTTTAAGCAGTCAGCCAAAAATTCTGAATTCAAGACATGCAGACGCTTTAGGTCTTTCTCCAAGACGTATGTTATTCAGGGACTGATCCAAAGTCCACTAAAATCAGTGACAGGTTTTCCTATGAATCCAATGAGTTTTTAATCAGGTCTTGCATTAAAGTTAGGGAGAGTGTCTCTCAGAGGCAGCATGGGACGGAGGCTGCCAATGTTACTAATCCCCCCAGCTAGGGGAGGGACTGATCATATTTACACACATACCAATGAGCATCAAATTCCCTCACCACTCAGCATGTATTTATCCCTCCACAGTCGCAGCATTTGGCCATCCCACACAACTCTTATCAACTCTGAGCCATGGGCTAAGGTAGGACTCAGGGATAGCTGCATAGCTGATATCTTTGTAGTCCCACACTGCTATTTAAAGAAAACTGGGCTTCAAATTATAATGACTTACTTGTTTTTGTAAAACCCAGATGCTTAATAAAAGGCAGGCTGATCTGTAGAAGAAAATGTGGGGCAGAAACGGCCCCATTCACGCTGTGCGGAAGGCAAGCAATAGCTCAAGTGTCTATATTTGGTGATAATGTCAATTACTGAAGTCTTTTAACATGATATCATTACTATTGGCATGATGGTGATGTAACAAGACTCTACAGTATTCTGACTTAACAGCAGAATCCAGTGGGAGGGAAGCTGTTCCAGGAGAGAAAGCAAGTCCTTGTTTAGCATTGGTAATTCACAAAGCAGTAT
The DNA here is from genome assembly GCA_007922195.1 of Podocnemis expansa. Taxonomy (NCBI): domain Eukaryota; kingdom Metazoa; phylum Chordata; order Testudines; family Podocnemididae; genus Podocnemis; species Podocnemis expansa. The sequence goes on along the minus strand of ML681964.1, from coordinate 5,066,702 downwards.
AGCGTACCAAACCAGTGGTCAGCTAGGACTTCCCAGTTGTCATTGTGGAATGTATCATGGCCATTTGATATGCTGCCACTTCAATCCCTGCTACCAGCTATACCACTCAGCAGGTCTGATTCCATCCAGTTGAGGGCTACAATCCACATAACTGTGGGACAGAGAAAAGCAGACAACGGCCCACAGGCCGAGCACAGCCTACCTGACCCTTTCATTCAGACTGCCACCTAGGCCTGGCTGGCAGTCCGGAATGTGACTGACTGCCACAGATGCTCCCTGCTTCTAGCCAGGGCGACCCAGCCCGCTCCAACCATGTGGACCTGACAGCGTCTTGGTCAGAGCACGGCAGTTACTGTTCCCTCTCTCACAGTTCCACCCATTTCTCCTGTTGGCAGCCCAACATTACTCTGGCCATTACCCAGGCCCCCGCCCACCAGCTCTACCCTTTCCTCCCATGGGCCATCTCAGTGGCAATCTAGTCAGAGCATGGCAACTTCCCTATCCCTGTTCAAGTTCTTCCCTCTGAAAACAGGCCCAGATGTGCCCTGGTGGCTGAGCAGTGTCCTGGCTGGAGTTCCCTGGAGGTGGTCAGACCCCATCATGTCCAGTTCCTCTCTCAATTCCACCTCTTTCCCTACAGTACCAAAAATGATGAAAAAACAAAAACCCAAACAGTGCAAAAGGACTGAAAAAAGAAAGTGGAAAAAAAATTAAAAACTAAAGAAGAACAATACCAAAAAAAAAAAAAATATGGACAGTGCAAAAAAAAAGGTGGAGTGCAAAAGACTGCAAAAACAGCGGGAAATTCATAAAAGCGAACTAGAAAACAAATGCAGAAACACTGGAAAGAAGAAAGAAAAGTGGACAGTGAGTGGGTTTTATGGTTATCGATATTTACTTATTTTCATCTATTTATGTGTACCTTAGCTGTAATATGGTGGGAGAAGGGATTCTGCTGCCCACTCCCCATCCAAGACCCGTCCATCTGCACTTCTTCCACTGGCTATGGCCTACCATGCAGCAGGTGTGGCGCTTGGGTCAAAAGGTTTGCCTACTGCATTGCAGACTCTAAGGGTATGTCCACACACACTCCTTATTTCGAAACAACAGAGATTGTTTCGAAATAAGGAGTGCCATGG
>ML681964.1:5014151-5065163 GCA_007922195.1 Podocnemis expansa | reverse complement strand
TGCCTCTAACCCCTCAGATGCCTGAGGCACTGCCACCTACTTTTCTAGGATGGGCGTGGCACTGTCAGGAGACGATGCTGCGTGCCACGCAAAATAAGGTTGTGTCCTGCTGCTGGGCATGTGTGCTCTGGTTTGCTGACCCCTGAAGAAGGTTATATTCTTGAAAAGTATAAACCTCTGAAAAAGAAAAAGTAACTTGGTTAATTTAATCATATATATTTGAGTTTTACTGTGTGTGAGAGTTCCTATACAGATTCAAACTGTTAGGTACCTAAGAAATTCTGGGAGGAGCACTCAGATGTTTTACCCATAAGGAAAAAGGAAAACAGTTCAAAGAGAATGAGTGATAACACCTTTTCTTGAAGTCAAACCACTTTCAAAAGAATTCATAAATTCTTTGGGAATCACACATGGACAATCCTTAGATGAATTATTTGAATGCGTCTACCGGTACATATAAACTAGAGATTCTGTAATTACATATATGCATACATATCGAGAGAGAGAGAGAGATTGCAGTATCCCCACCACAACATAATTTTCCCCACCACCACACACACCTCAGCTCCAGTGGAAATGGCGTTGCCACAGAGGAGTTAAATAGGCCCCGTTGTGTTAATTAACATTTCTCACACAGGCCAAAGACTGAAGCTCTTCTCCCAAAAATATGTGAGCTGTGTCCTCTTCTGGTGTAAATGGCCCTAGAAAGCCAAACCGCAGGCTGGCACTGTGGCTTGCTCACATGAATATGCTTCACAGCTCAGCCCAGTGGAACCTAGAAAAATGTCACTTTAAAAATAAATATTGTTTTAGCTACTGGAACAGTGCTAGGGGAAATAAATCTCATGTCTTTATGCCCCTGTTAATTCTTCCTTTTCTTTGTTTTTCACTAAAAAATATAACCCTTCTTCTACCCTACTCACTCCTGTAGGGCACCCACTGCAGTACAGGAAATAGTAAAATAAACAATAGAACAATGCCTCAACTGCCTAAGAGCCAACATAAGTGAAAAGCAATTCTGGATAAAAAAATTGTTTTCTCAATATTTTGCCTAGAATTATAGTACCATTCCTTGCTGCAGCACTAATTGGGTTTTTCAACAATGCTAGCTGATAAAGAGAAGCTAAAGAGACAAGGTGGCCATTCTGTATCTGTATCTTAGGTACCCCATCTGCGCCCCTCCCATTATGGTTGTATCCAAATGCCTGACAGTCTTTAATGTATTTATGCTCACAACATCCCTGTGAGAAAGTAAAGTGCTCTTAATCCCACTTGACAGATGGGGAACAGAGGCACAGAGAGGCTCAATGACTTGCCCAAGGTTCTATGGGCAGTCCATGGTAGAGTAGGCACTTGAACCTGGCTCTCAGGTTATTTCCCTAACTTAAAAAGTGCAAACTAAGTGGTTAGTTCAAACTAGCCACGCTTTCTAGTTCGAACTAACTTTTTAGTCTGCACTAGCTGCGCTTTTTAGTTCGAACTAACTTGTTATTTCGCACTAGCTAGTGTGAACCAAAAAGCTGCAGGTAGTCTGAACTAACCCGCTGTTAGTTTGAACTAACCAGGAACTGCTTAGTTCGGACTCAGGAAATCCAAACTAAGTTTTCTGATGCAGACATAGCCTAAAAGTGCCACCGGGCTCCTTGTTTGTTTTGCATTGTCCTGACATTCACCATGCCTTTAAGGATGTATAGCACAGGGTTAGTAGTCTAAAATTAAAATAGTCTGAGCAAGACATTCCTGAGATATGACGCCCCACTCCAAAAACAAACAAAAACAAAAAAACCCAGCATTTTGCAAAATCATCTAGTTCTTATAATGTTCTTTGCTCACTTTTGGGGCTCAAAGTATGGTTTTAATCATCCCCTAGCTGATCTCAACTATCATATCATGGGGTGAGCCTCTCTCCCCATTCAATCTGTGGGCGGCCTCCACTGACAGCACTCAAAAGTGCAGCAGTTGTGGGGGTTGTTTTTCTGATGTGCAGACTTGTCCTCTGGCCCATTAACTTCCTTAAAAACCCAGAGAATTTGGAGGCAGGGTGTCAATTTAAGCCTGGCTCCATTTTAGTTCAATTTCCTGGCTGGGAACTGGAGAAGAGGTTGGCAGTCTGCCCTACTAGCAACAGCTTTTGGATAAACTGGAGTGAAAGCATCATCACAGTGGTGTGCTTTCCCTGATGGGAATCACTACCAAGGCTTAGTGAAACATGCCAAATGCTTTTGTGGGAAAGCAGTCATAGAGGGCAATAAAACACTTTCCCTATGCCCTTGCCAAGCAATATGATTACAGCAATATTGTGTGTAAAGTGCATGCAGGCCTTAGAAAAGCAGACTAAACATCAGACTATGCATAGAACTTGTATTTGCATCTCAGTTGTTTGTGTTTATTAGTGCTTTAGATGCTATTTTAATTTTTTTTTTTTTATGTTTCATTGGGCTGTTATTTTAAAGCAGCCCCACTGTCTTTATTAAAGAAATGCAATAAAATCCAAATACCATCTTTACTTTATGCCTGAATCTACTGTTTCTTCCTGAGGAGAAAACACAGTTAAAAATGACATTAATATGACACTTTCCATTGCACTGACACTTCTTTTCATGCTTGCAGGAAGCTCCACTCCTGCTATGAAAAGGCTCTGCAACCAAACCTCGGCTCTGCTGGTGCTGCAGATATTGGGACAGACAATGGGAATTCTTTGCACAGGGGACATAAAGAAGATGGCAAGTTCAGGCTCCTCAGCTGGTAAAATCAAACAGTGTTTGAGTTTAAGACCCACCGAAATACTCACAACAATATTTGAACATCTCAGCATTTTCATTTAAAAACTTGCAACGCTTTGGAGTCTGTATCCCGCTCCTCAAAAACAGGCCCATATATCTGAGTGAACCTGTGTTCAAGAGCTGATGTCCATGATTAAATAAAGCTGGTCACCAAACTAGTATCTCTGGAAAGCACTGTCCTCTTTAAGATCTAAGAAAATGTGAAATGCCTCATACTGCAAGTCAAGCTAGAAGCTTAGATCCTTCAAAATATCCACCACAACCACCACCAGAACAGTATTTCTTCTAGTATCTGGAACTAACATTTAAATTCTGTGAGTCTGATTCAACAAAAATCTGCCCTTCAATGCCAAAGGGCTTTGGATCACAACTAAAAAACCCTGATTTCTGGCATCTTCTACTGCCCACCTTACTCTTGTTGAGTAGTCCCTTTCTATGCAGATAATTCTGTTGATTTCATTATTGCATTTCCCCACACATTGGTAAGGGATTATATCACAGTCTTGCCCTATTTAGGGGCACTTTGATTGCTGCTTTCACATGAATCTTAATCATCTCTCTACCTTGGGCTACCAGCTGTTTGTTGCATCCATCAGTAACCTGTTTTAAATTTTGACAGTGAATACTGCGATAGAGACGTCTGTTGTATGTTTGCATACTGCCACAGTGGGTCGGGACTGCTAGACAGACCTTAACACAGACAATAAAAATATCAGTTGGATCTTTTAATTCTTGCACTTGGTGTAAATCTGGGGTGAGATTCTGTATTATGCCTCTTAGATCCTCTAGTACCTTGCATCCGTCAGATCACCCAGAATAATTAAAACAGCCCTGGGGGCCTAAGTTATGGCAGTACCTATGGGTGACAGCATTGTCTGGGATCTCCACATTTCCGTGGGACTGTGGCCGAACCCCAAACAGTCTAACCATGTCTCCTACACTGAGGATTGCAAGAGAGGCCATGTGACACAGCCACTATGGTTGTCCTGCCCAGCACCTGCACTAAAGGAATCATCCCAGCCCCAGAGCCAGAGCCAGAGATTTTAGGACCACTTTACTCTGCTCTCTCTGGCCTTTTTACATGATGCAAAGTAGCTGGAATGAAGGTGAGAAGGTCACTTCCATTGCACACAACTAATTCTGAGGCTGCACACCCCATTTCACTTCACTTGGCAGAATTTCATCATGCATATCTTGAAAAAGGTTTAGAAAAATTAAGCCTGCCCTAAAGTTACAGAAATCCTCTCCTCTTTGAAATCAGTCATGAAAAAAGTGGAGAGGCTACTGTTTGTTTCACGTTCTTGAATAAAATCATATGAAGATTCAGAATGATAGATGACTTTTTTTAGGAATTGTGCAGGTGACAATTACATTGGTATTGTATTATAAAAGGGGCACAAGGTGTCAAATGTTTCATGAGAAGAGCTGAGCACCACTGGAGTTGCGACACATTGCTTCTAGACCCTGACTTTGGAAAGTTTCCCTGTTCAAGAAAACACTCTCAGACACATGCTTAAATCTGATTAAAGCAAGCATGGAAGTACTCTTCTGAATCTGCACTCTAAATTTATCCACATATATGAATACACAGTCTTTGCAGGTGTTTTCAATACATAGCCCAAAATGTACAGTATCGAATCCCAAAAACTAATGTTCATATGACATTTTGGCTGAGCCCTGAGGCACAGTAAGAAGGAATTCAAAGCTGCAATTTCAATGAGTGAACAGCCCAAAGTGAGTGCCCAAAAATACATGCACAGTGCACACTTATATTTGCACGCACAATGCCAGCCGCAGCCTGTGTAGTGTTCAAGCACATGCATGAGAAGATATTTAACATACCCATTTTCATGCACACAAGTGTTACATTCATATTTGCAGTAATTACAGACTTTGGTGTAGACATGTAATTGTGCATGCATCAGAACCTCAGCCTACTGAAAATCTGTAAAGCATATAAGATTGTCAGTTGTTTATAGACCTTACTGTGCTAAGAGATTGCAGGGATGGTTACAGAAGAAGGCTCAGCCACAAACCTGTACAAACATTGCCATATGAAATTTCAACCCAAATCAACTTTTTCTGGCTGAGTCATTAAATCCCACAAAACAGGTACTCATACCAGCTGATTCAGCCTTAGCTACTTAGAAACCATTGCAATGTGCAGAAAGAACAGCAAATATGGAATGTGCCCAGCATGGCTTAGCAGAGATCTCTATGGTGAGCTGAACCACAAAAGGGAAACTTACAAGAAGTGGAAACTTGGACAGATGACTAGGGAGGCATATAAAGCTATTGCTCAGGCCTGCAGGGATAAAATCAGACAGGCCAAAGGGCAATTTGAGTTGCAGCTAGCAAGGGATGTGAAGGATAACAGGAAGTGGTTCTACAAGTATATCAGTAACAAGAAAAGGATCAGGGATGACGTAGGCCCTTTACTGAATGGGGCAAGTATTCTTGTGGTGGATGATGAGGAAACAGCTGAAGTACTCAATGCTTTTTTATCTCAGTCTTCACAGGCAGAGTCAGCTCCCAGGCTACTACACGAGGTAACAAAGAATGGAGAGGTTAGGGATACTTAGAGAAATTTTATGTGCATAAGTCTATGAGGCTGGATGAACTGCATCCGAGAGCGCTGAGGGAGTTGGCCAATGTGACTGCAGAGCTGCTAGCAACTATCTCTGAAAAGCCTTGGCAAACGGGGGAAGTCCTGGATGGTTGGAAAAAGGCAAATATAGTACGTATCTTCAAGACAGTGAAAAAGGAGAGCCCAGGGAACCAATCAGCCTCACCTCAAATCCCTAGAAAAATCATGGAGCAGATCCTCAAAGAATCCATTCTGAAACACGTGGAGGAAAATAAAGTAATCAAGAACAGTCAGCATGAATTCACCAAGGGCAAATCATGCCTGACCAACCTGATTGCCTTTTATGATGAGATGACTGGATAGGTGGATGCAGGAATAGCTGTCAATATGATATACCCTCGACTTTAGCAAAGGTTTTGTTACAGTCTCCCACCGCATTCTTGTCAGCAAGATAAGGAAGTATGGTTTGGATGAATGGACCGTAAGGTGGACAGAAATCTGGCTAGATCATTGGGCTCAGCAGGTAGGGATCAATGACTCAGTGTCTAATTGGCAACCAGTAACAAGCAGAGTGTCCCAGGGGTCGGTTCTGGGGCTGGTTCTGTTCAACATCTTCATTAATGATCTGGAGGATGGCATAGGTTGCATGCTCAGTAAATTCACAGATGACACCAAGTTGGGGGGAATGGTAAACATGCTGGAGGGCAGGGATAGGATTCAGGGAGACCTAGACAAATTGGAGCTTCAGGCCAAATAAAATCTCTTGAGGTTCAACAAGGACAAGTGCAAAGTCCTGCACTCAGGATGGAAAAATCCCATGTACTGCTACAGGCTGGGGACCGATCTGCTGAAAAGCAGCACCATAGAAAAGGACCTGGGGATTATGGCAGAGGGGAAGCTGGATATGAGTCAACAATGTGCTCTTGTTGCCAATCAGGCCAATGGTATATTGAGCTGCATCAGTAGGAGTGTTGCTAGCAGATCGAGGGATGTGATTATGTCCCTCTATTTGGCAAATGATTCCTTGCTTCTTCTGCTGAACTGGACTACCACGGCTTACCCTTCGGAATCTGGAATACTGTGTCCAGTTATAGGCTCTGCACTACAGAAAGAACGTTAACAAATTAGAAAGAGTTCAGCGGAGGGCAACAAAAATGATCAGGAGGTTGGGGCATATGACTTACAAGGAGAGACTGAAGGAACTAGCCTTATGTAGGCTGCAGAAGAGAAGACTGAGGGGGGATTTGATAGCAACCTTCAACTACTTGAAGGGGTACTCCAAAGAGGAGGGAGCTAGACTGTTCTCAGTAGTAACAGAGGACAGAACAAGGAGCCATGGTTTCAAGTTGCAGCTGGGGTCATCAAGGTGGGATATTAGGAAAATCTCTCTCACTAGGAGAGTGGTGAATCATTGGAATGGGTTACCTAGGGAGGTGGTGGAATCTCCATCTTTGGAAACATTTAAGGTCCGGTTAGAAAAACCCTTGACTGGGATGATTTAGTGGGATCAGTCCTGCTTTTAGCAGATAGTTAAACTAGATGACCTCATGAGGTCCCTTCCAACCCTATGATTCTACTGTTGCGGTAGTAGAAATAAGCCCTCACTTTTATTGCTACTGCACATGGAAGGCACATAAACGATGTAGATTAATGTGAATGCTAACTGTTATGGCTTATCATACCTGTAAAAAGGTAGAGAAGATGCTGTGATATCTATGTATGGATTAAATATAATTCAACAGCTAATAAATTACTTCTCAGGTGTAAATTGGACCAACAACTTATAAATAAAACTGGCATTTTAGCTGTTTGTGGAGGTTTCTGTGCTGCGGTCACTTAGTTACATTGATTTTGCTTGTTTGTATCTCACTCCAGTATTTTGAGATTTGTGCATCTGAATTTCTGCTTTTCACTTATTTTCCTGAAAAGTTCCTGCTCTCTTTCTTGTTCCATTTTAAGCTATGTCCCACCTACAGTACAGGCTGTTATTTCTGAGCTGTCACTCTTACGTATGAATCATTTTTGCATGTTTTGTCATTCCTAATATTGCAGTTTTTAGGAATGGCTGAGAAATATGGCAGGTGATAGAAGGATCTACAAGAAAGAAGATAAAAACATCTTGCATTTCTTGATGAGATAAATTACAGGCTCTGACATTTTCAACAGTCCATATGGAGGTGATCAAATTGTCTCTAACGGACATAAAATGCTTTCCAACAGGGAATGTGATCTGAATACCTAAGACACTTCAGTCACATAATTTATTCCATGGCTTTTCTGCCTGTATTGAATTAGGTTTTTTATAATGTTGTGTTTTTCCTCAGACCTGCAGAATGTAGGGTGGCATTTAATCATTTGGTCTCTGAAGATAAACTTATATAGAATAACTTCCCTATCCCACACTACTATCCTCTTAAGTATGACTGAAGCCAGTAGAATAAGTGTTTCATTGCTGCAGATGAGTTTTAGTTCTAAAACATGAATTGGTCCAAAATAGCAGCAGATCCTCTTGATTAACATACACTTAATTTAGAAACATTGACAGCGTAATATGCAAAACTCATGCTCTTACCCAGAAAAAATTGAGAACCATAATGTCAGAAGTCACTCTGTTAGGTTGGTGATTTTCAGCTCATGGTCCACAGACCCCCTTGGGCTCCACAACCTACATCTAAGACAGTGGTTCTCAACCTCTGTGTTGGGACTCATTACTGTGTCACCACAAAGTGATAAGTGTGTTATGGAGAGCTGGGGAAATGGCGCGATGTGGCCTGTGAGGAGGCAGTGGGCTGGTGTGTCCTGTTGGATCATGATATGCCAACAAGTATATCGTGACCTGCAAAAAGTTGAAAACCACTGGCCTAAGAATTCTGCAAGTGAATGTCTTTACCATAGAAAAGTTTTCAACTTTTGATCCACAGATCCCTGGGGGTTAACAAATTATGTCTAAGATTTCCTAAAGCATCTGCACCTCCATTCAAAATTTTTTAGGGATCCATGAATGAAAAAAGGTTGAAAACTGCTGCCTTAGACAAACAGTGAATCATCTGGAGGTTTTCAGGTGGTTATACTACACCAAGCAGATAGGAAAAACCATTTGTGTGTATGGTTTTGTGCTTTTCATTTTAGTTAAGGGGCCTCTGATCCATGCTTCATGTCTCCACTTCATTATGTCATATTGAAATACAAGTTATTTAACTTCTTTCATCTATGTATTGATATGGCAATAACAGGATGCAATCAAACCAGATATTAGCTCAAATCAAGAACTGTAGCTTGCTAATTATTCTCATTGTAGTCACTGTGCTTATAAAAGACAAACTCTAACGTGGACCAGATAAATTTCAGTTTGCCTTATTTGCTTTTAATTATTATGTACCTCCTATTTTTGACATTTCTTGGAACTGTTTCAGCATTAAATGTAGGCAAAGGTGTAGCTATCACTTAGAAACGTGTACACATGCTAGCAACTTTGTTGGAACCCAGCCCACACTCGGCTCACTCTAATTCCTCAGGATAGATGTATCACTATATAACATATGCTCAAATTGGGACCGCCAGTAACTAGTAAGTGTCATCTGACCTTGCTCTGATTTTCAGGGCTGCTTAGCACTCAATATTTCCATTAGCGTTTAATAGGGCCTCAGAGTTGTCCACACCTCTGGAAGTCAGGCAAAGTGTTCATAATTCTCTTTCTCTACAGGGAAGTGCAAATGGTCAGCTCCCGCTAAGCTGGAGGCTGGCGCAGTTAGCTGACACAAATACCCAAAAATCATCTCAACAGACAAGGGTGTGTATAGGCATGTGCATGTTTTCCCTACCCAACAAGTACCTCCAAAGTAGTGAACAGTCTTTTCTCAAATGTCATAATTCTCTGAGCTCCCAAAAGGAAACAGTGCTTTTGGAACTGAGAAATACAACACAACAGCTGAGTTCATGATGATGCCAACAGGAGACTCTTGAACCACTAAAGTCAGTTAGAAACCATCACTGACTTGATTGGGGGCCAAGATTTCACCGGGTATTGCTGCCTTTGAAGTTGATAATCCTGAGAATCTTTTTAAAAAATAGTGGGTCTTACTTGTTTACTAATCAGTGATAAGTTTGGTTTCTCTGGAAGATCCATCAGTATTCAGTTAAGCCTGAGTGCCTGCTCTACATGATTCCCTGAAATGATAAAGCACTGACATAGAGTTTCAAAGGGGCAGACGTGTTAGTCTAGTAAAGCATAAAAAAGCAAGGAGTCTTGTGGCACTTAAAGACTAACAGATTTATTTATCGCATGAGCTTTCGTGGGAGAAAATCCCACATCATCAGACGCTTCCCCCTCTTCAAAACGTCTGATGAAGTGGGATTTTCTCCCATGAAAGCTCATGTGATAAATAAATCTGTTAGTCTTTAAGTGCCACATGACTCCTTGCTTTTTTATCATAGAGTTTAAGGCCAGAAGTGCTTGCCATCATCTACTGTGACTTCCTGCATATCAGAGGCTACCAATACTACCCAGCACCCACACACTAAACACAACAACCAAAATTAACCCTGAGTCAGACTACAACAATTTGAAAAATGTGCATTTCAAAGCATGGACTCAGTTACTTTAACATCCTTTTCACAATTAAAACGAGCATTTGGAGAGATACCCAAGTATATGAACAATGTTCCTGTTTGCTGGCAGGCTATATTCAATGGATTCTTCTTAAGCATTGCACAAAGCAATTTCAATCCCATTAAGGTAAATGCCAACCTTCCCAGACTGACAGATTGTTGTCAAAGACATATAGGTCACAAGAGGAAAAGTATAAATAATTTTTTCAGCCTAAGAAAATATCTTTGGGCAAGGAATTTAAAGGTACAGCTTTAGCTAAAGCTAAATGCATCATTTCTAAGTAACTCAGTTATTAAAAGATCACAGTTTTCACTCTCAAACACTAGGAATAAAAATTTTGAAACTTTCAGAGGAATGGGTCAAGAACCTTGATACTTGTATAGAAGAATGGTTTCCATGAATTAAACCCAAAATACTGATTTTAGTCAAGTGGCTGGAAACAGCTGGCCTCTTCATACTATTGCATGGCTTATTGCATAATACAATGCTCTTAACTATACCCTTCATTCGTTAAACCATGGGCACTTAAGAGAATTGCTTTTGACCATAACAATTTTTTTGCTTGTGAATGCCAAGGACTAATGTGAAATTACAAGTTGGCCATCTTCGCTTTTATATTGTGCTCAATACAGTTGCATAAGGAAACCTAATCTCATCAGATCTACTAAATAGTCAGACTCAGGCAGTTCTTGGACTGAAGACCTCAGTGCATTAGGGAGTACTGGTAATGATTCAGCAGACAGCTTCCATGCTGCTAGAAATGTCAACTGAGGGCCTGACCCTATGTGGTCAGTAAAGATCCAGTGGCAAAATTCCAATATGAGTAGTTACACTTTGTCTATAAATATTTCCATTGGTAGAATTAATCTGTTCTCCTTTCACTGAAATAATCATCAAATGTAGTGTTCTGATGCACAACAACTGCTTCTTACCGTGTCGGACATGGATGGGTGCCAATGCATTCTGGCTGGGCCCAAATGAAAAGATACTAGAAATATTAAACAAACAAAATTAAGTTGAAAAAGGAGTTTTAGCAACAACAACATTTTTCATGGAAAATGGTACTGCTGAATTTGTACTTTCTATGAAATTTTGGGGGAAAAATTCCATTTAAAAAAAATTGTGAGATCTCTTATTCAAAATAGTTGGAAAACACTACTCTCTCATGCTTTTTTACTTTTCCTTCCAGTAGAAACAGAGAGAAACTGAGGCTTTTCCCCACACATTCCCACCCTTTTGCCAGTATTAAAAAGCTGGTGTGGTGGTTTTTATTTTCTTAAAGGGCAAAGCAGTGGGTTTTTTTGATAATCTCACTTTCACCCCTTGCAAAACAAGAAGAGATTTTTTAAAAATGAAGGAGGTGGGAAAGAAAACTGAATACCTAGAAGAAAATTTTTCTAACAAACATTTGTTCTGTTTACAAAAAAATTACTATGAGTTGATTCTTGAAAAACAAAAAAAGAAAATTTTTCAAACGGAAAAATATGTATATTTCTTAAAAAAAATATTGTAACAAACCCCTCAAAAACTCTAGTGATTATATGTTCCTAGATGCACAATTCAACACAGATGCAGCTGGCAAAGTCCAGTATACATGGCAAGCATTCACATGAAATGCTTTGCTTCAACCTCTGTACAAAACTTTAGTTAGATCACTAGCATTTCTGGTTTCTTCAGCTCAGTCTGAGGTTTGCTCAGGTTAGGTACATTGTAAGTGAGCTGCCTGTCCTCCCGAGGAGGGGCGGCTGGTTCAGGTCCGTGACCCCTCATGGGGCAGGACCGCCAAGTCTTTAGCCCCTTGGCAGGGTGAAAAGTTTCACAGTCTCAATCTCAGTCTCTAAGGTGAGGGAAAGTACAATGCAGCCTCTCGGGGTTACGACCCCAGAGGGGGCATAGGGGCAGGGGCAGGAATCAACAAAGGTGTTGGGTTGTACAGCTCCACTGTGTCCCAGCTGAGGTCCCCACTAGGTGCCGAGTCAGCGGGGTCCTGACCGCAACACGCCAACCCTACAGTGGGTCCTCTGGGGCATAAGGCCTCGATGCAGGGGTCACCGGGTCTTGGCCACAACACGCTGACCCTGAGGTGGAGCCTACGGAGCCAGAGGCCTTGATGCAGGGGTCAGCGGGGTCCTGGCCACAACACGTTGACCCCAAGATGTGGTTCCCCACTGAGGGTGGAGCCTTGTACTCCCCTGGGTCACCCTTGGTCCCATGATCTAAATGTACCTCGTTCACCGGCTTCTTGGGGTAGTCCCCCGGGGTAGATTGTAGAACCCCTCCATCTCATCGGGCAGTGGCTAGTTGGGCAGTCCCTCAAGTTCCTCTGCCGAAGGTAATTCCTCTAGGTCACACGAGGTGGGTCGTGGCTCGGCGTCCTCAGCAGCCAAGGCCAGCTCCTCCAAGTCACAGGGGGAATGCAGAGCTTCGGGGTCCCTGGTGAGGAATGGCTCAGGGGCACCTGAATGCCTCTATGCCAATGACTCCCTCTGTGGGCCTGTGGTGGCCCAGGCGTTAGCTCCCAGTCCCTGGCCGCAGGTGGTCCCCCCCAAACATCCAGGCCTGGGTCTGGCAGCTAGAGCCTGGCTTCCCCATGGGGCAGCTCAGGGTCAGGAGAGAGCAGAGGCACATCCTTCCCCTTCGGCAGCTTGTGCTTGACTGAGCTGGCTCCCTTCCTTTTTATACTTCCCGTCCCGCCCCTCTGCTTCTGGCCTGGTTGCCAGGCCAGCTCTGGCTCCGCCTCTCTGCATACAGGCAGAACCCTCTGGCCTATCTCAGAGGGGGACTGTGCCTTCCTGCTACATACATATATTACAGAATAAGACAAAAAGGTTGGCCCTGATTCTCCATTCTGCTATACTAATATAAACCAATACAATTGCACTGAAAACAGTAGAAATACATCAATGAAAAACTTGTGTAATAGAGTGAAAAATGGTCCTGGATGTGTATGCAGGTCTTGGCTTAGCCATATAAATCTCTCTCTCTCCATACATCCATCTGCATACACAGCCAAATTCACTTGCTACAGAATATCAGTAAACTGAAATTTTCTTTAAAAAAAATTGAAAAATGATCTTTAGGAATGAAACAATCTCTGTTCAGAAAACCAGAAAGTGCTATCAAGAAAAATTTGACTCATCTTATAGAAATTGTACCTAAAAACACTCATGGCTAAAAGCTGACTCACAAACGTAGCTGGAAAATACATTGTTAAAACAAAACAAAACAAAACAAAAAAACCCAATCTATCTTCCTCCAAGATTTTGACATTGTGAATCCTGACAGTGGAGTAATGCCACGACCCAGAAAGTGTTGTCTTCTTTCCTGTCAGTCACTGAAATGCTAACTTAACATCTGCCAGAAATCTCCCAAGAAGTACCTGTTTAAAACTAACATTTGAATTGCAGCATCTCCAGCATCCAGTCTTTCTCTATCTGCTGTTGTCTTTCATTTCCACTTTATACTACATATGCTATTCTCACAGGAATCTTTGCATTTCCATTTCTTTCTTTCCATCTGCCCTGCACTGGCAGCACTTTACATAACCACCATCAATACTGGTCACATTTAGCAAGAAGAGCTGAGCATAATTGGCAATATATTTTTCTGTAACTTCTTTACCCAAGTGGAGTACAACTCTTCTGTTACTTCAGCCTGTGCACACAGGACCATCATTTCCTTTCCCATTTTCAATTCAAATCCACTTTGAAACTTTTCATATCATATTATACCAGACTGTCTCTTTGTACCATTTAAAAAGAGCAAAAGGAAACCGTGTGCAGCAGTCTAGTGGCTTAATTCTGGTATTTATCAAAATTGTAGTGCAGTTGTAAATCAGGATGGAAAACTCAATATTTCTTCTATTATGATTATCTAGAAGAATCTGCTATTGCTGGATCATAACCTCAAGCAACTTTCTGACATCCAAGATGCACAAGAATTTTTCTGTGCCCTTTAATGGAGAAGATCCTCAGAGCCTTCTGAATAAGTAATTATTGGGGCTTTGTATTAGCCCCCTTTTAAAAGTTATTTCCCTGCTCATGATCAGATTCTAATCTCTTTCTGGGAAACAAGTAGAAGATACTTCTACCATTTTCTTACTGGTGTCACAGCTGGAGGGTGGTAGGCTGTTGACCTTTTCTTCTTCTCCCTCACTCCTCCTCTCTGCTTGTAAGTATAAAGAGAGCTACCGGAAGATGTGCAGCTTTACCCCTGTACCCTTGCTTGCATTAAGCAATGAAAAGAAATCACTTGTGACTGGCATTCTACCTTTAACCAGTTGACTATCAATGACATATTAATACAGGATAAGTTTTATCATTGGAAAGCCCAAGTCTTACCAATTTAAACCTTTGAAATTTTCCTTGGCTGTGGGTCCCTCTAGTCCTTTTAACACAGAAACTCTTCTGAATTCCTTGCAATTTCTCTGCACATTGCTGATACTGAGGCAATACTCAACAGAGACACCCAGAGAAGGACCTTCACTTTCCTGGTTTGTTACACAACAGCTATCTCTGGGTAGCTCCCAATCACATTGGCTTTTCCCCTCTGTCACATTACACTTTAAGCTTGCCACTGACTGAGTATGTGGTCTGTTAGCTCCACTATACCTCTCTCACTATCAAGGCTCTCTACAATTCACTTTAGGAACTGTTACACCAGCCAATGATCAATAGAATACACCATGATCTGGTCGCATCTGCTTCCAGTCTTGTGCATCCTTTTCATTCCTTAGAAAACAATGCCACACAAACAGCACCACCAGTTCTATGTCAGACACAGATTCTCTTATTAGCTCATTTAGATCACTTCTAAATTCCCGATGTGATACAAGTTTAGCTTGTGAAATGAGTTAGTTAACGTGAACCAAGACCAGGTCTAAAGGGTTGGAGCAGACAGTAGGTGTCAAGGGAGTGTAAAGTTAATAAACTAACTTGTTTACTTTGAAGCCTCTGTTCTGAACAGTTTTACTTACATCTTGAGCCAAAGCAAGCACTGAAGGAACTCTAAGTCTTGGTTTCTTAACATCAAACAAGCCAGGGTGATTAGCAGGTGTTTTGTGCTCTACAGGGTCCCAGGACTCAGATATTGGTAGAGATTGAGATAAACGGGATTTGCAGTGGAACTGAAAGGCAAGCTGTTCCTGGAACTGATTGCAACCCAGTGCTGTGAAAAGGGCACATTGCAAATTCTGAAAAAGAAAAACTCAGCGAGAATAAAAAGTGTCTATATGTTAACATCAGCTAAAGAAATAAAATTGTGTAGATTCATTTGTAAACATTATATCTATTACATGCTGGAGGCCACCAAACCCCTTCAATGTCATAGGCACAAACAGAGATCAAAGTAGCTGAAGGCATAAAGGGTAACAAAAAAACATTCTTCAAATACATCAGAAACAAGAGGAAAACCAAGGACAGTGTAGGACCCTTACTCAACAAAGAGGGTAAAACAATAGGGGTATGTCCACACATACCTTTTAAATTGAAATGACGGTGGTTATTTTGATTTAAAAAATATTAGGTCCACACAATGCTCTTTTGAATTGAAATGATGAGCTCCGTCATTTCAATTCAAGAGAGGTTGAATCGAAACAGGTTAAACCTAATTTAAAGCAAAACGTCTGTTAAACTGAAATGGTTATTTCAAAATAACGCCATTCGGACGCATGATTTTGAAATAACCATTATTTTGATTTAACACAATTTCCCCTGCTCCTTCCCAGGATTCTGTCCGTTTTCTATTTATTGGGTGGGTGCATGGCCCTTCTAGGAAGTCATCTTGCCACACCTCCCATTGTGCCCCCCTCCTGAATCGAAATAGCAAGTCCTATGTCTGGACTTGCTAATTTGATTTGGGGTTTTTTTTGGTGTGGACCTGTTAAATTGATTTAACTTAAATAGCTTAAATGATTTTTATTTCGATTTTGTTAAATCGATTTAAGCTAAATCATTTTAACCCTGTACATATGGACATAGCCTAAATGAAAATGCGGAAATGGCAGAAGAACTAAATAATTTATTTGTTTTGATCTTCACTGAGAAGGTTGGTGGAGATAGGATGTCTGATGTAGAGGAGTAATAGGAATAAGATAGGGTCAGAAGCCAAAATAGGGAAAGAGCAAGTTAAAAATTACTTGGACATCTTCAAGTCACCGGAGCCTGATGATATGCACCCTAGAATACTCAAGGAGCTGACTCAGGAGATACTTGAGTCATTAGCTATTCTGTTTGAAAAATGATAGAAGATAGGTGAGGTCCCGGAGGCCTGGAAAAGGGCAAATATAGTGCCCATCTACAAAAAAAGGAAATAAGAGCGATCCAGGAAATGATAGACCAGTCAATTTAACCTCTGTACCATGAAAAATAATGGAACAGGTAGTTAAGGACTCAATTTGCAAACATCCAGAAGAGACTAAGGTGATCAGGACTAGTCAGCATGGAGTTGTCAAAAACAAATCATGTCAAAACAACTTGAGAGCTTTCTATGACGTGGTAACAAACCCTGTGGCTGGAGGGGAAGTGGTAGATGTGGTATATCTAGACTTAAGTAAGGCATTTGATGTGGTCTCACAGCACATTCTTATTAATAAACTGGGGAGTACAAACTAATGGAGCTACCATAAGATGGATGAAAAACTGGTTGGATAACCATTCCCAGATGGTAGTTATCAATGGTCCATATTCAGGCTGGAAGGACACAATGAGCAGGGTGCCTCAGGCATCTGTCCTGGGTCTGGTTTTGTTCAATATTTTTATCAATGACTTAGATGATGGCATAGAGAGCAAACTTATAAAGTTTGCAGCTGATACCAAGGTGAGAAGGGTTGCGAGTGCTTTGAATGATAGGATCACAATTCAAAATGATTTGAATAAACCAGTGAAATGGTCAGAGATAAACAGAATGAAATTCAATATAAAGAATAGTACCAAGTACTCCACTTAGGGTTGAACAACCCATTGCACACATACAAAATTGGCAATGACTACCTAGGAAGGAGCACTACAGAAAGGCATCTGGGTGTAATACTAGAATACAAGCTAAAATTTGAGTCAGCAGTATAATACTGTTGCAAAAAAAGCAAATGGCATTCTAGGGTGTATAAACATGCGTATTGTGAGTAAGACATGCAAAGTGATTCTTCTACTCTACTCTGCACTGATTAGGTCTCAACTTGAGTACTGTGTCCAGTTTTGGGTGCCTCATTTCAAAAAGAATGTGGAGAAACTGGAAAAAGGACAGAGAAGGGAAACAAAAATGATTAAGGGTCTGGAACATTGATCTATGAGGGAAGATTGAAAGAGCTGGGTTTGTTTAGTCTTTAAAAAAGGAGACTGAGAAGAGATATGATAACTGTTTTCAAATATCTAAAAGGTTGTTATGAGGCAGAAGGAGAAAACTTTTTCTCCTTAATCACAGATGAGAGGACAAGATGCAATGGTCTCAAACTACAGCAAGGGAGGTTCAGCCTAAACATTAGGGAATAATTCCTAAGTGTCAGAGTGATTAAACACTGGAATAAGTTACCTCGGCTGGTTGTAGAATCTCCTACGCTGGAAGTTTTTAAGAGCAGGTTAGACAAACACCTCTCAGGGATGGTTTAATGGGGGTACTTGGTCCTGCCATGAGTACAGGGAACTGGACTTGATGACCTGTCATGGACCCTTCCAGATTCTATGATTCTAACCTGAGGCATACACTGAGGGTTTTTCGGCAGCTAGGCCTTGTAGGCACTTGCATTAGTGGGTCCTAGTAACCTCTTGGACACACAGCTAAATAAAAGTGTATCCTACAAGGGCTGGAAAGGGCAGGACAAGGTTGCAGATACCCTAGTTTACGCACGCTTAAATGATTCCAAGTAAGCAACAGCAGTTCTTGTTTGAGTCCCTGGGGTAGGCCAATTGAGAAGTGGGGCTCTCCATTCCCATCTCTATTCAAACAAATAGAGGTTTCCAAGCTAGACTCAATTCTCATAGGGACCCTCTGCATTGGCTCCTTGCTCTGGCCTTTCTGTTCCATTGGAAACCCATACAGACCTGCACTGGCTGATGTCTAGCCATTACACCCTGTACAACATATGACTCTGCACATGGTTTCTGCAGAATTCTTTTTGCATCTGGCTTCTCTGCAGCTCCTGAGTAACCATGTAGTTGCCAGTTCCAAACAGAGCCAGGCTACGCCTCAGTTCAGAAGCCTCCTCCTTAAATAGCCAGGAGGAAGAGAACGTACAGTAGGGAGGGGCTGATGGGAGTTGTAGTCTTCTACTTACAGGTCCTTCACACATTTTTAATTACAACTGATGGGTTTGGCTGACAGATGGACAGTAATGGCATGCTGCCCCCTCAAGTAGCAAAGGGCAAAGATGGAATTAGTCAGCGATTCATGTCAGTTTGCATGAGCTGTCAAAGCTTCTGTTTTCCTTTCAGTCCTTTATGCCAGTACTTCAAGACTTACTAGCTCTTCCATGATTCTGTTAGAAGGCCTTCTCTCCTCCAGGATCATGGAATAGCCCTCTTATTCTCTCTACAACCTTTCAACCACCCACTACAATGCTATCCATTCTGTTAACTACTTCTTCCTGTTAAAGCCTGTTACGTTTTTCTTTCCTGATACACAATCTCTGCATATCTTGGGTAATTAAGCCCAGTATAGAAGGCAATTTTTCCTCTGACTTACATCTGCTGCTGAATTCATGTGTTGCAAGTTCAAGAGCAATGAATTACTAAGTATATGAAATTTTAATTTAATTACAGTGATGTTTAGGAAGGAAAGTGGTGGAGTCTAGTGAGAGGTCATGGCAAGCCAGCCAGAGCTTATATGAAGGGTCATGATCATGAATTGGACAAATAGAACTTAATGTAGTTTATTGAAGGATTTGAAAGGAGGGAGCAGGTCAGAAGCCCAGTGGAGGTTTGTGAAGAGGGAGCCTTTAACATTTTGGGAACCAAACCAAGAAAGGAGAAAGAAG
This sequence comes from Podocnemis expansa, assembly GCA_007922195.1. Lineage (NCBI taxonomy): Eukaryota > Metazoa > Chordata > Testudines > Podocnemididae > Podocnemis > Podocnemis expansa. The sequence continues at coordinate 5,046,216 of ML681964.1, read as the reverse complement.
GAGATCCTTACCCAAATCTGTCTGAACATGAAAAAGTTTGGTGAGGTTGGTAAAGGTTCAGAATGGTCCCTTATTCTCACTAAGACACCACTTATCACTGTAGGCAGAATACAACCTGGTCTGAAATAATAGGCTCAAAGGCATTGAAAAGCAGCATATGTTTCTCATCAGACACCCCATGCTAATTTGGAAACAAAATATTCCATCTGAATACATTTATGCAGTGTATTCAATAAGAAAAAATGATAGAATGTCTTCATTAGTCACAACCCAACAAACACCTTTGCTCATTGACTAGACAAAATTACTTTCAGGTAAAACAAATCAGGAATCTTGTGGCACTTTAAAGACTAAAAAATTTATTTAAAGACTAACAAATGTATTCATCTGACAATGTAGGATTTAATCCCACAAAAATTCATGCAGTAAATAAATGTGTTGCTCTTTAAAGTGCCACAGGACTCCTTGTTTGTTTTGCTTTGCTGAATTAGACTAACATGACTACCTCTTTGGTACTTTCAGGAAGTTTGGCATCCCTCCAATTATAATTTCTTTTCTTGACTTACTCATGGCTCCCAAGCAGGAAACAATCTTGAAGCTAAAAGTGCCAGAGTACTCCTTGTTTGTTTTAATCTTGAAACTAGACAATCGAGCAGCTCCTGAGAGATATGAGAAAAACAATAAAACAAATATTACAGTTTCTAAGTCACTCTATATTTATGTTGCCAATGGCAAATGAAATATACCAATGATTTAAAAAACTATAACCTTCTTTTATCACCATCACCTGGGATCAGTATCTACCTACTCAAGAACAACATGACCACAAGGTAATAGCAGAGACCTCAATGTGGGACAGACTCAGGTAGTCAACACTGCAGGAAACTGTATACCTGGTAGAATCAGTGATGCGTGGCACAAATCACAATCACTTATAACTTCAGTTTCATGACCCAGTATTTCCAATTAAAATAATTTACATCAATGAAAGTAAGAACACCAAGTACATATGAGAGAGCTGAAATGCAGATTAGCGTAGAGAGGTAGAGTATGCTTATATAGTGTCATCACCAAATTGAGAGAGAGAGAGCAAAGTAAGATTAGGGTTTCAAGTCTTTTAAGTGAATGTTTAGGACCGAAGTGTCCTGCCTAGAAAAGACAGTGACATCTATGTGACACGCTGGATACAACCCAGACAAAAGATGAGCTGTGTCATCTCTGCCTTCTAATCTGGGGTGTCATTAACACTACTTTGCTGCTGTAGCCTCTAGACTGAACTGCTCACACCTTCCACCATGAAAATTACTTCTAGCTATGTCTGTGTGTGTGGGCACTAGCCAGCTATCCATGCCTTGGCTCTTACCAGCCTTGGTTATACTGCAGCATGCCCCCAAATCATTTCAAGTCTTAGATTTTCCCTTAGAATCCTAACTATATTCTAAGGTAACATACTATGTTAAATTCAGAGCAAAGTTTTCTTACCATATGCTCTCAACAGTCTTACCAACAAAATTTCTTAGGTCAGGACCCCTTTCTCCCATTCAGTGGCTGCTTTCTTTGTTGCTGCTGGTTCAGTGAATTGATAGACAGAAGGGATGGAGGGCATCTCTTGGTGTTTGCCCCTCCTTCTTATAGTGTCATTCCTCCTCTTGGAAAACATTCCAGCTGAGATTCAGGAAACAGAGATTCTATAGGGAAGAATGTTTCCTGCTGCTTTTCCTCACCTGTTGGAGCTTCTGTTGTTTCCCTTCATGCTTGATGACTGTTTACTGCTTAAATGCAAATTAAGCAGAACACACATTCCTTTTCTTTGAGAAATGCCTTAGTTTGGAACACATGTGAAGAACACCATACAGTGGAATCTTACAACTTCTCATACAATATTTCCACTGTGACACACTGAACCTCAAAAATAACACCCTATAACTCTCATATTCATCACTTGTCTATGGCTATGATATATTTTGTGCAAAGTATACCTTGTGAGGTATCATTTGAAAAGTCAATCTGTTGAGCAGCGCTGACTGGTTTAATATCTGTACCATTGTGTATGAAGATATAAAATTTTGCTCCATGCTTGTTATTGAAACATGTTGAGAGCCTGAGAAATGCTCCCAGACATAGCTCTTTAGAAATAACAAAAAACACTATAAACAAAAAAAACAAAACCAACTTTCATGTCATCCCTGGAGAAAGCTCAAGCCCGATGTACACAAATGGTGTGAGCAAAGAATTAACAACCCACATGAGAGATATTGTGAATCTCACCTATACTACAGACTCATTGTCTGCAGCCTAGCAGGGGTTATTCCTGGAAAGGAGGTGGAGGAGTGAATATAAAATCAGAGACCGTGACATCAGCAGTTGGCCTCTCCTTCACCATCTCTACACAACAGGCAAGATCACGTGGATGACAAAAACAATCCCTCAGAGAACTTTGTAGGAGGGGGAGGCTATTAAGTGTAAGGCTTGAACAGTTAGCATGAACAACTAAAGGTTTTGGGTCAGAGAAATCCTTTACCCTTCAAGTCTTACTTAGCATGGTGGTTTTAAAATTAGCTTTCAATTTTAGCTTTTATTTCTTTCATAACCAACTCTCACCTTTATGCCTAAACTACTTACACTCACTTAAAGTCTAGCTTTCTCTAGCTAGCAAGCTTGTTTTAATATTTTATCTAAAATAGTTTAGTTGATTGAAATGTTTGGGAAATCTCTACTTAGGTTAACAAAGATGGTTGCATATCCATTATGCATTGGTAGAATAGTGAATTAATTAATGGACTTGAATTGATCAAGCGAGTCGTGAGCAGTGCAAGATGCACATTTCTGGGGTGCAAGCCTGGGACCAGGGGGATTTGGGCATGTTGCCCTGTATACAATTCATCAGTGGTTGGGAAAGCATTCGCGTAAGTCCATTGGGTATGCATTCACATGCTAATGGTTGCGTGATAGGAAATCCTGGAGGGGCAGCTTTTCATTAGCATCATAAGAGAACTGTGAGCAGTATCCTGAACTAGAGAGTTAAGGTGGCACTGCAATTCCACAGTCCAGATTGTATCCTGGGGGATGTCAGAACCACACATATTTTACCAGGACAATAATGACCAGCAAATTAGGAGTTTTCAAATAATAACCATTGTACAAAGTATGCCGTGTAAGGTATCACAACAGAATGCAGACCCATCTCCCACCTGTTTCCCAGGCAGAGCCATCCTTAAGGAGTGGCAAAAAAGGCAGCCACCCCTGGCCCGAGATGTGGGGGGCCCTGCATAACAATTGGAGGATTGAGCCTGGTGAGACAGAATCAAGACCATGATGCAGTGGGTAGGAGAACAGGAGTGAGCAGACTGCCACAGAGCTGGGCAAGGGCATGTTTCCTGTCACATAGGTAGGGCAGTGTGGTGTGGTGCAGCCCCTACCTGGCCCTGGATGGAAGTTGTCACTGGGAAATCGCCCAGCGGCAGCAGTCTGTGGTGTGGTTGCTTCAGCCAGGTAAGTGTTGCTGGGCCTGGCCTGGGGTCAGCTTTGAGTGATGTGACACCAAAACTTGGGTCCCCCCCTCCCCCCCACTAGCAGACTCCCACGTCCCCCGACCTACCGGCAGCAGGCTGCAGCAGCACTTGGACCTTGAAATGCCCCAGGAGGTGGTGCCTTGCTCTGGCCAGCCAGGCCAGCAAAGGTGAGGAGGGCAAGCTGGAAGGGGGGGACCATCCCCAGCCACTGAGAAGTGGCGGTGGGAGCGCAAGCACCCCAGCCCCTGGGCCAGAGCTAAGCTGGGATGGACAGTGAGGAGCTTGGGGCAGAGTGGCTCTGGGAAGGGGAGGCGGTGCCCAGCCAGTGAGGAGAAAAGGAGAGGAAAGTCGGGGAGCAGTGACAGCAGAGCCAGGGCACTCAGCTTGGCTCTGGGGACGAGGGAGTGGAGCTAAGGGAATGGATGCCAGAAGGTTGCTGTCTGAGACTCAGACTCTAAGTCACTGATGTCTCAGGTGAATCATTTGACCACTGCTTCTGTCACTTCAGCAGGAGAAAAGCTGATGTTTACATGTTTACGGACTAATAATAGAGGGTCTTTGTCCTGAAGAATTTAGCAAAACAAACAAGGAGTTCTGTGGCAGGCATTTAAAGACTCACAAATGTATTTATTGCATGAATGTTTGTAAGAGAAAATCCCACTTGTCTCCCATGAAAGCTCATGCAATAAATACATTTGTGAGTCTTTAAGTGCCCACCACAGAACTCCTTGTTTGTTTTAGCTATCAGTCAGCAACTCTGCGCTGTTAGTTGTTGATTTCCATTGTCAATGCAGGTGAAGAACTTTCACAAAATTTTAATAAACTTACTGTATGTGGTAGTCACATTTCTTGCAAGTCTGGCAAAGCAACTTGTCGAGTTTGGCTATAATGTGTCCAGCAGAAGGCTACTGGTGCCAGATAATTCTTATCTATTTAAAATTCTGTTTTTAGGAAGGCACTTAGTTATCAAATTGGGAGGTGGTTAGTGGATACTGTAGTTAAAATGGGCATGCATCAAAGAATAGCTTATTTTTATGTGGGATTTTAAATGATCATGCTGACAATCCCTGTCACAGTGGTTTCAGGCCAGAGAAGTTTTTCAAAGTGAAAAATCATAAACTACCTAAGGACAGCCATGTGTGGACCGGCCATTCTGTCCATTGAGGCGATGATAGCTGCAAGCATGGACTACAACAATTTGATTGATTTTGCTGCAAGAAAGGCCAGGAGGGTGGATTTCAGAATATAGGGAGTGACACATGATTGACAAGTTATACATTTTATAACTTCAACCTACTTTTATTTACAGTAATAATATAAGCTGCAATTTCACTCTTGTTGGTTGTGTTGTATGTCGTAGTATGCCTAAGGGACATATCATATACATTAGGTCAGGGGTTCCCAACCTTTTTAAGGCTGGGGACCTCTGTGGAAGGGAAAAAAGCTTCAGGGAGCCCCCCTGTGGTGGCACACTGTGGGCAGAATGTGACCCACAACACTCTCCTGCTGGGAAGCAGGGTCCTCCCTGGCAGGGGGCCATAGCCATGGTAGCCCCCCACTCCCTGGCAGGGAAATGGGGCCACAAGCAGCTCTGGGATAGTGGCAGGAGCCATACTTGTGCACTGCACAGGCTGCAGCCCCATTCTCCTGCCGGACAGCGGGGGCTGCCATGGCTATGGCTCCCTGCCCGGGGGGGACTCTGCTCCCTGCAGCGGAATGGGGTTGCAGGCAGCTCCTGAGCAGCGGGCCGTAGTCACAGCAGTCCCTGCTGCCCGGCAAGAGAATGGGACTGTGGTTGCTGCAGTGCATAGCTATGGCTCCCGCCCCTGCCCAGAAGCTGCCTGCAGCCCTGTTCCCCTACCAGCAGCGGGGCCTGCCACAGCCATGGCTCCTAGCCAGCCCCTGCAGTGGAGCGAAGCCGAGCCACTGCTGGCACCAGCAGCTGGCCAGTGGCAGCAGCAGCCAGCCCTCTGCAGCACCCACCCCTGCTGAGATCCAGCCCCTGCGAGAGCATCAGGGCTGCAGCTGGGTTCCAGCTCTGGGGGGAAGCAGAACCACACTGCATTAGGCTATAAAACAAGTTGCTACTTGAAGTGCAGTTTCCTCTATATAAATAATGGGGGGGCACACAAACTGCTTCACCCTGGGCCCTGTTTCCCCCTAGGGACAGCCCTGTTCCCAGGGAGCCCAAAGTCCCCAGGAAGGAGCTACCTGTTTGCAGACAGAGACCTTCATGTTCTAGATCTAGTTAGTACAGGCCATGTCTGAAGTGCTGGTCCTCAGGCTGGTGATTAGCCTGATTGTGGAAGAAGTGCTGGATTGGGCCTCACCTCTGTTGGAACAGAAAGAGCCTGATATTCTCCAGCTGGGACAACTGCAAAAGCCCTCGACCATATTTTATGACAGACACCACCCTGCTTGCCAGAGACCACCTTCTGGAAGCTTAGGCAAGGGCTTGCCACTTTCTATGCTGTCCATTTCTAACTGGTAGCTGATGTGGAGTGGAAAAAAGCTGAGCAATTCCACCAGCTCCAGTAGAGTATCAGCAAAAAGGAAAAAGACAAATCAGTTCATGCATATAACCCTACCAGATTCACTGTCTTCAGCCTTAATATTAACACTCTGCTTTACGAGCTAATGGAGGTGAGAAAGGGGAATCCCATGCCACTATGGCCACCCAGGACACCCAGGCCTCTGGAACCAAGCCCTGGAGCAATGCACATGGACTTGTGTCACAAACATGTGACCTAGAGAAGGAGAAAGAAACACCATCAGAAACCTCAAATTTGGTGGGAGCAGCACCATCCATTTATCTCTTGAAAGAGAAAGAGTCCCACGAAGAGGCACCTAGAGGTTAAGCCCTGAAGGAAGTCCCACCTTCACGGACAGAAGCAATAGCCCTCTGTGATTCCCCACTTGGGTGGCATGCCCCATATAATCCAGGAACTCATTCCTAGGAATTGCCTGAGCAACACAGACCTCTCATGTGCATCTGCCTTAGACCCCACTTCCTGTGACTCACTTTAATCCCAAAGTCATGGCTTTCAATGGAGGCTTGGTTTCTGTCTTGATCCTGGTTTACACTCTCCAGCTAAGATCAATGCCAGGCAGCTTACTCTGTGCCTGTGGAACACTCATGACCAGCTCTTGCATTCAGAAATTATCCATTATACTTGTGATAGTGGGCAATATTGTGTGTGTGTAGATCAGGGGTACTTAAGCCTTTAGAGGCACCGCACCCATTACAGTGATACATGGTAACACTGCACCCCCACCAAAAAAAACAATGGCTATTGATTTTGATTGTGCTTTTAGGTCACTTTTCAAGTATATCGTGTGTGTGTTCTATGTTTAAATTATATGTTACTCTTGCACCCCTTGGGCCACATTTCCATGCCCAGGTTAAGAACCCCCTGGTCTAGGTAGAAGTGGGCAGTATTCAGAGATGTTGACCAGACAGAATGCCAGTTGATTTCATGAGAGTTGCAGGTGCTCAGCACCTCTGAATGCTTGGGTTTTGGTGCTTGGTTTTTGGTGGAAGTGAGCTCCTAACTTTAGACACCCACCATTTAAAATATAGTTTTCACTGGGGTAGTGAATGAGAGTCAGGAAATGCCCAGTGGCATAATGGGTAAAATTCACTAAAGAGTCAGAAAGCCGGAACAAGATCCTCTGTATCACTTACACCACAAAGAAGCTGCACCAGGGGCTGATCAGGTGGGTGGATGCACAGAGTTGTGTGTAAATTGCTATGAATACTACATAGAATGCCAGATTGGTGACAGTCCAGAAATGTTTTGAGGGTTGGTGCTGCAATTCCAGGTGTATGTAGATACAGTGGATTCAGTGCTTAGATTTACAAGCACCTTAATTCTGCAGATGTTACTCATGGGCTGAAGCAGCATTCATGAGAGCTATGCATGGCCTCTGGTTGGGGGGTGGGGGGGATGAAGTTCACTTCCTTATCCTCCATCTACAAACATGCCCAAACAGGCCTTTATTCAGGTGTGGTAAATGTCTTCTTAATAAAGATAAGAGGTGGGATCAGAGAGTAAACCCTCTGAATGGCATGCCTGAGTTCTGCCAACAGGGATTCTCCAGTAAGAGCAGTGTGTTTGGAAAAAATTTAAACAAGTACCTGCACGAGAAGTGTTTGGGGAAACCAAGAGCAGCTAGTTAGCATCCTGAAATGGACATGAGAAAGAGAGCAGGAATATCCTTGCTGCAGGCCCACTCAGTTGAAATTCATGATGAATCACAGCATAGTCTTTTTTTTTTTTTTGACTGTTTTAGTAAGGTGATTTGTTGGCCTGTTAAATCTTAATCTCTCTCTCCCCGCAACTGTTCTTTCTACTCTTGGGGTAGCAGGGAGGACAGCAGGTCTGACAAACTGATAAGCTGACTTTCTTTATTGCCAGCACCACTTGTTGCACCTGTACCTCCTCCCTGGGTTGATAATTGCTTAGATGAGCTTTTCCAGCACGATGGTGACTCCCTGTTCTGATGCTTAGATGATGACTTCCCTCCATGCACCCTAACAGCAAGCAGAAAACATGGCTGACCGCTTGCCTTTCCTAGGGTAATTACGATAATAGAAAATAGAAGGAAATGTGAGCCATGAAATGAGGTCTCACTTACAACTTAATTGCTTGTATTCCTTGGAAGCATGTATATATGTCTGTACTCACTGCCATCAGGAGCATTAAGAGAAGAGACAATGTGCCTTCAGTAAAATCTTGAGGGCTTTTTTTTTTTCTTCTTCTTCAAGATAGCCCCTAGGAAACCATCGTTGTGGTCTCTTTGAGTAGATAGCTCCATGTTGTGTCAGACACACTCCCTCACTTAAGCCTGCACTAGCAAGATTGAAGGTAGATGATTATGAATTTCATGTACACTTTCCACTCTTCCAAACTTTATTTTTCAATGTTGAACACAGGGAGTGTGATTCACTGTTTCATTTTTCATTCATAACCTAAATAGATATCCACAAAGTTAACTTTGTTTTCTGTTTGTACAAACTCATTCCACCTCCTTGAGAAGAAAAACCCAAATAAACCTTAATGAAAATATCTGTTTGATGCAAACAAATAACTGCAGGAAATGCCACATGGGAAGTACTGCTGATGTGTTTCTCTCTTGGAAGCTGTGCCGATGAAGGAATAAGTAACTAAGCTGCTATGCTCTGGAATAAAAGATCAGTAAGTGCTTGTTCTGCATGGGTGTAGGTGTTGGCAGGGTTCACCACAGTTTGTTCTCCTTTAAATTAGCAAGCCTTGATTCCTTCATATCTCAGTGTCAGACACTATTTTTCTGTTTTGCTTTAGAAGAAAAATCTTGAGCCCAAAGCCCATCCTAAGTATCTGATAAAGGCTTTGGACCATTGTCCAATAGAATCCAATAGAGCATATTTCTCATTGACTTCTGACCACTACCAAACCTCAACGCTTCCTGTTCCCAAGGCATGGTGCGCTTCTTCAGCGATGCTAGAAGCAAGTAGGCATAACACTCCTTATATAAATATCATTTTTAATTAAATATTCACACACATTTTTCACCCTAAAGAGAAAAATAAGGAACAACGCACGCATCATATTTGCTAGTCACATATCTTAGTGTGCTACTGAAAGTTGCTAACATGGTGATGGACATGGTATAAATATCTGGGGGAAAAAACAGACTTTATACAATTTTACATTAGTACTCGGTCAAACATACTGGTTTTTTTTTATCTTCTGTTAGGAATCTTACATTTCTCCTTCTGTCTTCTTCATAGTTGTTACTATATAGATTTCAAATTAATGGAACATTCATAGAAATTGACTGTTTGACACCCTGGAAAAGAACATCTTTTTTATCAGCAGAAAATCTACCCTTCCCCAACACTGTTCAACTCTGACCTTGATGGCCCTTCTCAAGTATAGGTTGTAATTGTTTGATGGAATCCCACATGGGTTTCCGTGTGGGGTGGCAAGTGACAAAATGGGGTGAGGACAGTGGTTATTTTTCTTTCTGTTGAAGCAGATTCTCCTGGAATATTTGGATGTCCCTTGGCATGATGTGATCTACTTCTCTGTTGGAGACTGCTTGTTTGGTGAAGGCATTTTTAGGTGTGTTTAGCTGTGTATCCTTGACTTTTGCTTCAGAGGAAATTATGTGGTGCCAGGCTGTAGATAATAGATTTCTTGCTGTGTCTTAGATGATGAATCTACAGTGGTACATTTGGGATACAGCTGTTTCCTGTATATTGTAGTTGTATAAAATTGTTAGTTAGTACCAGTTGTGGGGGTTGTAATGCAGACACCTGTCCACCAGGAACTGCAATAAGACCACATGAAAGGGGATGGACTCACAGCTAGAACACCTGCTTGTGAGTGTATATGGCTTAGATAGAGGTTCTTCCCCTATTTGAAGCCCTCTGCCAACAGGAATTCTAGCCCTCTGGTTGTCTACCTCTTCTGATGACTTGACCCTCTTGCCATGTCATGATTTAAGTCTTCCAATTCTGGGGTAACAAAAAGACCAATGAAATAAAGTGCAAGACCCTGTATCAAGTCTTTGGCCTCAACTCTGGATCCTCACTCCACTGTCTCAGGATTTTCTGTCAACATTGTTCCCTTCTCCAGTCTCATACTACAGCTAGTCCTCACTTAGTGACCTACTCGTTTAGTGACCCCTCAGAGTTATGACCGGCTCTCTGATGAGTTGGTATTATGGCGATGTACGAGAACTCGCATCAACTCTCTCAGATTACCTATATTTACAGTACACTATGCAAACTAAGTTCAGTACATTAGAGCTTAAAACATTTAAAATATATATGAAAAATGTTATAAATGATGCAAAGGTGACATTAAAACTATCTACCGATGGTTGAAAAACCCACTACCAGTAAAGTACATTATGCCTGAAATACCGGTAAGGGCTGCTCCTCGTTTAGTGACCAATTCGTTTATCAACCGGGTTTCAGGAACGGAACCTGGTCACTAAGTGAGGACTACCTGTACCATATCTTTGGCTAGCAAGGGAATTATGGAGAGCTTACTATACTGGGCTCTAGTATGGGACCTTATGCTAAGCAATCAAGTACTGCTTTACCCAATTCCTTTTTCTGCTGCCTACTTCAGCTTCTTCCCACTCAGTCTGCCTGAAGCCTTCTCCCCACTCCCACCCTATTTCTTTAGGTTCACCCATCTCTCAGGGCTGTGACTCTCAGGACTCTCCCATGGAATCCCCCAACAACCCCAAACCAAAGGAATAAATTCAAAGAATTCTGACCTCTTCAGGCTTGGCCTTTCATGATTCTTAAATTCCCTTTGTTGTTCCTAAACTGAACACTTTCCACAACTCTTTCCCTGGAAGTCCAAATAATATCCTTTTATCAAGGCTTACCATCAGAGCTTACTTTGCTCCCAGTGGCTGCTTTAGCTCTGTCCTGGCTGCCTGCCAAACTTCTCTATTCAGTGAAGGCTACCAAGGCCAACCATTCCACCTTGGCTACCACCTTGACTCTGCTGGTATCTCTACTCTCTTTGGTCCTAGCATACACACCCCAGTAAATACCCCAAACTCACATCACAGCAAGTATTCAGTGGATAACTACTGACTTGGGCTCGATTTGAGCTAGTGGCTTGAAGGCTTTGAATACTTTCACATGTCTTTGATCCATCCTGTCTCACGTCCAGTTTGTCAGATGACACTATGGTTAGCTGTACTGATAGTCAGGAGCATCGCTGCCCTGGGGAGGGACATGGGGCACGGGCCCAGCCCCCACCGCCGGCCCACAGGCCCCGCCTCCTGGCCGGGGACAGGGCCGGAAGCGGCTGTGGGCAGCTGGGTCCCACATCCCCTGCCGGGGACGGGGCCACCACCGCCACAGGTGGCTGGGCCCCAGATTCCCTGCCACGGCTGCAGGCAGCTGGGCCCCAGATCCCCGGCTGCAGATGGGGCCGCTGCCATGGCCAGCCAGGCCCCGGCTCTCCGGCCAGGGACAGGGCTGCTGCGGCCACTGGCAGCTGGGCCCCGGATATCCAGCCCGATTGGGCTGGAGACCAGGAGAGGGGTGTCCCTGCCAGATCTGGGGCACCGGTGCTGGGATTCGGGGCATGTGCCCCAGGTGCCCAGCACCAGCGACGCCTCTGCTGATAGTTCCTCATTACTTTTCATGAAACACAAGGCTTACCTATCCATAAATCGCTATATTTGTATCTTGACATGCACACATATCAAATGATGGCCATATTTATTATCTCATTTTATATTAACAATGTAACCCTTCTGCCAAACAGAGCTAGCATCTGCAGTGGGATGGGTTCTATATCCAGGAGCTCCTGTCAATGATACAACATCAAACTGGATTAAGCTCCCACCTAGTTTCCTGGGAAATCATGCACTGCTGGGCACCCTAAAAAGCAATACTTCCCTGCTCACAAGCACATAGTCTGAGTGGGGTGCATAAACCTTTCAATAAAAGGAAGGAAATATCAAAACAGAACTGGTTTGAGAATACAGTGCAATCCAGAATTCATAAACACAATAAGCAGAACCCACCCAACCACAGAGTACACAGGGTATGTCCTTTGTTTCTCCCTGTACTGACCAGCTTAGCTGCAGTGTCCCCCTCTTGGCAGGACCTTGCTGCCAGGACCTTGACAAAATCCCATCTGCTGTTGCGTTCTGCCACCTCTGGGCCTCAGTGAGTGCCCATCTGCTGGCTTCCACGTCCCACTGTTTGCTTGCCCCTACCGCCCATGGCTGACTACCACCCTCTGCTGGTGCTAACCACTTGTGGCTCCTCCCTGCTCTTTGTCAGTCAAAGTTCCTCAGTTTTGCTCGTGCTTTCAGCTCTTAGAGAATTTCAGCTAACAAGAAAACCTTTCCACTGACATAGGAGGAATGTCTCTGCTGCAAACAAAAGACTCCAAAAAGAATCATTAACTCAAGCTTTTAACAATGCAAGAAGTGGGGTTAAGCATTGCTTAAGGCTTATTTTTTTGTCAGAGCTAGTGCAATCTCAGCAACAAGCCCCCTCAGCCCCTCCCTCTTGCTTTACAATGCTAGAGCATCCCTCCACCACTCTTTTGTGCTCTGTTTAGGTGAATTTTTTCATCAGAATAGGATAAACACTGTTCACACAATCAAAGGGCAATATTTCATTGTCCCTGCAGTTACAACAAAAGGGATTTGTAACCCAAAACCAGCCTACTGACCATTTCCCATCATATCAAGCTCCTGGGTCGGTTAATCCCTATACAGTGAAACTATAATAAGTACTTAATTGCACTCATGAGAATACAAAACCTATGCAAATAAGCTGCCATCACTTTCAGCTGACTAAGTGGAGTACTCTCAGTCACTCAGACATTGCTTACAATAACAAAAAGACAACACTAAGAATTAGATCCCATTTCTCCTGAGTCCCACTCCAGTGCAAAAAGTAGGTCTTTTCAGGCACTGTTTTGATTATGCCTCTAAGTGAAAAAAAAAATTCTTTATGTATTGTGGAGCTGATCTATACTGATATAGTATGTGGAGCCACAGTCATTAGCAAGGTCTAGATTACATAGTTGTCTCAGCACATTTAAGATCGCTGATGGTTCATGACTTGTTAGGCCCAATGCTTCTCCACTGCATGGGAGTCAGCCAGTATTTTGTGCCACCAACTTGAGAAAGGGTACACTTACTCAAATATCTTGGAGGAGCAGGAGAAGTTCAATAAGCACTTCACAGCAAAACAATCTGAAACCAAGCGTCAGAGCTGGTGACAAATGGCAGCAACGTTCTAAAGGAGCCAAGAGGGTCACAGTTGCAAACAGCATAAAGCTGCTGTGGGAAGGACTTTCAGAAGACATAAATGCCAGACTAGAGAACTAACATTAGCAGGATCAAAACAAAAATCTGTCCAATGTTTTTGCATTAAAATGTGCAAAGATGAGATAGGTTCAAGCTGCAAAATTAAGTCCCTGCCTGCTCTGCATCCAAAGTTTGAATACTCACCCCTTCTGTCCTTAAATTCATGTTTGTACAAGAGTTTGGAGTTGGATTTATCTCTGATGCACAGGCCTGATAAAAAGCTCTAAAGATAGTCACGCATGAAAAGTCCTGTACTGCCCTATCAGAGAGATTTCAACTGGTTACTTATTGATTGCCTTCTGACCCCAAAAAACCTGCTGGTTCAGAGGTTATGTCTTTGAGTAAACAACAATGACCTGATTACAAGTCTTTTTACTGTTCTGGAGCACTTTGAGGCAGTGACAGCAGGTGTCATTCAATGTGAGCACAAATATCCTGAATTATTTTGCTGGTTTTGAAGGAGATGAAAGATCGCTTTCTTTCCCAGACACACATACAGGACTTGGCAGGTGTGGGTGAAGTTTATTTATGCCATTTGACTAGATTCTCTCTCACTCTCTGTGTAAAGGCAATTGAATAAAAAAACATGTAACCAAGGAAGCAAACCAAGTAAATAAAATCAGTAGCAATGGATGACATCACTGTTGCTGCTGGGTGCCTCAGTGTGCCAGCTGGTAACATGTCCCTGACATGTGAGATTTATGTATGGAAAACCCTATATTGCAGTAAGTGCTATTGCAGCATCAGCTCATGCTGATGTTGTATTCACATTGCGCATATGCATGGGATTATTTGCTACACAGGGGCTCATGATAAGTTGATCTGAAGGATTTTTATACACTACATTAGCAGTGAACGTTACCCTTAACCATGCTCTTGAATTTGGCCCAGTAACATTAGTCACATAGAATGGCTGTAGCTTGCCTTGTGCTGAATATTAAATAATTCACTGTCATATCATAAATCTGCAGCTAGATAATAGGATTGGATGTGGGACATATGAGGAAGACTAGAAAGATGAAAAAAGGAGCAGTGTATTAACCAAGGAGGAGATGCGTATCAGTCACCATAAGGTACAGATGATATAAGCGTTTGCTAACCTGCTGAATTTAAGGGGAGAGATAATCTTACCATCAGTACTTATCACAACAGTGTGCAGAAACATACATATTTAGCTATTGCATGTAGACCTGATGGATGCAACCTGCCTGGCCACCCCTCAGGCTGGCTTTTGAGATGTCAGCCCCTTTAAGCGTCCTGCCTGCTACTGTGTACCCTCCCATAAGTGTGATTCCCTACCTGAGTCATACTGAGGGTGTCACAATGGCTATGTCCACATTTACACAGTTAAATCCATTTAACTTAAATTGATTTAATAAAATCGATATAAAAATCATTAAATCAATTTAAGTTAAATTGATTTAACAGGTCCCCACTAGAAATTCAAATCAAAATAGCATGTCCATGGACAGGACTTGCTATTTCAATTTAGGAGAGAGGCACCATCCGAGGTGTGGCAACATGGCCCCCTCGAAGGACCATGCCGCCACCCAATATATAGAAACAGGAAAGCACCTGGGAAGGAGAAGGGCAAAAAGTGTTAAATTGATTTAACAGTGAAATCGAAATAACATGCTCGCACTGTGTTATTTTGAAATAGCAATTTTGATTTAACTTTCATATTGATATAACACTGGCTTTTATTATATCAATATAACTTTCCCTATATCAGAATGAGGGAGCGCCTCATTTCGAAATTAGGGGACATCGTGTGGGCCTACCATTTTTTAAATCAAAATAACCAGCGATATTTTGATTTAACAGTGTGTGCGGACATACCCAATGTTCCTACACAGGGTACCAACACAAAGTTGCTACAGAAATAAGTTATTTATATAAGCTGACTGAAGTGTCACTAATCAAAGCTCATTCACTGCTAATTTAATGCTGGAGTTTGCTTCAGCTTTACAGTCCTCAAAACGTATGTGATTACAGGCTCATAACACAATAATTATTAGCATGTGGAGGAACTGAACCTATCTTAGCAGGGAAATGATTTAGGATTTAATTTTCAGATATTTTAATTCTTGTGTCCACCTCTTTTCACAGCTGCCTAACTGCTGGAGAGTCCCAAAGCATATGCATCAGGGTTCCTAGTTCTTTTTAACAGCTCCAACAGAAAACAGAGGGCAAGACCTTTGTCTTCTGCAACCTCTGGGTTGTCCATTATATAAAATGTGCATAATATTAGTGGAGATTGATTAGTGGGGATTGAAGCATGTGGTCTGTGGAAAGGTAGGCAAGCTGTAAGTCATTTTCCTATTTGTACTGTTCGGTGTCTAGCTCTGTATGGAAAAAAAAAAATCAATCAAATTTTAATTACACACAAAATGATTACGGGGGCTGATATTCATTAGGTTCTGTTTTTAAATTTCTGGTCTGCTAAGTAGTGAACCAGTGAACCAAAAGCCTAAATCCAAGGATCACAGACCCCCCAAGACATTGTTCATGATCCTCACCTGAATTTTACTGCTCTAGCCCATGTGCCTTCTCATAAGAACATTGCTACAATCCCGCAGTTGTAATTAATATCACGCAGGGGTGTTGCTGGCTGGGGGAGGGACCCAGGGCCCAGGCCCAGGCCCCGCCCCCGGCCCACAGGCCAGGCCTCCAGCCTGCAGGCCCCGCACCCTGGCCAGGGACAGGGACAGGGACAGGTACCGCCATGCCACCGCAGGCGGATAGGCCCCGCATCCTCGGCCGGGGACGGGGTGGAAGTGGCCGCAGGAGGCCGGGCCCCACATCCCCGGCAGGGGATGGGGACACCGCGGCCGCCAGCGGCAAGGCCCTGCATCCCCAGCGGGGGACAGAGCTGCCACGGGTGGCCAGGTCCCGGATTCCTGGCCAGGGACAGGGCATCCACGGCCGCCGGCGTCTGGGCCCCAGATCTCTGGCCCGATTGGGCCAGAGATCTGGGGCACTGGCGCTGGGGTTCAGGGCACATGCCCCGGAGTGCCCAGCGCCAGCAACGCCTGACATCACGCCTCTTTATGATAAAGCAGGAATTGAGCCTGTTGGTGATGATATTATGTAGCAATCATGCTAGAGAGAGAGGGTTACTCTTTCCCAGTGACTCCACTGAATATGAAAAATAACTTTACAGTTTCAGTCTCCCAAATGGTCAACCATGCATTCCACACACAACAAACCAACCAACCATATACAGGGATTGTTTTGACCCACTTCTGCAATGAAACACTGCTGCTGTTTAGCACCACACAGCAAGTTGCCACAGGAGTTTAAGACAGGAAGTAATGAACAACACTGTTGTGTTTTTGCTCTCTGCACAACATTAATATAATACAATGAAAAACCGCACGGATACAGTTGGGTTCAAAATAATGGTGGCTACTAATCATATTCGTACATACAAGCCTAGGTACACACATGCATTGCTGCTGTGTTATTCTGGTTCCTTTTGCAAGAGAATATGAGAAGGCCAACTTGATGGCTCACAAACTATTTAAAGACATATTATCAATAAATACCATATTCAGCTGAAACTGTGGGTGTAGGGTATTTGGGCTGTGACCTGAAATGGAATTCAAACCTCCACTACTTTATACAAACGTGCAATAGGTCCACCAATGGTTTCAAGTCTTTGGATTATATATCTTTTTGTAAAGATGACTCCACCATAGCACTGGTGTTCCATAACAACATGCTGGGCCATGCCTTCAGTACCAATCTGAGGGCAGAGTGTTGTTTACTGAACTACTGGGACTATATCCTACAGCATTTACTATTAAATGTGGACGTGCGCCAATGCACTTTAGTTTTTGGAATCTGGCCACGAACCCACAGCCCTTACAATATCCTGGCTGCTGAAAATTCCAGGGGTTGATCAATGACCTTTATGAGTTTTATCATGAATGTTGTAGGCTATGTTCACACAGAGAGGGCTTGTTTCGAAACAAGACGTTTCAAAACAAGCTATTTTGAAATAACTCTTTATTTCGAAACACCTTATTTTGAAAGACAAAAACAGTGTCTTCGAAATAAGGGTGTGAAATAGCATGTCCACAGTGTGGACATGCTATTTTGCTTAGGGAGGGGGCTGCAGGCACCCACCGGGTGAAGCGGATCCGCGCACCTCACCCTGTGGGCTTTAAACCCCGGGCTGCCCGGAAACGCTGCCGCAGGGTCAGGGGCATCCCGCTCAGCCCCCCCGCTGCAAGGGCCGGGGTGAGCGCAGCCCTGGGAATCCCCAGCGCAGCCGCTCCTGCCAGGGGCGCCAGCAGGAGCGGCTGCCCAGGGGATTCCCGGGGCCGCTCTCACCCCAGCCCTTGCAGCGGGGGGGCTGAGTGGGACGCCCCTGACCCTGCGGCAGCATTTCCGGGCAGCCCGGGGTGAGGCGCACGGCTCCGCTTCACCCGGTGGGTGCCTGCAGCCCCCTGCAGACACCCGCGGGGTGAGGTGTGTGGCTGCACTTCACCCCGGGGGTGCCTGCAGTCCCCCTCTGCTGGCCATAGGACACCCCTCAGTACCCTGACCAGGGTGCAGCCTGGGAGGAAGGTCACATGTTCCAAAACAATATGTCCACACAGGGCTGTTTTGAAACGAGCTGATTCGAAACAACCTTGTTTCGCCAGGAAACCAGGTTTAAGCCATTCTGAAAGAATGGCAGCCATGTCAAAACAAGCGGTTTGCTTGTTTTGAAATGGCCGTGCATCGCGTGGCCATGGCATTTCTTATTTCGAAACAACCTCATTGTTTCGAAATAAGAATGCTCTGTGAACACACCCTACATATATTGGTCCCCTTTGTACCATAGCTCTTGCTAACAGAAATAACTGGTTGTTGTTAAAAACTGGTCGTGTGTGTAAAACAGGAAATAGATGACTGCCATTTTCCCATCCTGAGTTCCTGCAGAGTCGCAGGACCTATGCAGGCAGCAAGGCAGGACTGGGAAGTTGGCTCAGACAACCACATCCCAAGACCCTCTACTGGAGTGGAGTGATGAAGATAGAAATGCAAAGGAAAGGAGTAGGACTCAGAGTAGTGCAATCTTCTCCCCATTTCTGGCTGCCACAGGCAACAAAAGACAGCAGTGGACCAAAGTAGTTTCCTTTGCAGGGTAGAACATGGAGGTAGGGATGCTATAGCTGCCCAGCGTCCCCGCTGTGGGCAGAGTGTAGGTTATTGCTAAAGTCTGTCCTAGGTGGCCAAGGAGGAGGAGGCGGGGAAAATGCTGGAGTTGTGGGGAGAGAGAGAGATGCTGCTAGACTCTGTCGGATGGCAGGGTGAGCAGAAACTTTAATCAGGGGACTGAAGTCTGCCATGGGAGGAAGAGCAGGGCTGGAAGGGAGGTGTGGGGGGGGGGGCAACAAAAACAAGGCTATGACCTGGAGTGTAAGGGAGGAAGGGAAGCCAAGAATACAAATCTGCATGTGAGAAGGGATGGCTGTCACAGTGGGGGTTAGGGTAAGTCAGTATGTTTTGTGTTTAATTCAGGCTGAATTCTCATCTGGGTACATGTCCACACTCAAACAGGTATTAGGGGTGGGAGCTCACAAATCACACACCCAAACTGCAGCACTCATGTTTTTAAATCCCAGGATTGTCAGGTGATTTTTTAGGTCTCAGGGGTAGTCAATCCTGGGGCAGACAGAACCAAATAGCTTGACCTCTAGCTTTTGGCTGGAGACCACTGTTGCATGTCCCAGCCAGAGGATGAACTGCTTACCTTAGGTTGGCAGACAGGATGGGCTGAGCTAGTTGCTGAGTCCTCCCCTGGCAAATCCTCCCACTACTTGCCTTGCCAATCAATCATTTTGTCATCTTGCCCTCAACTCGTCTTCCTCATTCAACGAGAGACTCATGGAAAGGTAGGGGAGGAATCCAGAACAAAAGAAGATACTGCCACTGCTGAGTAAGGAGCTCTGCCCAAACTGTGCAAAGGACTGGGATGGGCAAGAACGAAGACTGGAAGGAAGAAGCGAGTGGAGAATGGTGACTGGGGGGCAGGGGGAGAGCAGAATAACATGGGAAAGCCTGAGAACTGTAGAGGGAGAGAGAAGATTGGATGGTTTTACTAATGAGCTGATATGTGGCAGCAGCATGGATTGAGTGGGTTAGTGCTATTTGATAGGGAGAGAACTTGATGGGCAGAAGTGAACTGATGGACTGTACAACAGAGTGTTGAGTTTGGGACTTTAGAATCTGCAAGCAGCTTGCATGTGTAAGTTGTATGCTTTTGTGGTACTACTGTAGTTAAGTCTGGACAGAAGACTGAATTCAGGAAAACCTAAAAAAGAAGACTGAGTTTAAATGGTTACAATACCACAATGGTCATTACTGAGAGTATTGCCCAGAGGACCAGACTTGAATTTTTTTAAAGCCTTTATAGTAAGGTATGTTTTGTCTCAATGGGCATGTCTACACTATTGGCTTAAGTCAATTTAAGGAGGCTTAAGTCGACTTAAGCAAAGCCCTGGCCACATCTGGAGTTCATTAAGACAATTTAAGAGCTTCCTTAAGTCAACTTAACTCCTACCCTTAAAGTCAATTTTAAGGGTTAAGCTGACTTTATTATGTAGACTTAACACAATTTGGCCATCAAAGTAGACTTAACAAAGTCGACTTGGTGCAGTGGGGCCATTTAAGTTGACTTTATAAAGTCAACTTAAGCCAGCGGACCCATTTAAAGTTGACTTTATAAAGTCAACTTAATGCAATGTGGCCTCACTAAGTCAACTTAATAAGGTCTACTTAAAGTTGACTTTAAGTAGACTTTATTAAGTCAACTTAGCTTTTGTAGTGTAGGCATAGCCAACGTCCCCATGCTACTATGTAGTACTAGCATACCTTCCACTCTGTTTCTCTTTATAACAACACTAATTTTGATTTACGGTTTTCAATTTTTCCTCCATGCTTTTGGGCCAGTCTCTTTGATTATCGGACATGGAAATTCTGTCCATATCAATTTTGGACATTTTGATTTAGCAAACATTGATTTTGTATTTTAAAGAGACAACAGAAAAAGTAAAAAGTAAATGATAAAAGTAGTGCTTGACAGTGTGTGTCACTTTGGAGCTGACTATGTAAGGCTTCATAGGATTTGTGTTTATATGATTAAAACATTGTGGGAAATATAGGGCAGGAGAAAATGAACCAGTGTCTACATTGTGTTGTGTTGTATATCCAAAAGCAAAAGTATCATAAATGAGATAAGATTGAGGTTATTAAAAAAATTTTTCTCTGATATCTCTGATATAACAATTATTCTAAAAATAGGGAGAATTGAGTTTTTTGGGTTTTTTTGTTTTGTTTACTATATATACTCTTCAAATGACAGTAATGTTTATGTGTCACATGAGGCAAATTAATACAATAGACATTCAGAATTACAAACAGCAGAGTTAGGAGCTGACCAGTCCACTGCACACCTCATTTGAAACAGGAAGTACACAATCAGGCAGTTGTAGAGACTCCTCCCCTCCCTGCCCAAACAAAGGCAAATACAGTACTGTGTTAAATTTAACTACTAAAAAAATAAAAGGAAAGTTTTTAAAAAATTGACAAAGCAAGGAAATGTTTCAAAGCTGTGTTATGTTCAGTTGCAAACATTTAAAAGAACAACCATAACATTCTGTTCAGAATTATGAACATTTTGGTGTCACAAACAAATTCCATTCCTTCTGGTGTTTGTAGCTCTGGGGCTGTACTATCAATGATACACAAAACAGTTATTCGGGAATGCCCAGTGACAAAAAAAAGTGAAAAACTACCCCATTTATGATTAGCTCCAATTGTTTCAGTCTCATTTCCAAAATCCTGGGTCCAGTTTCCCCTGTGCCTTTTTGCATGTTCAGAAACTTAAACAGGGGCCACAATGTTACAAGCCAGTTCTGAAAACTTGGCCTCTTAAGTCTTGTTCTCAGCAGCAACAAACAATATAGCATATCAGACCCAACCTGGTTTCATTAAAGTCCATGACAAAAGAGATTTCAGTGAAAGTAAACTTGAGCCCATAAGGTGGAATAAACACTTAACTCCTCCAACACTGTCAGAAACTGAATATCTGGCCATATAGCATTGGAGAAGTAGCATTCCCTTGATTTGCAATTAGATCTCAGATAGCTATTCTCTGTCCATTCCTAGGTATTAATGATCTTTATACTAGTAACAAATGTAAAATTTTTAATGCATTTGCTAAGATTATACTCATTTTATTGACAAAACCAATTAATAAAGCTTGTTAATGTTCAAAATATAACTGATTGGCACTGAGGCTCAGATCCTTAAGGCAAAATGCTGACTGATTTCAATGGTAGGAAGGTGAGCCACCTACATGCATGGTGCTCTTCAGGTGAAGCATTCTAATAATAAATAGAAGGGTAAATTTAATTGTGATTTATACGTTTTGGGTAAGGGGGAAAAAAAGGAGAAAAAAATTACATCCCACCTCATTTTTATACCAGCACAGACATTAGAAGATTCTCTTAGACAAAATGAATAGTATGAGGCACACTGAGGTAGCCTTGAAACAGAAGGGGGGGGTATGGAATCAGTATTACAGATTAAACCGTAACCAAGGGAATGGCTGCATTCAATTTTGTAAATATCAGAATACAGCTGCCTTTACCACACTGCTCTCATCAGAATTCATGTTTTCTACCCTGCACTGCTTCTTTTAGACACAAGCAATCAGTAAGAAGTATTGGGGGAAGATATAGAGCAAAAGTTTAGATAACCACAAACTAAGGAAGAGTCAGAATGTAAACAGATAAAAATCATTCATGAAACATCAACCCCGTTCATTACTAACAGAGGCAGAGACTTGCTAAGGCTTCAAAACAATAAAGGGTAATGAGGGAGGGAATAGCCAGAGGCCCAGCACAGACAGGGAAAGAACAGTGAAGATCTGCAGGGGAGGCTGTGACAATGGAAGTTCTGAAGGGGTAGCTGTGTTAGTCTAGTTCAGTAAAACAAACAAGGAGTCTGGTGACACTTTTAAAGACTAACATTTATTTATCACATGAGCTTTCGTGGGAGGAAATCCTACTTCACCAGACGTTTGAAGATTCCTCCTCCTCAAGTGTGTGACAAAGTGGGATTTTCTCCCACGAAAGCTCATGTGATAAATAAATGTGTTATTCTTTAAAAGTGCCAACAGACCCCTCATTTGTTTTTATGGGAAGGGAGTAAGTTCAAAAGATTTTAGATGCTTTTCAGTGCATGTAAACAGGTTTGGAGAATGACCTATTGCATTGTATTCTTGGTATCTCTTATGTAAGCTCTCTTTATAAACATGAATAGCATCCAGGGATTTTTGAGAACATCAAAGCAAAACTAGCTAATGCTTGAAATGGCTTCATTATCTTTCTTGGAGCTCCAACAATCTGACTTTCCATGTCTTGTAATTTTGAAAGGGAATTAAACAGAATGAGTTGTTGCTATTATTGAATAGATTTCCAATTCCAAGTACTTCTTCACTTTTTAGCTTCTCAAGTGGCTTATCATGTCCCAAGTTGATTCATTTTCAACCTTTCCTCTTGAAGTGCAATAGGAGGTACTTCCAATTTTATTCCTTCTCTTCCAGATAAAGAAACTTGAGAATGATGTTCAAAAAAGCAACTATAGTGCCTATCTTCAAGAAAGGCAAAAAGGAGGATCCAGGGAATTACAGACCTGTCAGCCTCACCTCAATCCCTGGAAAAATCATGGAGCAGGTTCTTAAAGAATCCATCCTGAAACACTTGGAGGAAAATAGAGTGATCAGGAACAGGCAGCATGGATTCACCAAGGGTAAATCATGCCTGACCAACCTCATTGCCTTCTATGATGAGATGACTGGATTTGTGGATGCAGGAAAAGCTGTTGATGTGATATACCTCAACTTTAGCAAGGCTTTTGATACAGTTTCCCACAGCATTCTTGTCGGCAAGTTAAGGAAGTATGGGTTGGATATGTGGACTGTAAGGTGGATAGAGAACTGGCTAAATGAATGGTTTCAGCGAGTAGGAATCAATGGCTCCATGTCTAGTTGGCAACCAGTAACGAGTGGTGTACCCCAGGGTTCAGTCCTGGGGCCAGTTCTGTTCAACATTTTCATTAATGATCTGGATGATGGGATAGATTGCACACTCAGTAAGTTTGCAGATGACACCAAATTGGGGGGAACGGTAGACATGCTGGAGGGCAGGGACAGGATTCAGGGAGACCTAGACAAATTGGAGCAGTGGGCCAATAGAAATCTCATGAGGTTCAACAAGGACAACTGCAAAGTCCTGCACTTGGGACGGGAAAACCCCATGCACTGCTACAGGCAGGAGAACAATCAACTAAGTAGCAGCACTGTAGAAAAGGACCTGCGGGTCATGGTGGATGGGAAGCTGGATATGAGTCAGCGGTTTGCTCTTGCTGCCAAAAAGGCCAATGTTATACTGGGCTGCATCAGCAGAAGTGTTGCCAGCAGACTGAGGGATGTGATCATTCCCCTCTATTCGGCACTGGTGAGGCCACATCTGGAATACTGTGTCCAGTTTTGGGCTCCCCACTACAAAAAGGATGTGGACAAATTAGAAAGAGTGCAGCGCAGGGCAACAAAAATGATTGAGGGCCTGGAGCACAAGACCTAAGAGAAGAAACTGAAGGAATTAGGCTTATTTAACCTGCAGAACAGAAGACTGAGGGGGGATTTGATAGCAACCTTCAACTACTTGAAGGGATGCTCCAAGGAGGAGGGATCTCAGCTGTTCTCAGTAGTAACAGAGGAAGGAACAAAGAGCAGTGGTTTCAAGTTGCAGCTGGGGAGGTTGAGGTTGGATATTAGAAAAAAACTTCCTTAGTAAGAGAGTGGTGAAGCATTGGAATAGGCTACAGAAGGAGGTGGTGGAATATCCGTCTTTGGAGATGTTTAAGGCTCAGTTAGACAAAACCCTGGCTGGGATGAGTTAGTGGGAATGGTCCTGCTTTTTTTGGCAGGGGGTTTGACTAGATGACCTCATGAGGTCCCTTCCAACCCTATGATTCTATAATAATTTTACTGTATAGTCACCATAAGAGGATGGCATTTTCATTTGACATCTATTACTATTTGCCTTTCCAGTCCTATATCATATATCTCTTTTGGTAAGCAGCTGGGACACTCAACAACTGAGAGACTATGGCTTAACTAGAAAAAAACAGGTGAATGCTGCACCTCAAGTGGACCTCAACTAGCTGCAGCAAGGTATAAAATATAGTGCTTTGTTTTCACTAGGATTGTACCTTGTATTAATTGCCTCAATGACAAAGAAAACAACCTCTTTTGCCTTAAGAACATGGGTTGGGTTGATTTAAAATCTGCTTTTTATTAATTGTGACTGACATCATCTGTGAAGTGTGTTCTGTTGTTTCAGTCCTGCTCCCATTTCACAGATGTCACAGCAGACAAATCAAGGACAGGATATACATGGAACTCTATCTGCGTGAAAGATCAAAAATGATCACTGTGTCCCTCACAAATGGTTAGGGTTCCAGCACATTGACCAGATGAGGAAGTTAACATGTCCATCTCACTCTCCTTGATCCAGCGTCTTTCACCAGCACAAATACTGTTTTTTAATTACAGCATGTTTTCTGTTGCTATTGGAGTTGGGAGTAAGTGGTCTGTGCATACAATTCTTCACAGAAATAAGGAAAAGAACAGAGCAAAGGCCCTCTTGGGAGAAGATTCTATGAAATGTGATTTCTTGACAACAATAAGGATGAAAATATTTAAAAACTGGATAAAGAGAAGATAAACTGAAAGAATGAGCTGTCCCCTTTGCCTCAACAAGTGGCTACCCTCAACCAGCTTGGACACATTTAATTCAGAGATTGCAAGGCCAGAAGGGACCACTGTGATCATCTAGCAACTGGGCTGAAAGGTGACCTTCCTGCTGTTCATGTTGCACCTCTTCTGTGCGCAGAAGACTTGTGTCCAAGGCTGTTAGGCAGCACGATTTACAAACAACACATTAACTTAACACCTATTTTTAAATGGTATTCCTGTACTAATTGTCCTTCTGGTCAAATAATATCTTCAAATAGAAGTAGCAGACAGTGATGTGAGTTGCAGTATAAATGCAATGCTGGAAGTGAGCTGTCTGAGGGGTCTCTGAATCTTTGGCTTAGCTTTTGGCAGACATCTTGTTTGTGGAACACAATTTTTTCAATGTTCAAATGGTGGTCTCTCAGTGCTGTTTGCCTTCAGGATGTTGGCTGTAATTTACGAGCTGTCAAAGCATACAGCCTGTTTTTGACTGTTACTATAATATTCCTAGTCTATTAATGCCTGTTAGCCCTTGAAATCTAATAATACTAATTTTCAATTCATTCCTTGGAATGTCTGTGTCTCTTGCTAATGGCTATTTAAAATAGAAAGTCTTTGTCACCATAAAAATGTGACTGAGGATGCAGTTACTCTGTCTGTAGGCTGAATGGAGACACAAAAATCCAAATGGGTAAGATGAAATTAGTTCATTTGTGCCAGAGGTTCTGGGATAAATCCAAATGGGTAAGATGAAATTAGTTCATTTGTGCCAGAAGTTCTGGGGTAGTATCTGATAGGAATTTTTATAAAGCCCGGAATTTGTAATAGGTCTCAGGCTGTGATTTAAAAGATGCTCCTTCCAGTTCTGCTTCAGAAGAAAAAGTTCCTAGCATTTACAGTTTATATCCATCAGGAGTAGCTTAAAATGGTCATACATAGCTTGTATTCAGTGTAAGTAATGCAGATGGTGGCTTGTATTATAACAAGCAGTTTCCAATAGTGTGCTATATACAAATCTCACGTCACAAAGTTATGAGACTCACATTTTAATAAGCTGATGCATGTGATGCACATGAATGCATGTGGGGCAGGGATTCTTGTGTGCCTCTTTGGAACACAGGACTTGTTTTCTGAGTTAACTGTGCTCAGGACACTGGCATTCTCTCAAGTAGCAACATGTTTGCTGAAAGTGAAAAACCAACCAACCAACCAACCAACTTTTAAAAGGACAACAAAAGAATGGTTTTACTGCCCAACTGATAAAAATTTGATCAGAAAGGAACAGTGCCACTAAGAGAGTGAGGATGGAGGCAGTGCCCAGCCAAAGGGAGATGTTCCTGCAGTGCTACAGGAGAGATTCAATCTCTGCATGGACAACAAAAGCCAGCCTTAGAGCCAAGTAAAACAAGTGGCTTTTGGGGGAATCAAAATTGAAAGTGGGGGTGCACTGATGTAAATTCACTGATGCCAGATATAGATCTACAGATAGATCAAATAACAGAGGATGCAGCAATAAAAGAACTAGTGAGCATGACCCAGGAATAGAGCATCTTGTTTCCTGCTCATATTCTATGGTAAGAAAGGAAAGAGGTATAAAAAGCCTGTATGCTGTCTAAGCGATGTCCACCATTGACAACACTGCTGGAGCAGCACAACTTCTAAAAAATATTTTAAAATGCTCCTAGCATGGGAAAGACTCTAAAAGGAATAAGAAGATTAAAAAAGAAGAAGAAAGAAGTCATTAGGGCACTCTTGAAAGAAATAAATATAGTGGTCAACTCTGGTAAGTTGAAATTTTTGCCTATGATAAACATATACTGTTATGTCACTACTTGTAATATTTTCTGCACTTCCATGTACTTATTGCAAATATGGGTATCTAACTGGCAGATGTGCAAGCATGATCGCTGTATTAGCAAGTTTTATGTAGTTCACTCATCTGACACATTGTAATAGTATCAATCCTTAGTACATCTATTTTTGGATTATTTTCAAAGAATGGAATACAAATTTAAGGTTCTCCCACACTGAAGAGTTGTTCAGATAACTCTTGCCACTAAATTCTTTTGTTTTATTATATTTCTTCATTCTGAAAGTCCTTTGTTGATTTGTGACTTCAGCATTTGGTGGATCTTTTTACTACTGTATGTATTTATACAAAGGAGTCACTGGAATGCAACAAATGGAAGAATTTGGCAAAAAAGAGCAAATTTTTTTTTAAAAAAACAAACAAACCCTAGAGGTCCTATTTTGACAGATTTCTGAACACCATATCCCATCTCTTTAGTGCTAGTTGCAGGGGTATAAATGCCACATACATCAGAAATGACATACAGGAGAGGAAGCTAAATAATCATCACTTCTGGTGAGAACAACTTACTTACGCCTCAAGATAAACACTGCCCTAAGGGGAAGCAGAGTGTTATGCCTCAGCAGAGGGAATTTGTAGCACAGTTGCCTGGTCAAATATTCAAAGGCACTGCAGACTGGAGCTGATGGGCATCACATACACAGATGCCAGCAGAGCCATGCTGCTGTGAGGTACCTCTGTTTTTACTATACTGTGCACTTTTCGACAAACTTGTGATTATCCTGCTTTTGACCAGTGGTCAAGTGCCATATATCAGTCAACTGACCAGTGATGGGAGAATGAAAAAAGGATCTTTTCTGATGTTTTCTGTTCTCCACGACAGGCTTCGTATCCTTTGGAGGGTATGGATATGAGAATTAGCTCGAGGTTGTCCTAATGCTCCATGGTTTATTAGTCCTCCAAGTCAGGAAATATCTATCCCCATATTAACACATTCCTGTTTAATCAATCTCTTGGGAAAATTTTCTAGAGGAAGTTAGTGGCCAGCTCATAAGATAATACACGACTGTCCACTGACTAAATGTCTACCTTGACTGTCTACCTCGCTTCCTCACTTGAATAACAAGAAGGGCTCTAAACTTTGTGTAAGGGTGAATGGAAATGTCTCTCTCCCCAAACGGAAAAGGCAGATATGAAAAAATTTCTTTAAGCCTGATATCACATAATATCTTTAAAAACTGCTATCCACAGCAACTCACCTTCCTCATTTATTTAGTTGTTCTTCTCTGCAATATAAGCTCAGTTACAGCCACAATAAATTCAGCAAGATGTAAATTAAGAATAACAGATTGCACTGCAAAGTTTTAGGACCACCTCTGGGGCTTATCATGATGCCACTAATGGTGCCACACAGATCTTTGTGAGAGGGCTGCTGAAGTTGACATTTTGCTAGTATGTAATTCATTGGCCTATTCCTGCTTCTGCTAATCATGGTGTTGCCTCTTGTTTATTTTCTTTGGCTCCATTTGGACCACAACTGAATGATGTCAGAGCTATTAGATGGACATCTCCTCCGGTATATGCTGTGTTTTGCCAGAGTCTCAGGCCTCACTTTGTGAGCTAAAAATGTTCTGCCATTGCCTAATTTTGTGGCATGAAGAGCTGTTCAAAGAAAAAGGAAATATACCCTGGCAACAATTTTTCAATAAATTAAAATCTTCCAATGTGATATTTCCTGCAAATTTCTTTCATGTTTTAAATTTTTAAAAAATTGTAAATTTCAACATAGTTTTTAAAATAATTGATTTTAAAAATTAGCATTTTTTTGAAAAAAATCTTCATTTTGGTCAAAAAGGAAATTTCTCTCAGAAAAAGAATTTCATTGGAAAATGCTCAAACAGCTCTAATGCTATCAATCCTTTCTTCCTGTGACTTTGGTAGGCTTGGGGAATCAATTATACAAGGTATGCAAAGTGTCTTGCTGGCATGTTAGGGTGTCCACAGAGAGGATAATATACTTATTCTTTGATGTGTAAACAAGGCCTTCTAGCATCTCTTCATGGCATGTTTGTGCATGGCAAGATATGGGGTGAGTCTACAGTGTGGTAACGGACCATGAACTAACTGGTCATGTGGACACTGCTACCATAGACAAAGAAGTTCTGTAATGTGCTTTAACATACTTCCATTTCAATCCACTAGTATTATCTATCAATTTCAATTGGTTCAGTTTTTTTTTTTAATTACTAGTTGTTTTCTTAATTACTAGCTGGTAGCCCCATCATCTCCTCTTGAGAATAGAGAAGTACAGAAAGGCTTGTATTTATATATCAGTTTTAATTTACTGGTAACAGAGTCAAAATGGACAAAAACAGAGGTTACTCACCCTTCGGTGCAGTAGCCATGGTTCTTCGAGATGCGTGTCCCCGCACTGCTCCACTATAGGTGTTGGGCTGCGCCCGCACCCAGCCGCGGAGAGTCTCCTCGCAGAGCCTGGGGGGGGGCGTGACCAAAGGGTGCACGGCCAGCTTCCCGCTGTTTGGAACGTGCGTGCCCCCCCCTCCACCCGTCTGTTCCTTCTCCACCGCGGAGCCCCACTAAGTACAGGGGTACTCCGAAGTAGAGGGGAGGCAGGTGGGGAGTGGAGCAGTGCGGGGACACACATCTCGAAGAACCATGGCTACTGCACCGAAGGGTGAGTAACCTCTGTTTCTTCATCGAGCAGTGTCCCCGCTGCTCCACTATAGGTGACTACCAAGCAGTATTCTAACTGGTGGAGGGATCTTTGGAGCTACCCTTTGCGGCTGTGCTAAGCACCGCAAGACCCAATGATGCGTCACTAGAGGCATCCTTGTCAATTGCATAATGTTTTATGAAGGTATCAGCGGATACCCAAGTAGCCGCCCTGCAAATATCTACAATTGGCACATTGTGGAGGAATGCTGTGGAACTGGAAACTGCTCTGGTGGAATGAGCTCTAATATAATGTGGGGGCTCGGAACCATGTTTCTCGTAAGCCATGCGAATGCACATAACAATCCACTTAGAGAGTCTCTGTTTGGAAATTGGATCACCTCTAGACCATTCTGCCACTGATACGAACAGTCTGGGCATTTTCCTAAAAGCCTTCGTCCTGTCTATGTAGTAGGCTATGGCTCTTTTGACATCTAGGGTACGCAATGCTGCCTCTTCATGGGTCTTATGCGGTTTTGGGCAGAAGACTGGGAGGTGAATTGTCTGGTTGATATGAAAACTGGAAGAGACCTTAGGTAAAAATCTGGGATGTGGCCTAAGGGAGACCTTATCCTTTGTGAAAATGGTGAAAGGAGGACAAGCCATGAATGCCGCTATTTCTCCCACTCGCCTAGCCGACGTTACTGCTATCAAAAAGGCAACCTTCATTGACATATGTAGCATGGAGCAAGATGCCATCTGTTCAAAGGGTGGTCTAGTGAGGGACCTCTGAACTAGGGCTAAATCCCACGGGGGTACCGGGGGTCTAATGTCCGGGTAAATGTTATGAAGGCCCTCCATAAAGTGCTTGACAACACTATGAGAAAATAAAGACGAGCCTTCCACCATGTTGTGGAAAGTCGACATGGCTGCCAAATGGACCTTAATAGTAGCCATAGCTAATCCGTTTTCTTTCAGGTCAAGGAGATATTCGAGGACTTCTGAGACGTGTGCCGACTGTGGGGAGAGTTGACGTTCCTGACACCATGCGGCGAATCTCCTCCATTTTTGCAGGTAAGTAAGTCTGGTTGTTGGCTTTCTACAATTTATTAAGACGTGCTTTACACAGTCCGAACAGAGCTGCTCCAAGTCGTTGAACCATCCAGGAGCCAGGCAGTTAGGTGGAGCTTGCTCAGGTACGTATGCTGGATCTTGCCGTTGTTCTGCGTGATCAGACTCAGAATGAGCGGAAGGGTGATCGATGTTGCTACCAACATTTGGTTGAGGGAGGAGTACCATGGCTGTCTGGACCATGCTGGGGCAATTAATATTAGTATCGCCTTGTCCTGCTTCTGTTTGTGGACCAGCTTGGGAATCATGGGAATCGGGGGAAAAGCGTAAAGCAGAACACGCTGCCACTTCAGTAAAAACGCATCTCCTAGAGAGCCTTGAACAAAACGAAGTGCATTTTTTGTTGTTCTGTGTTGCGAATAGATCTATCGCCGGCTGACCCCAACGACGAAATATGTCCGCTAGGATCATGTCGTCTAACTCCCACTCATGAGGGTCTGCGAATTGTCTGCTCAGCGCGTCTGCTGTCGTGTTGAGCATGCCAGGTAAGTATATTGCTTCCATCTGAACACCGTGACATATGGCCCAGTCCCATAGCTTGAGGGCCTCTACACATAGAGACTGGGATCGAGCTCCCCCTTGCCGGTTGACGTAGTACATTGCTGCTACGCTGCCCGTCAGTATCTTTATGCTTTTCCCTTGTATGAGGTGTATGAAGTGGCGACAAGCGTTCCTTATTGCTTGTAACTCAAGGAGGTTTATATGCAAAATACTCTCGGCGCGTGACCATTTCCCTTGCACAGTCCAATGTCCCAGATGTGCTCCCCATCCTGCAAGGGAGGCATCGGTTACGAGCAGAAGGGCCGGAGGCTGCTGAGAAAAGGGAACCCCCCATTGGAGGTTTGCCAGTAGGGTCCACCATAAAAGAGTGTCCTTTATGGGCTGCGGCATAGATAAGATATGGGGCACATCTACACGGCCCTTTTATTTTGAAATAACACCCGTTATTTCGAAATAAAAAAAATTTAGTCTACATGACGTTTCCTTATTTCGAAAGGACGGACCTCGTCCTTTCGAAATAAGGATCATCGTTTCGAAAAAGTAAAACCTACCCCTTCCCCAAAATAGCCGTTATTTCGAAACGGCTTAAGACCCGTTTGGACATGTTGTTTTGGAACAAATGGTTCCGAAACAACATGATTTGAACTTTCTCCCAGGGTGCTAAGCACCCTGGGAGGAAGAGCCACCCCGTCAGCACCCTGTCCAGGGTGCTGAGGGGGGGAGACAAGCTGCAGGGCATGGCGGCGCTGCCCCCAAGACCAGCGGGGAGCCCTGCGGAGGGGCGCCGAT
>ML681964.1:4631334-5014051 GCA_007922195.1 Podocnemis expansa | reverse complement strand
CCTGCCGCGGGCTTTGCTGCCAGCCCTGGCGGCAGGGAGAGCCAGGCACCCCCGGACCCCACGGTGGGGTTTGGGAGCAGCCCTGGCAGCGGGCAGAGCGGGGAGCCCCTGCACCCTGCCACCGGGCTTCGGAGCAGCCCCAGCGGTGGGGAGAGGGGGGCATTGGCGGTCCTCCGCAGGGCTCCCCGCTGGTCTTGGGGGCAGCGCCCCCGTGCCCTGCAGCTTGTCTCCCCCCCTCAGCACCCTGGACAGGGTGCTGAGGGGGTGGCCTTTCAAATCATTTTTTCTTTCGAAATAAAGGTTTTATTTCAAAATAAGTCATTTCGGAATGACTTATTTCGAAATAAAACCTTGCGTGTAGACATAGCCATGGTGTGTCGAATGCCAGTGAGGTTTGAAATTCCTCAGGAACCACATTTGCAGGTGCCTCATATGAAACCTGGCTTTGGGGACCAGGTATGTAGCTGCCGCCATGTGGCCGAGGAGCTGCATACATTGGAGCGCTGTAACTGTGGGGGCAAAGAGTATGCTTTTTATGAGACTTTGTATGGCTACTACTCTTTCGTTTGTGAGAAACACCTTGGAAGAGGGAGTATGAATGGTCGTGCCTAGAAATTGTAGCTCCTGTACTGGTTGAAGGGAGGATTTCTTGTAATTGATTGTGAGCCCCAAATGTAGGAAAAGCTGCTCTGTGAATTCCACTGCGAACGACTATGCTTTCAACAGGAAGTCGTCCAAGTATGGAAAAATAGTTATCCCTTGAGTTCTCATGTAAGCCACCACTGCTGCCATAACTTTGGAGAAAACTCTGGGGGCTGTACACAGTCCAAAAGGGAGTACATTCAATTGATAATGGTAATCCTGGAAAGTAAAACGTAGGCATCTCCTGTGTGCAGGATGTATGGAGATATGGAAGTAGGCATCTTTTAGGTCGAGGGATGCCAGCCAATCGTCTTGCTCTAAAGAAGGGAGAATATTTGACAGCATAACTATTTTAAATTTCTTTACTGTGATAAATGTGTTGAGGAGTCTCAGATCTAAGATCGGCCTCCAACCCCCCGTCCTCTTCTGTGTCAAAAAATAGCGGGAGTAGAAACCCTTTCCCCTGAACTAAACGGGAACTTCCTCAATTGCCCCTATATTCAATAAGGTGCGAATCTCCTCCCGCAACAGCTGTACGTGAGTGGGGTCCCTGAAGAGGGACGGGGAAGGGGAATTTGGAATAGGTCTGGATGAAAATGGAATTAAATATCCTGTGTCAATGATTTCCAGCACCCATCTGTCTGATGTGATAGAAGACCATCAGTGCAGAAAAGGGGCTAGCCTATTCTTAAATATTATAGCAGGTGTGTCAGTGTTGCTGTCATTCGCTGTCGAATAGCTAGACGAACCCTCGACCAAATTGATGCTTAGCCCCTGAGGACTGCACATTAGATGAAGATTGTAGATTCTGTCTCCGTCGTGTGTTGGGATTTCTAGCACGTGGACGTGGATTATCAAACCTCCTACGTTGCTGATAGGGATATCTGTTGTTTGAATTAGTGTGATACCTGTTGTTATACCTGAACCTCAGTGTCGGTGCTTGAATGCCCAGCGTCCGCAGGGTTGCCCTTGAATTCTTCAAGGAGTGCATGATGTCATCGGTTTTCTCTCCAAACAGCTTATTCTTATCAAAAGGAAGATCTTCTATGATCGACTGGAGTTGCCTGGGGACCGCGGCCGCATGTAACCAGGAAGATCGTCGGAGCACCACCGCAGATCCTATGGTCCTGGCTGCTACGTCCGCCATATCCAGGGCTGCTTGTAGAGCTGTCCTAGAAATCAGGAAACCCTCTTGAACAAGCGCATTGTAACCATCTCTCCTGTCTTCTGGAATCAAGCTAATAAAATCTGTAAATTTCGCATAGTTGTCGTGACTGTAATTAGTTAAAAGAGCAGTGTAATTGGCTATCCTTAACTGGAACGTAGCAGATGTATAAATCTTTTTACCCAAGAGGTCCATCTTTTTGTTCTCCCTATCAGCTGGGGTAGACCTGTTATGAGCTTGTTTAAATCTTTGATTTGCTGCATCGACCACTAGTGAGTTTGCTTGCAGGTGTGAAAAAAGGAACTCATTACTAGTTGGCATGACGAAATATTTTTTATCTACCTTCCTGTTAGTGGGCGGTGCTGAGGCAGGAGTCTGCCATACAGACATTGCCGGCTCCATAATGTCCTCATCTATAGGGAGTGACGCTTTGGATGAGGTGGCTGACTGTAAAATTCTATATAGCCTATGCTTAGAAGTAGGCACTGATTGGTCTGGCATATCCAGAGTTGCAGCCACCCTCTTAAATAGCTCCTGGAATTGCCTCGCATCATCGGTCCAAGGCTGAGAATCCTCCTCAGGAGGCAGGTGTTGGGAAACCTGACCACCGTGTGGTTTTCTCTGTCCCTCCTGTAACAATGTTATTGGCACCTCAGGCCTTTGCATGCCCTGCATCAGGGTAGGAACCTGCGCATCTGGTGTCCAACCTGGCCAGGATGCCCAGGGTACCCCCTGCTGAGGAAAAAGGTACCACGGGATGTTAGCCCATGGCCATGACTGTGGCTGTTGAGGATCGGTGCCAGCTCGTTGCAGGTTAGCATTATCTGGAACGTCCCCATCAGAATCATAGCTCGATTGCTGACTTGAGAGAGAGGAAGAATCTGAGCGGTTATCATCTCCTGAGGGCTGTATGCCATAAAGGGGAGAGAAATCAAGTGAGGAACCAGATGAAAAGTTCTCTCTCAGACAGTGCTTTGATTTCCTCCTATGTTTACAGGGAGGAGACTGCCTAGAGACTGAATCCCACTGGTCTAAGCCCTGCGATGATATGTCAGGTAGCGGTACCGAAGCGGGAGGATGCGGAGGCTGCAGTACCGGCAGCTGCTGCACCGGTACCGTCAGGTGGGGGTACCCTGGTGCTTGAACAACTGGCACCGAGAGAGACAAATTTGCTGCAGGCGCCGGTAGAAAACCATTCTGCCCCGAGAACGACGGCACCGTGGCTGTCATCAAGGTCAACGGTGCCCCGGAGAGAGCAGCGGTACCACTGATAGGCACCGTAATTGCCGCTGGTGTCGATGGCGGCGCCGGGGAAGCGATTGTCTGAGGCGGTGCTGGGGACGGCAGCTCCAAGGTCGGCGCGGAGCCGCTCTGCGCTGCTTGAGAGCCTCGCTCAACTACAGAGCCAGAGGAATGAGGCTTCATCTTGTGGGGTTTTTTGGAGGAACCTGTAGCCTCCCTAAGACCCCGTGCGGTCATGGCCAGCCTTATTTTTCTTCACAGGTACCGGTGAGGAGGATGCTGAAGTGCACTTCAGGGCTGCGTCCCTGAGCGGCGATTTGCCGGGCTCCGATGCCGGTCGGAGGGCTCCCTCCATTAAGAGGAGTTTCAGCCTCCTACTCCTCTCCTTTCTCGCCCGGGATTTAAGGCTATTACAGTGAGGGCAGGAGTGGGCTAGATGCTCCTCGCCCAAACACTTAATACATTTTTCATGCCCGTCAGAGGCAGGCATTGGGTCGTTGCAGCCAGCGCAGCGCTTAAACCCTGAAGTTGTCGGCATTGCGGCGGATGAGGAGATTTTTTTTTTTTGATAAGAACTCTTAAACACTATCTAACTAACAAACTCAGAACCAAACTATCACTAAAACGCTATTCAATCTGAA
This sequence comes from Podocnemis expansa, assembly GCA_007922195.1. Taxonomy (NCBI): domain Eukaryota; kingdom Metazoa; phylum Chordata; order Testudines; family Podocnemididae; genus Podocnemis; species Podocnemis expansa. The sequence goes on along the minus strand of ML681964.1, from coordinate 5,010,361 downwards.
GGGAAAACAGGCTGAGGAACGGGTGAAAACTCCGTGCTGGGTAAGCGGCAGTTAAGAAGGAACTGACGGGTGCGGGGGGGGGGGGGGCGCGCGCGTTCCAAATGGCGGGAAGCTGGCCGTGCACCCTTTGGTCACTCGCGCTCCCCCCCTCAGGCTCTGTGAGGAGAATCTCTGCAGCTGGGTGCGGGCACAGCCCAACACCTACAGTGGAGCAGCGGGGACACTGCTCGACGAAGAAATTTTTGTTTCTAGTTGCTGCTGTTTATTTGGACAAACTGAATGAAGGAACCTTCAACTCAACTTTTAGTATGCGTTCAATCAGTTGCCAGCTCATCCAGGTGAAAGCAAATAATGTTCTAAAGTAATTTCCTATTTTGTTTCTACCTAAACACACATTCACATGAAATTTCCAGTTCTTCCTGGAATCTGGCTAAAATTACAAATTTCTTGCATAACAACTTGAATGGGTTCAGGGGGCTTTGGAGTGAAGTGCTTTAAAAATTGCTTGTGGAGCATAAAAATTATCTAAAATAGGAGGGAAATGTATGGCATATGTTTATCTCAGTCTTGCTACTTTTTAACAACATTTCATAACATCTTGCATTAATTGTTAAATCTTCTAACTGGAAACACAATTGAAATGATGAAATACACTTCTCCAAACTATTCTTTTGAAGGTTAGGTAGAGTCTTTAAGTCAATGATTTCTATGAAGAAATACAGGAATTCCTACAACTGGATAAGACCAGTGAGTCCATCTAGGTTAGCATCACATCTCCAACAATGACCAGTACAAAATTTTTTAGCTGGATCTTTTTCACTATTTGAAATGAAGCAGCTGCTGCTTCAGATATATAATCACAAATTCCTGCATAGTTTACAGGAATGGTTACACATGAACTTTTATCCTGAAGGATACCCAATGATGCATATCCTCCTATCTGAGATCAAACTTAAGTCCTATATTTGTTTCAGCCTATTGTTTTGTTTAGACTGTGCAGTCTAATGGGAAAGCTTTTAAAATAACCATGTCCTTTTCACATCCTTTAGTTAATTGTACCTTTTTTTACATTTACAAATCTAAACCTAGAAGTGACAGTATTACAAATGCATGGATAATCTACAATTTATAAACTTATTGTATGTGTCCATGGTTTACTATTTGCAAGGCCTGTAGACCATTCACACATGGGAAGGATTGCATTTCAAACATACTTGGAGCTTTCTGAAGGCTACTTTGTAGACTGAGCATACACAACCAACTACAGCATTCCTGCTTACAGTGTGTAACTTAACTCCAATGTTCAACAGAACTTCTCTAGCATAGAATGTTGCCTATGAGACATTTCCTATTCATATAAAAATAGTATAAAAGAGTAAGTATTTTCTCTAACAGCTATTAATTTGAAAGACAAAATATATCAAAAGTCAGTAACACGCATATGTACTTTCAGCACATTATTTAGATTTACTTAACAGAAGTCTCATTAAAAAAAATTGCACTAATGACCCAGAAGCAAACAAATTAGAAGTTGTAAGAGCAGCCAAGTACAACACAAGATGGCTTTGCAAAAGCGTTATTTTTTTCCCCTGAAATCTTACAAACAATGGATCATTAAAGCAAGTCCCCCAAGAAATGGTTAAAGGTTAAAAAAAATCATGGGCAAATGGCATACACCTCAATTCAGTGAATCACTAAAGATCTCTCACCAAACATACAAACAAGAAATATACTGGCATTTAAAAAAAAACAAATGTGTAAGTCAACCAAACAGAATATATTTGATTCATATTTAATACTGTTTATAACAGTAATATTCTGTGCATGTGTTCAATATTGATGATTCTCGATTACGGCACTCGTCACAGTCACAAAGGGCTCACATTTGGAAAACGGCATGCAAGCTAGGTTCCTTTGCAAAGTGGTCACTGCTCTCACCTTATCTTTGTGTATTACTGAGCTTTTATGGTGTATGGTATTGTCTGTTCTTGGAATGGGCAATCTCAAGGCAGAAAATGTCCAGTTTTCCACATCCAGTGTAAATAGGTTAAGGGCTCAAAAGATGAAGGGAAGGGAATCAGCGGGGAAGTAGGGATTGTATCCTCAACTCTAACCTGCAATACATCCAGAATGCTGGAGAGTTCCAACCATTCCTACAGAACACAGGGACAGTACCAGATGAGGCCCACTGAATCCCTAGCATGGACTTTTAGCCTAGTGGATCCATGCTGTACACATGCATTTTTGCCACTGCCCCTGGCAGCTCCAATTCCCAGCTCTGCATTCTAGTGTGACAGCTGCTGCAGAGGAGTCCCCCTAAGCTGTGGTGGATTACTGCACGGGCCCGTGGCGCCTCTGCCCAGGGCCCACTGTGATGTGGGGGCTCTCCACCCTTCTGGGATGGGGGGGGCACCACGGGCCCAAGGCCAGGCTCCATGCTCCCACCCTTCCCCTGGGCCGAACGGGCAGTCCAGCACTACTGGTCACTCTGTTCCAGGGGGCAGGGCCAGCTGGTGTGCAGTACTCCAGTGCAGCCTGAAGCTGTACTGCATGCACCAGTTGGCCCTGCTGCCTCCAGGAGTTGACCAGTCAGGCTAGGGCTAGTCTCTGGCCCTAAGGCCCTCCAGCACTGACCCACCTACAGAGGGCCCAGAGCTCTACACAAGAGGTGAAGGCTACAGCCTCAGGTGAGGGGACCAACAGATAGGAAAGGCCCAGGAGCCTGCAGCCTCTAACCCACCTCTGCCCCTAAGGGTTCTTTCCACTGCCTGCCACAAGCAAGCACAGCTGAAACATGATTTTTCTATGCTTTGGTATTTCCACAGCCACATGATTTTTGCCCCATTATTGATACTGCTAAAAATACATTTATGATTACATGTAGAGTCACCAGCTATAGTTTGTTCTCCAGTGAAAACTATGCCATTAAGTATCAGCAGACACTTAATATCACACAAATGTACGCTAACCACAAATAACATCACTTTAATACAATCATGAAAATAAAGTACAACCCATTATTGATGTAGTGTCCCCTATTTTCTTTTACAATAGTCTGACAAATATTTTTAAAAAGTGTGTGAAGGAATAGCATTGTAAATAAGCATTTGTACTTATACCCACTGTATTAGTAAAGACAGTTGTATGCTGTTTTGAAAAGAAAATGATAGTGGGAGCATGCATTTGGTTTGAGTTGGCCCAATATATAAAGTAAGATTAAATAAGGTTTTAGTGACTTCATTGTAAATAATACATCAACAATTGTTACTTATCATATATTTGCAAGGCAGCTGCTCTAATATTTATAATACTTTAAATTAGATAACCATTCAGCGACACCTTTTGGAGGAACGAGTACCTTACTTGGAAAAACATTTTGATAGACTTCTTATTGCAAAACACAACAGGTATGGAGTTTGATTTTCAAATGATATGTACCATGGGAGCCATTACAAACTCAACATTTTCCATTCTCCAGGGCCTGCAATATTTGCTATTCTAAATCAAGGGAGACAAAATGTTTATTTCATGTTCCTGAGATTACGTGAATGCTAAGTTTTGAAGGCACTCAATGTAAGCATATATTTATTAAAAGTAATCTGTATTTACATTTTCAAAATATGTGCAGTTATCTTTTGAGGAAGTACACATTCCACACAGCTTGACACATCATACCTTTTAGTTCTGTGGCAACACATACAGTGCTTTATTCTATAGCTTTAAAGTAAATGTAATTTAGGAGTCATAAAATGCAATTATACTCTGGAAGATTATAAATTAGGACAAGGATTATGTGTCCAGTAAAGTGCAATCAACAATGATGGTAGCAAGGTTTTAGAGAATTGCACAGCATGGCAGCCAATTTTTAACAGGTGAGAGGGAAACTGGCAGGCATGTCTCCCTTGAAATAGCAATAGAAGCATCTACAAGTGGATTGGCATTAATTATAGCATTTCTGGTAGTAGGAAAGCAGAAAAGCATTAGATAGTAGATATTTTGGGGCTATACATAGGTGAATAGTATGTGTGAAAATATCATCAACAAAATACAGTATCTTTTCTAAATCTTTCTAACGCAGATCTAATCAACTCTGATATTCCTGTTGATAATAAAAGTATCCTTTGCTATGTAAAGTGGTCCTCAACAGACCTTAATTTCTATGACTCTATTACACAGACACCAAAACGGTGTGTACTACATTTACATTTAGACTTGCTGGGGGGAATGCTTTATGTTAGATAGGGCTGTCACATGTTTTTTCCTGGCCAGGTTACACAGCATAAGGAAAACCCATGTTTTACATAACAGGCCTCCTTGTAATTTAAACATGCCTCTTTTGTCTTTGTGCTCTTCCCACTCTCTTACTCACTCATTCTCTGAATTCATGTGCATTTTACACCACCTCAAACCTCCTCACTGTCTGCGTCTGGGAAGAGGTGGCTGTCTTTTGTTCCCCACTCTCAGTTAGGCCTTCTGATGCCAACTTTTACCACCTCAGAATCCAGGCTAGTAAAATCCCAAATCTCAAGGAAAATAATATTCTGTATAATATTAAGAAAGAGTGTCTCATTATTGATATGTGTTTCAACTGAACTATAGCAGAAATACTTTGCCATTGTACATACTGCAAATATGACATACTTATGTGTCCAATCTGTCACAAGGAATTATATGATAAGCATGATATAAATAAGTTTCAACAGTCCAGGTATATGTCATCATATGTATTCTGATTTTTATAGTAGTTATGTTAGACTGAGTGGATATAGTATAATCAGACTAAAGGGATCTGCTTTCCCACTCTTCAGAATTCTAAAAATGAAAATAATAGTTTCAGTAGTGTTCAACTGACAGTCATTGCATCTCTGTTTATCATATAGTGTACACAGAGATATCCTCAAAGAACATTAAGTGCTACACATTTGATTAGCAGCAAAGCTTTGGTTTCATTTAGTTATTTATTCTCTCTTCAACAGTAAATGTGTGCATATTACACTGTATACATATGATACATATTTTACACATACATATCTAAACAACATATGCATGTCTCTCTCTGTACATATGCTGCATATATACGTGCACACGACACATATATACACACACATTCTGATACTGTATTCAAAGTTACAATTTTAAAATAACAATTATTCTCAGAAGCTGTACAAACTGTAAATACTGACTATTAATATACTAGAGCAGTATTAGAAATTGCTACTATCCAAATGGCTACATTTAAATATTTTAATTATTATTACTATTTTGATCAAGTTTAATAAATTTCTAATTCTAGTGCAGTGAACCTATAAACCTTTATATCTTGGCTGGTGTCCCTTTTGATTTCTTTCTTTTGCTATAAAAGATAGCCAACCTATAAGCCTTAAAAATACAGTTCCAGAAAACCTGAATAGTCAACCATTCTTAAAAAAATAAAATAAAAAAATAGAACATATGCATTGTCAGGAACTATGTTTCTCTCCTAGTGCACACACTCAGAAGCATTTTCCCAAATAGTATGTACAGAACTCCCCCGCACACACACAGAGCAAGAAGCCTATGCTCTAAAGAGAGCTGCCACAAACATATCATCCTGAAGTTCATCAGTCATGAGGTCTTTTGAAAGCTGTCCCCCTTTGTTTCAGTGTTGGAATCCATTTCTGCCAACATATTTTGAGCAAATCTTATTATCCCTTTGGTAATCACACAATATTTGTTGAAGTGAGGGCAGTTTGATTTCATCAGGAAAAAAGCCCAGTCTGTTCTGAACTGCGTGCTCTCATCTTTTGGTTGGGTGGTTCTTTGTTCCCCATGGATAGTAGCGATACCTACAAAGATAGAGAGGTAGTAAGTGTTTGCTGGCCCTAGGAAGTCATCATCACTTATGTTCACCAAAATCAGAATGGATCTCAGTGCTATCAACAGGCAAGGTACCATGACAGAAATGTGAAGAACTAGCAGGATGAGAAGGGAAAGCTTGGATGCTTTCCTAACAAGTATGTTTTAGCTTAGTCGTAAGTTACTAGGCTTGACACAGGCATTACAGGGTGAAATTCTATAGCCTAGTCTGGCTGTCTGAACAGCAGATATTTATAATGATCCCTTCTAGATTTAAAATCTATGTGCTTCACTCCACACAGCACACACACAACGTGATGGCAGGGTCTAAGAGGGAGCTAATCACAAGTTCATGATTCCCAACTTTTAGGTCCTGGCATAAGTTAAAGCAGCAAGGGGACAGTTTAAGCTTGCACTGCTGGGACAAAAGGACCTCAAACACTTAATGGCACTTGAGAATCAGGCACATCCATCTTCTCTTGATAAGCCCCTGACAAGCCTGTCATGACAGCCAGCATAGGAGATGGTGGATCTGCCTCTGTTAGCTATGTGCTGGTGGACATTCCCCCCATTAAACAACCAGATTAGTCTGTATTACATTATGCTGTCCTGTGGAAACATGCACCCAGGTTTTACTCTCATAAACTGTGCTGTCAGAAAGTCAAACAAGAAGAGTTTGTTTTCTTTATTCTTTACAAACTTCATCACCTTCTGCTCGAAGTGCAAGGAGCATTTCCTCAAACATGGCATTTTCTAAACACATACATCACCATGTACATTAAAAACACACTCCAAAATTAAGTGCTAACAAACAAACCACTAAAATTTGGATCTTGCAAAGGGAATTTGAATGAATATTAAAAGGTTCTACAGCTATAGAAATAAGAAGAAAACAAAGAAAGAAGAAGTGGGACCCCCAAGCAATGAGAATGAAGTGAACATTAAGGATAATCTAGTCATGGATCAATATCTAAACCAATACTTTGCTTCTGTTTTTGAGGCTAAAGAAGAGTTTAAGGATAGTGGCAGTGTGGCAAATGGGAATGAGGATATGGAAATAGAAATTACTGCATCTGAGACAGAATCCAAAATGAAACAGCTTAATGGGACTAACTCGGGAGACCTAGATAATCTCCATTCAAGAATACTGAAGGAACTGGCACATGAAATTGTAACCCCAATAGCAAGGATTTTTAATGACTCTAAACTTTGGGATTGTACCACATTACTGGGGAATTGCTAACATAGTCCCTATTTTTAAGAAAGGGGGGGAAAGTGAACCAGGTAACGACAGGCTTGTTAGTTTAACTTCAGTAGTATGCGAGGTCTTGGAAAAAATTTTGAAAGAGAAAGTAATTAAGGACATCAAGGTTAAAGGCAATTGGAACAAAATATCATGGCTTTACAAAAGGTAGATCATGCCAAACCAACCTGATCTTCTTCTTTCAGAAGATAAAAGATTATTTAGAGACTAAGAGGGAATGCAGTGGATCTAATTTACCTAGATTTCAGTAAGGCATTTTGTATGGTTCCACATGGGGAATTACTAGTGAAACTGGAAAAGATGAATATTAATATGAAAATTGAAAGGTGGATAAGGAACTGGTTAAAGGGGAGAATACAACATGTCATATAATGAAAGGTGAACTGTTAGTCTGGAGGGAGATTACTGGTGTAGTTTTCTCAGGAATCAGTCTTGGGAGCAATCTTATTTAACTTTTTTATTACTAACCTTGGCACAAAAGGTGGGAATGTACTAATAAAGTCTGCAGATGACACAAAGCTAGGAGGTATTGCTAATACAGAGGAGGATTGGGATATCATACAAGATGATCTGGATGACCTTGTAAACTGGAGTAATAGAAATAGGGTGAAATTTAATAGTGGAAAGTGCGAGGTCATGGAGGGACTAATAAGAATTTTTGTTATAAACTAGGGCTGCATCAGTTGAAAGTGACAGAGGAGAACGAGCTGGGTCTGTTGGTTGATCACGGGATGACTATGAGCCACCAATGTGATGTGGCTGTATTAAAAGCAAATGCAGTCCTAGGATCCATCAGGTGAGTCACTTCCAGTAGAGACAGGGAGGTGTTAATACAAGATGCCGGCAAGAATTCATCTAAAATCCTGCATGTACTATCTCCCATGTTTAAGAAAGATAAATTCAAACTAGACTGGTTACACAGAAGGGCCTCCAGGACGATCCAAGGAACAGAAAACTTGCCTTCTAAGAGAAGACTCAAAGAGCTTGGCTTGTTTAGCTTAATCAAAAAAAGGTTAAGAGAAGATATGATCTCTGTATAAATATTTCAGTGGGATAAATATAAGGGAGGAGAGGAATTATTTAAGTTCAGCACCAATGTGGACACAAGAACAAATGGATACAAACTGGCCATCAGGAAGTTTAGAGGAGTGAAGTTCTGGAACAGACTTTCAAGGGGACCAGTCAAGGCCCCATTATCAAAGGGGCTTTAAGGGCTTCAGCCCCAGGCCCCAGCCAAAAAGGGGACTCCAAGAACCAGCCCATAACCCCTGATTATGTCACACCCACCCAGTTCACCAGAGGTTAAAGAAAGGGGGAATGCACAAGAATGCTGTTCCAGGGCCCACAAACTTTAGGGGCCAGCTTTCTGCAGCCCCTAAAAATAAAATAATGGGGTGGAACACTGTGTTCTGGTGTGCTTCCCCTTCCGATCCCTGACCCTGATGGAGGAGGCTATCCCCCATCTCTTTCTCAGAGGATGCCTGCAGCAGAGGCAGTCCTCCCCAGAGCCAGCCCGCCCCACAGCTGCAACCACTGACACCAGTTCCTGGCAGGCAGAGCCAGCTGCCCCCATGAGCGAGAACTGGTGTCCCTTGGCCAGGCGCAGCATGCAGAGCAGCTCAGCTTGCAACAGCCTGCCCAGCCTGCAGGATGGCCCCTTTGGCTGCCTCATCTTCCTGGACACCCTGAAATACCCGCTCACCCTCCCCTGCTGCCACAATTTCTGCCTGGGCTGCCTGGGGGTGCACCGGAAGCAGCCAGGGAGCAGGGCAGGAGGTGGGCAGGGTGCACTGACCAGGTCTGCATCTGCCAGCTGTACTGTGCTGGGGCCAGGAGCACCGCAGCCATGATGTCATGGCGGTGGAGCCAGAACGGGAGCACAAGGAGGTAGGGAGGGCCAGCTGGGCACAGAGGGGGTGGCCATGCAGGGTGCTTGGCTTCCTTGGGGGCTTCGCTGTGGAGTCCTAGGGCCAAATAGAAGGGACTGGTGTGCTGAGGGGCATCAGAAGGGCTGGGATAGCAGGGGGCTGTGGGTTTGGATGGAGAGGCATTGGTAGGACATGGCACTGAGAAGTGGTTGCAAATGCCTACCTGGCCTGGGGGTCACACATGCATAAAGGGGGCCTGGAGAGTACAGGAATGGGGTCCAGAGATTAGGAGGGTTCCAGAGCCCATCAAATTATCCTTTAATGACTGCAGCTCAGTGCCGGTAGGGGGCTAAGAGCACTCCTGCCCTGCCAGCATAGGGGCAGGGCCCTGGAGCTAGAGGCCAGGCTCTGCACTCCACTCTGCCCCCTGGGCCAGCTGCTTCATCCCGGGGGTGGGGGGCAGGGTGGGCCAACACTTGTTTGCTCCGCTTGGGGGTGAGGGAGGGGACTGGCTGGCTTACAGAGAGGTCACCACCACTCCTGTGCAGCCTTCCAGGGTTTGTGGCCCTGGGGGGCTGCACTGGAGGCTGCTACATGCCAGCCAGCCCCCCATCCTCCAGGCAGACTGGCCAGAGCGGGGCCAGGGCAGCAGTGCTCTCTGGCCCCAGGGTGTCCCCCAGTGACAGGGGGCTGGAGGCTGGCCCATGCAGTGGAGGGGGGCCCAGGTGGTAGCTGGCCTGCGTAGGTGGGGGGGGGCAGGTGGAAGCAGCCATACTTCTTCCCGCTGCCCTGAGGTTGGCTCCCCTGGGCCAACCTCCTCCTCCCCTGAGCCCCCTTATCTGGCTGCTCCAGCGGCTAGGCACAGGCTGGGGCTCCCCTCTAAGCATGCTCGGGGCAGGAGATTTAAAACTCCTAGCCTGGGGCTGCTTTTCTAAATTGATTTGCTAACATTCTTCCACAAGTCACACTTTTTCATTCATGAGCCACATATGGCTCCCGAGCTGCAGTTTGGCCACGCCTGTTTTAAATACTTAATAACAGATGGAGGTGAAGCCAATCCAAATCTAAGTGACTTGCTGAGCTACGCAGGTTTTGTTCATCTCCTCCAGCTGCCTGAGACAGAATCTGCCATCTAGCAAGCTTCCTCTATCTGAGCAGCTTCTGTAGGTGCTCATTAAGTGAGCATTTTCATTGTGTGTTCCCCAGCTTTCAGGTCCAGGGTCCTTGCCTAGCTGGTCCCAGTCTTCCCCAATCCAAACTCCAGGTTTTCTGATCCCTACCAGTCCAAATCTTCCCACCCTCATACTCCTTGTCCCAGTCAACTCTCCTCCCTCATTCCCCAAGTCTAGCTCTTGTCCCTCCTACATTTGAATCATGCCGCTTCCTCCTCCACATTGCCTGGGTCAGGCTGAGCAAGCATTAAGAATACAAGAGAGACAGCGTTCCTGCTTTCACTTCCTCCGGGGCTGACCCCAGAACCAGGGCATTCATTCACCGTGTTGCAAGAGCACTCAATGAAATTTGGTCCACTTGTCCCCACAACAACATGTTGGACTTGGGCCAGTGTTGAGTGACTGTACCTGTGCACCAGATGACAATGCCAGGAGTGAGGGAAGCAGTCACACAGGACAGGAGCTGCAGGAGCCACTGGTGTGGGGTGAGTTCTTTCATTGGATTTCAGTACATATGTTGTTATTTATTTCATCTTTGATTTCATATTAATAAACCAAAGGAAACTACCTATAACTATTGGACTAGATCTACTGAAATGAAAAAATGCAGCAAAGAGAAGTCGTAAAAATGAATGATGATGACAATACATTTACAATGTAAACTTTTGATTAGATGAGTGTCCTTTCACTTGATTACACTAGGGCTAGAAATGTTGTTTCAGTTACAGAGTACCACTCTTGAAACAGTACTTCTCTATCATAAGGGGACCTTTGATGCTATGTATAATCTAAGAATTCATGTGTATTCTCAGTTAACTGCAGCACTTATCTGAAGACCACTAGAGTCTTCAATTCTGCAGACTTTATTAATTTGTAACACACCTACTCACCTTCATATAAATTGAGCTACTCTTGGATTAAGCCTTTTAATGTACTTTAAGGGATTTTAAATGAAACAATGAAGCAACAGACAGCAAACCTAAAGGAAATATAGTTATTTAAAATCAGATGTTTTGACATGGATACCGTTTAACCTCCTCAATGCATTGAAGCAAGCTGGAAGTTTGCAAAAGGTATGTATTTACCTATATGTAAATGACCCCACATATAAACCAGATGCTCATAAACACACCTGATATAGGTGGGTAAGCCACCATCATATGCAGTGTAACATTAAATTAGGAGACAAGAAAGAGAGGGGAAGAGTTAGTGGGATAAAACTCATTTTGAGATATTCAGCTAAAATTTTTTTTTTAAGTTTTCTCTATAAACGAATGCTGCTAATCGAAGCACTGAGTATTTTCTGGGGATAAATGATAAATGGGCAGGAATTGATTATTCAGAACACAGCTGAGGGTCATTATTCCCAGCTGGTTATTAATCATCATGAGATGGCTTGCACTGAGGCTGTAATTACTATTATAATGAAAATAAAAAAAAATTACTATAATGAAAAAAAGTGTATGGACATTTTTCTTCTGGGGTTCAGCTTCTCAGTTTCTAAAGAATTAATGCCCTACAAATCACCCAATCAAGTTGTTGGAGTTATTTCTCAGTTCTCCACATGATTTAGGATGTTGGATATCATTTTCTTCTGCCATTTTCCTATGTTACAATGAGTGACACCACCATTTTTTATTATAGATGGTGGGGTATACACTGGGGAGCATAAGAACATAAAAATGAGTATACTAGGTCAGACACATGGTCCAGATAGCCCAGTATCCAGTGGCCAGTCCCAGAGGCTTCAGAGGGAGTGAAGAGTTATTCATCCTGTCATTCGGTCCTAGCTTATAGTGGGCAGAAATTTAGGACAGAGGTGTTACAGTGCAGCACATATTAATAAAATTTTCAAAAAGCTTCATATACAAAAGAAAAGGATTTTCCAGGGGAAATCTGTTTCTGGATGAACTGGGGACTTGTACTATTGTGCTGTATGTAATCAAACTGTTGATTTCGCATTTGGTATGAAATACAGGATATGCAGCAGCTAGAAAGTATGCTGCTGAGCATGGACAGACAGACATGCATTAGCCCTGCTTGAGCCAGCATAAAATCTGCAATGTGGCCACTGCAGCACAAGAGGCAGCTTGGGCTATCACCCATGTTCAAAATTGCCCTAATTCCCATGTGAACATAGGCTATGTCTACACACACATCGTTATTTCGAAATGAGTTATTTCGAAATAAAGTCATTATTTCGAAATAAGTTAATTTGAATTAACAAAATATTAATTCGAATTAAGGGAAAGCTTGTTTTTGAAACGGCTGTTATTTTGAAATGGTTATTTCGAAATAAGGCCATTTGGACATGTTGTTTCAAAACAACATGTCCAAACGACCTTATTTCGAAATAACCATTTCGAAATAACAGCCGTTTCGAAACAATCGGGGTTTAACCTGTTTCGAAACAGCAGTTCTTATTTCGAAAGGACGGGATCTGTCCTTTCAAAATAAGAAAACGTCATGTGGACCAAATATCTTTTATTTCGAAATAACCAGTGTTATTTCAAAATAAAAGTGCTGTGTAGACATACCTATACTAAAGTGTCTAGCCCTACCTGCTATCCATGCTGCTCTAGCTGTTTTTACATGGCTATTTTCAGTGTGTTAAAACTGCTGTGTAGACATACCTGTAGAAAAAGAAGATATGCCCCAGCTCTTTATAAGAAAAAGGTTAACAAGCTCTGGAGTTCTCTGTCCCAATATGGAGTTCACCATGAGGCTTTTTGATCTGTATGTAAACAGTACTGTAACTCCAAGTGTTCACATACCATCGATCAGGCTCCCCAAAACTAAGAGATCAGTTTACAAATTATGAGATTCAATTAGGCAGTATTTTGACTTGCCTCTCCTTGTTTAGTTTCTAGGCTTTGTGTTTTTAGGTTTTTGTCCTGAACAATGGAAGCTGAAAACTTATTTTAAAAGAGAAGGAAAAAAGTGTTGGTTCTCACACAAGTCACTCATCTCCAAGAGCAAGGACTTTATCAGAAAACACCTCACATTGGCAGACTTGTAGTGAGAGCGGGCAACATGATAGGCACCTGTACTGCACTATTGGCAGGATGCAGTAAGCTCAACACACCAGATGGAGCATTCCAGATCCAATATTCCATGGGTGAAAGCTCACAGCCTCTGAGCAATCCACTTCCTCCCAAATAACTGTTTTAGTGATTCCATGTCATAAGGCCTATAGGCTGTGCTACACTTCTCCTGCTCTCTTTAGAATCTCCAGACCTATAGCCAGAAGCAAACATTTTAAACAGCCAGGATAGCTAAAAATAGAAGGAAGGCTCAGCAGACTGCTAGAAGAAAAATGCAAAGACTCCTGCTACTGTTCTATGATTAATAACTTTTTCAATGCCTTATTATTTATGATCTATTTCCTAAGAAAAGCTGCAAATTGAGGTTTGCAAAGTCACAAGATACACTGTTGGAAAAGTTGTAGTTACACCTGCAATAGTCCATTGAGTATTTAGAAGCAGGAGGAGATGAATGCCCCCCTTAGGCAAAGCAAGACTGATGGGATGCTGCTGTGAGGACTACAGTCCCACTTATGGTTAGTGCAGAATGGCCAAATACTGGTGGACACTGACAAGCAGCATGGATTGCAGTTTAAGAAAGGCGATTTGTCCTTTCAGTCAGCTGGAACTGTTTGGAGATTTAGAGGTAAAACCTAATTATGTGTATCTGCTAGCTCCATAAATCATCCTGTACTGGACAGCTGTCAACATTGGACTGTTTTACCACCAAGACAGTGAATGTGGAGCAAAAAACATGCTGGATTCTGGGGGCTAAAAACAGCACCGAACAAAGCAAATTTTAAAAAATGCGGTCAGTTGTCAGGAGATGCACACGGGAGATTTTAAAGGTAAATGCATTTCTGAACAGCAGGGACAAATACGTGGGCTACTCAGTAATTGCAAAGCTGCCTGGGGAAGGAGCGAGGTTGCAGTGGCAAGGGAGCCGACCATAACTATGCAGACAAAAGGATGTATGTTGAAAAGTACCTCATGGTATAACCAAAAAAATAATGTTCTGTAAGCACTGACATTTCAAAATCTAACCACATGTACTGTCTAAACACAAACACTCAGAGTAAGAAACAGTTGAACTTCAAATTCAAATAATATACTCCAAACAAAGTGAGATATGGGGTCCCATTCCACACCCTTCCAAAAATGTATTTAATTAGAGGGGGTTAACTATGGCTTTGCCACAGGGCAACTACCCAAGGAGCAGTCCAGAAAGCAGAGTATGACTCAGGAGTCTACTGGAATTCAAGGTGCCCATTGTTACAGGGATGCATACAGTGGAACAGCTGTCCCTCTCCATGTGTGGGAGAAGGCGGAGCCAAGACTTCATTTATTCCCAGACCACTTTCCTGCCCGCATGAGTGAGAAGATGCAGTGACTCAGCTGTAGTTGTTCTTCCCTCAGCACTCTGACATATGGCACGAGCAGACAGGAAAGGGAAATAGGACAGTGGTTTACACTCCGTTGTTTCCCTTTATGGCTACAAAGGAAGGGCCACAACCTGTCTCATAAGATGGGATTTCCAGAAATCTTGAAAAACATTTTAAAATGTAGATACCAAAGAACAGCACTCTAGGGAATCCACCACACATGGGACTAGAACTAAGAAACGGATATTGGAATTAGGAAACTGAAAATATTTATAGCTTTAGTGCTGATGGTTTGATGCACATTAATGCCCAATTCCTATGCAATAGGCTGACATACTGTATTGTTCCACTAATAAACAGGTTCTTTTTATACTCGTGTGTAAAAGACTTCTGCCCACGTGCACCAAACACCTGCCTAGCTATATTTAGTCTTTGTACAATGTTCAGTGCCAGTCAGTATGAAGGATGTAAATACCCATAAAACTGTGGTACATTTATATAATATCCTTGTTAGAGCCATGTAAATACCACGGAAACATGAGGAGCTGCAGGTGCTTCTCACCTCTGAAAATCAGACCATTTTTATGTAAAGACCCTCACTGCACTTGGGAGCTTAATTTTAGGCTCCCAGGTTTGAAAACATTGATCACCGGCAATAAAAGAAGCAGACTGCCGACGAAGACTCAGGAATGAAGCAAAGAAGGACCACTTCTTCGATTAAAAAAACATGAATTATTAAAAGTCTGCTGAAGGTGTTTTAGGACTAGGTAAGTAAACAAAACTAGGAATACGAGGCTTGTGTTATTCTACTGTCCATGTAGTATCTCACCAATAATCCTCTTCATGTAATACCTGAGTGTGAAAAACCCAGACTACTGCCATCAGTTGGAAGGCACTTGCCTGGTTTCAGACAAATTTTTATTTCATTTCCGTTTGCTCTTTTGTGGTCGCACCTACAATTCTTTCTTTTGTATTGCATCCACACATTACATTTATACTGACTCTGCTAGTTTCAGTCTCGTAGCAAGTAGGATATTATGACAAAACAAATGTCCATTAAAATGAATGGGACAGAGGTGCTATTTAAAAGTCCTAACTCAGTTCTACCCAGTCCATATCTATATGCCATAAAATTATCTTACATTAAAACAGAAAGAAAAATCTACAATAAAATAATACAAGCAAATTTATCATTTGCTTAACACATCAAAATTTAACTTTTTTTTTGAAGCTGAACTTTGAAACTCACCTGTTAGAAGTAAAACTGTAATATCCACTTTCCTCCAGAACCTCTTCAATTGCAGACTACAGATTAAAAAAAACATTCAATTTAGTAAAAATGTTCATGTTGGTTAAAAGTAAGAAAACACAACTGTTCATAAATAATGTGAAAAGCTGACCTGCATTTGTTCATATGTCACTCCTTCCTCAATGTCAAAGCTGCCAGGAAAGCCTACGCATAAATATCAGATAGTGTTAAATCACTGAATTTTTTACTCAATATATTTGAAAACTGTTACCAGGTCCTCCCTTAGTGTTTTGTCCCATGGTTAAACACACCTACTCTTTTTCACCCTTCCTCATAGGGAAGGTCTTCAAAGCCTTTTCTTATTTTTGTTGCTCTCTTTTGGGCTCCTCAGTTTCTCCTCTTCCTTCTAGAAGTGTGGTGTCCAGAACTGAACACAATACTGCAGCTGAGACAACAGCAGTGCCAAGTAGAGCACAACAGTTACTTCCTCTGTCTTATACATTGCACTCTTGTTGATACATCCCAGGACATCAGTCCTTTTTGCATGTGTATTACCTTGTTGAGTCATATTCAATTTGAAAGTCACTATATCCCCCAGGCTCTTTTTAGTGGCACGACCTGCTAGTCAGTTATTGCCCATTTTGTAGTTGTGCTTTTGATTTTTCCTTCCTAAATGTGCTACTTTACACTTGTCTATTTAATTTAATCTTGCTGATTTCAGACCCATTCTCCAGCTTATCAGTCATTTTGAATTTTGATGGTGTTGTCCCAAGTGCTTGGAGCCACTTCCACCCATATAGGTGATATAATCATATTGCAAAAATCGTCATGTCTGAGTAAAAAAAAAAATCATATTTTCCTTTTAATTTGGAAGAACACTGCATAAATCCATAAAAAATACATAAAAATGGGGAATCACAAATGGCTCCTTTATGATTCCACAACTTAGCTGCACTGAGTGCTTATTGGGTTTTGCTAAAGATGGAGCACATTGCTTGCAAGAATGTTCAACTTAGGTGTAAAACCACAGTTGATGATAATTATGTATGTAAAGTATGCATGCTTACAAGCCTTTGTATGGACAGCGCTGTAGAAGATGATCTATGTTTTACTGTTTCATCTGCAACTCTTTAAGGCTCCATTCAGATAGGCAATTAAATCATGTTAGCATAACCATTTAAAACATGGCATATGAACAGCTCTTCCTAACACAGTATTTAGACATGAATTTGCTTGAGGCCCAAGTGGAAGATTTTCAAAAACACAAGTAACAGACAACAAATTCCCACTAACTTTCCATGGCAGTAAGATATGTAATTATAATTTCTGACTTTGAAAAAATCCCTCTTTTTCATGAAAACTCAAGAACATATTCTTTTAAATGGTTAGATCAAGTCCATAGTAGCAAACCACATTGCAAAAGGTGTTAGCATGATTTGTTTTTAAACTTTTAAACTTTCTTTAAACCATATTTTAAATCAGTTCTGCAAATACAACTCTGCTGTCAGTTAAGACAATAACTCACTGCAAAAGAGTTCATTTGTCTTTACTGAAAAACTTCAAATCTCTATACCACATTCCTGATTTGAAAAGTGTATTTTAGATCATGGGCTTTTGTTTGCTTTCTTTACCTGTTCTGTCATCTGGGGTTGATATATTTCCCCCTGGGGAGTGAAGTAATAAATGGCAATCTGCTGTAAAAAAATTGGGTTCAATCAGTTCAGGCGAACCCTGGAGCAGCTGAAAAAAAATCAAAAATCATATGAAAATTACATTTTTAAATAAAAAAAATCCATGACAAAAATCTAAAATACAGACAGAGGAGAAAAGAGCTTTCAACACACTTAAAATGTATAAAGAACTGGCTAAATCAATTATGAGTGCTGTACCTTCTCTTCAGAGGTACCCACCAGACATTGGAGGCAGCCGAACTGCATCCAGAATAAACCTCACAGCTCGGTGGTACAATGTGCAAGAAATATCAAAGTGCAAATTTGTATGAAAACAAAAGAAAAAATGTATTTTCTCAAAACTAGGTGATACAGTCGATAGTTTGTAATTTTCAAAGCTGGGTACCTAAAATCTGCAGTAATCTTACAGTGATGACACTCAATTATTGCTGACAGACTATTCAACTGTCAGTCATGATAATTTGACTTCACAGAACATTGCATAGTTTAAGTAGAAAGATGTTGCTCCAAAAGACTAAAAATGCTGGCAGGAAAGTGATAATGTAACAGGAGTTCACATAATCCCGCACTAATAGCCTTTAACAGAAAACATCAGCCCTTTTTTCAATTTAGACACAAACAGTTGCAATTTGATCCTAGGACAAGAAAAGGGAAGGCTGAATAATAAAAAATATGCAATGCTGTTTGTTCTATATTGTGATATTTAATAAAAATAATATACACATTTATGTTCACAAAGACCCATTGATGAGACTATTAAGCAGGTTAAACTTTTTCATTTTAAAAAAAGCAGGCAAGCATTAATTTTCCTTTAAGGATTATGTCTAGAACTAAAAAACGTTTCTATTTTATTTTTATAAAAAAGATATGAGAATCATATTATATTATAAAATATATTCTTGAAAACTTCTATGTAACTGTTTTGATCTCCTGCAATTTTATTTTAAAACCCTCCCTGCTCCTATCCTGATCTGACCCATGAAAGGAAAAACAAGTTCTTTGATCTCTGTTGAGGTGAATTTTATGTTTTGCTTATTAGCAGCTGGCAGGATCTTTCCATGTGTGTACCATTGATCAAACACAAAACCTAAAGTCATTCTGTATCCCTCCTTATCTAGGAGACTTTCAGATGTACCACGTTACAGATAGCTAACACATTAGCCTAAACATTTGCCATAAAAATCGAAAACAACTTCAAATTAGTCAAAGTTTGTGATGCTTGCTGAACACGGTTTACTGGAATCAAAGTGTGGGGATAATAACAAATATTTAATTATTTGAAAAAAATGATTAATATTCTCAAGTTTTTGGTGTACGTTTATGAAATGAGATACATTTTCATGAATAAAACAGATGAAGATGAAGAACATACTCACAATTCAGAGCATCTTAATTAACCTTTACAAAGCTTACCCCCCCTTAATTAATTCATATGTCACAATTCAAATAGAAGAGATGAAGACTATAATGGATTGTAAATATCACAATACTGTACCTTTTTCACTTCCAGTTTCAAGTTACAAGGATTACTCTGTTGGCTGAAGAGAGATTTTTTGAATCGCTCAATAACTCTTCTTTTCAAGTTGCAGTGCAAAGTTGGAGGAAGCTGTATGGGATAAAGAAACAGCTGTTATCATAGCTCCATTTTGACTAAAGATTACACCAGCATTTTTGAAAATTGTAATTACACTGTATATATAAACACTGATATTTAATAGTCAACCAATGAACAACCATATAGAATCTGAAATGATGGCATATTGTAACAGCATTCTTTTCTTCATCCACCCTGTTAGAAGGTGCTGGAACCTGAAGAGATGGTACTGGACCCAGCTCACTCTGACACGTATAGCTTGTTATAGTGATCCTGGATATTGGAGGAGTCATGGATAGTGCTGATGCCATTGGTTAAAACAGTCCAGTATCTGGGACTAGGCAATTTTAGGAGAGGGGTCCTAGGAAGAACAGATCCTGAGGACAAGGCTTGGTCTGGATTTTGTGTTGGTTATCTTAAATTACCTGGATTAAAATCCATTGAACTATATGAGGATAAGAGTTTGATGAAATGCAAAATAAAGTGAAAGGAATCTTCCTCTTGATGCCAGTGGGCTTTGCTTAAGGCACAATGTACTACTCAATATGACAAAGTGTGGCAGAAACTGGCTTTTTTATTATAAGCCTTCCAGGAGGGGAACTTTATATTTTCCTTGTCTGTCAGGCACCCAGAAAACTTTTGCCTATTTATCAATACAGGAAAAAGTTCCATCTATGTTGTTGTGCATTCCTCTCTTTTTCTCTGCTTCATAAATACACAGCATATTTCAGCTGGTGTAAACAGGTCTCTTGTAGGAGGATTCTCTGAACTCTCTTCTTCTTTTTGAAGGATGAACTCTTTTGGTATTTGAATTTTTAAATCACCTTTTTGTTCTAGGAATAAATGTAAAGTCTCAATGGTTAGTCAGGTCCTATTATCAAGACAGTGCTCATTACTAATATCAGTCATCATTCCAATGAGAAGGATATAGTTGTCCTATAATGGATATTGTCGTCTCAGGTTGATTCTCCACTGTCTAGTATGCTGCATAATCACCTACCCCTGTGCACAGAGGGCATAAAACTACCATTCTGATTTGGTAACACTTGACAAAATCACTGTGCATTGATGTAAATAGCTGCACAGGGTACAACTCAGTGGAAAACCACAAGCCTTGTATTCAAATTGTCTGGACCAGTATTATGTGTCATAGATGTGATTCAATCCATAATGCACTTTGTAAGTTTATATGAACAAATGCCATTTATAACTAAATGAAAACTTTTGAAGTCCTAAAGTTTTGACCCTTATTCAGAACATCCAGCTATAAAGTCGTCTTGGTTTTTTTGGGGGGTTTTTTTGGCTGGAAATAACTGTGGCTGTTACACTGATATAAATCTAGAACAATTATAGTTTTCACAAAGTTACTCCTGACATGCACAGGCAAAATTGAGATCAGGATTTGATTCTTAGCATATAGGGTTTCATCAGAACCAGTTACACCTAGCTGCGTACTGCTTTCTTACACTTGGATAATGTCTTTCATACGTTGAGTTGTAAGCCCTTAAGAATTTTCAGCCAGTTAGATGATGAATGTTCCTAATCCTGTAAGTAAGCAGAAGCATGTGATACTGTGTGGATTAATACCAGATACCTGCACATGCTGGAGTCTTTGTAAGGTACAGTGGCTTAGGGAAGAACCAGCTGCAACTGAAAATAACCAGTGTTATCTCAACTGGTGATGTCTGATTCTAGATTCAGTTTCCATGAAATCAGATGTTAGATCAGTGCAAATAAGGCCAAGGTTTTACATAATGTGTTTTTAAAAAACAAACACCCCCCCCCCCAAAAAAACCCCTTGTTCTTACACTATTTTTCGGAGACCAGGCCAAATTCTGTTTCCATGGAAACTGGACTGGAAAGGCTGCTGGCAGCCAAGAACCAGCAATAAGAGCTCTCCCTTATAAACTTCAGCATCTAGTTGTCAGCTGAGATCTACAACTGAGCATTTTAAAAGCCAACTTCATTTTTCAAAACAAGCAAGGAGTCCTGTGGCACTTAAAAATAATGAATTAGTTATTGCATGAGCTTTCATGGGAGAAAATCCCACTTTGTCAGATGTTTTGAAGATGGAGGAACTTACAGAATGAGAGGTAAGCTCCCCCCATCTTCAAAGCATCTGACAAAGTGGGATTTTCTCCCATGAAAGCTCATGTAATAAATAAATTTGTTATTCTTTAAGTGCCACAGGACTCCTTGCTTCTTTTGCCGAACTAGACTAACATGGCTGCCTCTTTGGAACTTCATTTTTCAAGTCTGTTCTACCTAGTATTTGAAAAAAATAAATAATGAGGAGGATTGGAAGGCTCAAAAGGAACTGATTACAAGGCACCGGGCCTTTTATTTTTAGGTCACCATTTCAAATCAAGTCTAAACTGAAAGTACTGTTTATTGCTCAGAGATACTGGGGACTGCTTGGATTACGGTGCTTTTTGAGACTGTGTGCGACTGTGTCCTTGACTTCATATAAATATAAGAAACCCTCGGGAGGATGGGGAGACACTAAAACAAGGCCTAACAGAGAGTCTGGCCAGAAACTAGCACTATGTGGTAGGAGGGTTCCACTGCATATTGTGACCAGGGTGGGTATGTCAGGGGGATGCAGAACAAATGAAAAGTAGGAGAGGCTGAGAAATAGGCTGACAGTTGGAAAGAGCAGCTGAACACATGGTGTCTGATTCTAGAAGAAACCAGGAGAGCAGTTTTGCGGCCAGGGGTGCAGACTGAAAATTGTGGTTTTGGTCTTGTGAGCAAAAAAAAAGGTTTCCTGCTATTTGGTTCCTTTTGTGTTCATGGATATGGGTTGTTTATACATTTGCTGTAAATAAACCAAACTGCACCAAAGAAACGCCTAACCGTCACCAACTTCTACCTCCAACTAGAACATACCCACGGCCCCAAAATCTGACTAGCCACTTGGATCGAAAAGAGGCAACAGCATCAAAGCTATCTAACACTATCTGTTCAGTGGAGTAGCAGAAGTGAGCTTGATGGGTGCAATCTGGTCTCAGTTACCACATGTCCATACTATGATAACCACAAATGGCATTAATTAATGTCTCTGAGGGCCGCCTGAGAAAAGACACCTAGAGTTTAATGGGTATGAAGCCTGAATATCTGCTCATCTCTCCAGGTGGGCCCCCCAACACATAACTAAGGCACATTGGTAGGGCACTGTAAGGAAAATTGCATTGCTCCTTATCTCTTCCTAGCAGATAGACGACTTACCACACTCTCAAGCTAGCATTAAATTCAATCAGTTCATTTTTTAAAAATTAAAGAGAAGTTCCTTTTCTTGGGCCCAGGGGATTTACTTCCAGCATTTTTCACCTTTGACAGCTATAATAATTTCAAGGATGTAAAATAGGTTAACCAGTCTCTTTATGTCAGATGCACATAAATTCTGTTTGGCTATTCTATTTTTTTTTTTAAATGAGCCAACTCTGCTCAGCAATCCGAAAGCTTTAGCGCTGATAAGCACCTCTTGCCAAGTATACACTGTGAATTTTGGAGGGTAAAGTGGCATTTCTTTAAAATAAGTACTTTTGACCTTTACTACTGAATTGAAGCCCAGGTGCAGGAGAGTGAAAGCATTTGTTACACTAGCAGTTTGAGAGTACAATCTAAAAGAGTTATACTAGTTAGTTTTGCTTTAGTACCACTTTGAAATCAGAGTTTCTACATTCCTGAAATATTAAAACACTGCATTACTTCATTTAGCGTTGTCAGAATAAAAATTGTATGCAAGTTCAAAATATTTAAGATAACATGTATTCAGCATTCAAAGAACTGTGTTAGAAATAATAGGAAACTGTTAAAAATGATGAAGAATAAAAGCATTTTATGAAATCTGTCAATGTTTTATATAAAGTCATTTGAAATACAGTACTCATATTACTGGCATGACAGAATGTTGTTGAAATAAGTTTCTGTATAAAATCCATTGAATGAGGTGAGCTAGTGGCACTTCTTTATATGACTCAGTTATTGCCATCTCCACATACTAATATTCATAGCTAGCTTTTATATAAATAAAGATTTTTAAAAGGCATGCCATCTGTAAAAATGTCAAGTTCGGTTGTTTTTTTAAGAATAACAACTAAAATAGCAACATTGTAATACAAGTGGATTGGCAACAGTAAGCAAACATAAAGGATGTAGGGTTCTGAAGTGACAGAAATGCATACCTGAGTGATGTAGATTATTTTGTGCAGCTGAATTAGAATCTGCTGAATAGGGTCACTGATCTGACGCACCTTCCTTTGTGACACAGCAATTCCTGCAGATGCTGCAGATGATAATGCTACAATCAGGAGGAGAGCCCATTTTGTTGTTTTCTAGCATATTTCACTAGTGTTTATAGATTACAGTATTTTTAAAATATATTGTTTCTATGTGACATCTAGAAAAAACATTCCTTTGCCTTTTAATCTCTGATTTTGTCTTGTCTGACATCAGTTCTAACATTGCAAAAGGATAAAAGAATTAAACTAAAAGCCTTACAAGTTACATAGCGTTATTAAACACAATTTTTTCCTAAAATATTAAAATCACTTTCTCCATTTCATTCAAAGTAAAATAGATTATTTGAGAGAGCAGAGGTGTAAATATGTTTTGCTACTTGTAAAAGTCTTTTTAATTTTATGTGTAGGGTTACCTAGAAATATAATAAGCATAATCCTCTTATTTTAATTGTGGCAAACCATCATTTGTTTTGCACAGAGACTGACACATGGGCCTTTGCTTTCAAATACTGTTACTGTTAATTAGTATCTCTTTTACCTCAGACATCATAAAATGTCTTATATAGATAGTATGGAAGTATTCTTTTCACATTTAGTTCTATTCACATTTATTGTACCATATATTCCTTGTACCATATATTCCTTGTAACTTTTCTTTCCAGTATCTAGCCACATCAGCTATTGAGAACACCTCATTAAGAATGAGACAAAAGATTTTCTTATCTTTTCTCTTCCCTGCCTAAGTCAATGAAAATGATTGCTATTTGTCAAGAATTTCCTATTCCTGCCAGATACCATTTTGCCTCACAGATGAAAAAAAATAAACTCAGGCCAGACTATGGAAGAATTTGTTTAAGGCCTTCTGAATATCATCATCATTGTAAGTATATTAATACACAATTGGCATATGCCATGCGTAGAACAAAAAGGCCATAGATCCTAATCAAAATACAATGCTGTAAATTAAGCCCTTCATTCCACTCTCCCATCCTCTTCCCAAAGAAGTGTTAATACAGTGTTATAATAGATATTTCAAAGCTATGGTACCCAAGGCAAGTGCATCTCATTGTCCTAGCACATAAGCTGAATGTACATGTTAGTGTTGGTGTGCTATATAGTATGTACACAAATAAACACACATTTATAATTTGTGTCTGTCTGTACACAGAGATTATTGTTATGTAGATGCACACAAGTATAAATGCACATATGCAGGGCAGCAGTTGTGTGCTAGAAACCAAGGACATGTGCCCCTGCAGTCTGCTAAAAGGGTTCCCTTCCTTGACATTCTTGTGGAGAAGGAGATGAGCATCTTGTCATTTTGTCAATAAAAAATTACATTTTATGTAGATTTAGCAGCATGAATTTGCTCTGTTTCATAGTCTGTCATGCTGCATAAGAGTGAAGTGAATCTCATGAATGGAGATTCATACAAGCAAAGGTACTTCCATCAATGAAAACGCAGAGAACACCAAATGCAAACACAAATTTAATCCTTACATACAGATGTGTGTGATGTACATATGTACGTCACTGTGTTTTTAAACAAACACTCCCTCCATCAGTCACGTAAGTTAGCCTGTTTCAGGATACTGAGTACAGACTTTACCAACTTAAAAGTTACTATTTTATCCAGTTTGTGACATATTTTTCTCCTAACAAAAAATATTTTTTCCTAAAAAAGGGCCTGATATTCAGAAAGCACTGAGCACACATCTTCAGGAAATCATGCCACTCTGCATTGTCTCTAGTGTTTCTAACCCTCACTGGGAACGGAGGCACGCCAAATATTTATTTTTAAAGTAGTGCTTTGAATTTTAATTTTTATGTAGTCAAAATTGTAACTTGAAAACACACTTTGGCTCAAATTTTCAAATGCTGCAAGCAACAGGTACGCATACAAAAAAATTACACACAGTGCGTGCACCAGTAACTATGTCACTGTATTTGCAAAGGTGGATTTTTACTGATGCACTTCTTGAACATCTGTTTGATAATCTGGAACTAAGTCTGACAGGAAAGCTGGAGGAATTTTGACAAAAGAAAATTTAGGGTAATTTTCTGTAACAAAAGCAATCATTCATAGCTGCAGAATTAAGAACATAACAACTCTTCTTTAAAGGCTTTTCCTTATTATGAGTATATTAAATGTGTTATTGCTCATTTTATTTAGGCAAGAAATAAATGTAAAAGTGATTGTTAATAGCTGACTTCTTTAGGACAATGAAGAGAAAGAACCTCACTCTTGGAAATCAGGCAGTAGCATTCACCTTGAGATAGGACTGAGAAAGAACTGGAACTTGATAGAATGAAGGTGGAATCATAGAATAAGAATAGTTTAACCAAATTAGAAAAATTCATAATAGTAATGCAAAAAATGCCTACAGATATCCCAAGCAGGGGCGTCATTGGCGCCTGGCACACAGGGCAGTTACCCTGAGTCCCAGCACCAGTGCCCCAAGTGTCCAGGGCAGCCCCTATCTTTCCCAGCCCCATCCCAGGCCAGAGATCCGGGGCACGGCTGTTGGCTGTGGTGCCTTTCTTTCATGGCCGTGGCGGCGCCTGCAGCTCCCAGCCCGGTCCCCCGCCAGGAATTCAGGCCAGGCTGCCTGCTGCAGTGCCAGCCTCTCCTGCCCCGTTGCTGGCCCTGGCCAGGAATCCAGGGCCAGGCAGGAGGTGACAGGAGCCCCAGGCCGTACTGGGAGCTGGTGGAGAATCGGGGCCCTGGGGGACGGGGCCCACGCCCATGCCCCGGGTCTTTCCCTGGGCAGCAACGCTTCTGATCCCAAGAGAGGCATGATAAATGAAGGGTAAACAGTTTATGCCTTATGCTCAAAAATAGTCATTATAACATACACACTGCCAACATTATGCTCGTGACAGTCTCTAGCCTGTAACATAAGAATTTGATGAAGTAGCCAAAATTGTCTGGTGTAGTGATACGTTTTCTTTCTTTTGGTACCTATGTCATAAGTAAGAGAAGGTTACTTACCTGTAACCAGTGTTCTTCGAGATGTGTTGCTCCTGCCCATTCCTCTTTAGGTGCGCACGCGCCACATGCACAGAGCGCCGGAAAGTTTTCCCCTATAGTACCCGTAGGGTCAGCTGTGGAGCCCCCTAGAGTGGCGCCTTGGCAGCGCTCTATATATAGCATGCAGCCAACCCTCCCCTCCTCAGTTCCAACTTTCTAACCCATTCCATGGTGGTGTAGGCAGGAGGGATGTGGAATGGCCAGGAGCAACACATCTTGAAGAACACTGGTTACAGGTAAGTAATCTTCTCTTCTTCGAGTGATTGCTCCTGTCCATTCCCCTTTAGTTGAATGGCTAGCCTTACCTTAGGTGGTGGGACAGAATGCCGCTGCACAGATTGCAGGATTGCTCTGCCGACTCTTGTGTCGTCCTGCGCCCGCTGGATCAGTGCATAAGTGCTGGGCAAATGTGTGTGGGGAGGACCATGTTGCTGCCCTGCAAATGTCCTCCAAGGGCACCCCTGCTAAAAAGGCCGCCTATGCTGCTTGAGCTCTCGTTGAGTGCACCTTCATTTGCGGAGGGGTGACCTGCGCCAGGGCATAGCACTGCCCAATGCATGCCACTATCCAGGCAGCTATATGTTGTGTTGACACCGCTTGTCCTTTCATCCTCTCCGCCACCACCACAAACAACTGCGAAGTCTTGCAGAATGACTTAGTCCTTTCGATATAGAAGGCCAAGGCTCTCTTGACATCCAGCATATGCAGGCATTGTTCCTCTCTGGAAGCATGTGGTTTCGGACAGAAAACCAACAGGCAAATCTTTTGGTTGGTATGAAAATCTGACACCACCTTCGGATGGAAGGTTGGGTGCGGACGAAGAGTAACCTTGTCCTTATAAAAAATCGTATATGGCAGCTCTGAACTGAGGGCCCACAACTCCGATGCTCAGCGGGCTGATGTGATAGCCATGAGGAAGACCACCTTCCAAGACAGGAACTGTAATGAACAGGAGGCCAACGGTTCAAATGGCAGGCCTGTCAGACAATTAAGGACCAGACTGAGATCCCATTGTACTGCCAGTGGGCAGATAGTGGGGAACAGTTTATCCAGACCCTTTAGAAAATGCTTAGCGATCGGGTCCGTGAATGCTGAGGAGCGGCCCGACCCCATGTGAAACACGGAAATCACCGCTAAATGTACTTTGACAGAGGATGTCGACAGGCCCACCGACTTCAACCCCCAGAGGTAATCCAGGATCCTCTGGATGGGAAGAGAAACCAGGTCTAGCTCCCTGTCTGCAGCCCACCTGGCAAACCTTGCCCATTTTGCTTTATACATGGCTCTCATGGGTTCCTTTCTGCTGCCCTTTAGAATGTCTCGTACCGGCAATGAACATTCTAACTCTTGATCAGTCAACCACAGAGGTTCCAGGCTCGCAGGTGCAGGGACTCTAGGTTTGGGTGTACGAGACGACCACGGTCCTGCGTTAACAGGTCTGGTAGCAGTGGGAGCTCCACTGACTGGCACACTGACAGGCTTTGGAGAATTGTAAACCAATGCTTCCGTGACCGTGCTGGCGCTATTAGGATCACTGTTGCACTGTCCTGCTTGATCTTCTGAAGGACTCTGGCTACCAAGGGCATTGGAGGGAATGCATAGCATCTCTGCCCCCCCCATGAATGTCGAAGGCATCTGCTAGAGAGCCCCAACTGTGGCCCCTGAACGTTCTTTCTCATTGGCCACAGCCACCACAAAAGATCCCGGTATGGAGTGGGAGTAGAAATGTTCATAACCCTTAGATGGCAGGAAATATTTTCTCTTGATCCGCTTTGCTGTAGGCGTGATGGAAGCTGGGGTGTGCCACAAGGTTTTAGTTGTGGACTGGATGGTCTTGATTAGTGGCAAGGCCACTCTGCCTAGTCCTTCTGATAGTAATATGTCCACCATTGGATCTGCCTCCTCTGATATCTCCTCCACTTGAATGCCCAACCCCCAGGCCACCCTGCGGAGCAATTCCTAGTGGGCTTAACTGTCCTCAGGGAAGGTCACCGATTCGGCCCCTGCTACCACCTCATCTGGGGGGGATGAAGAAAATTCCACCAACAGGTCCAGTGGTCTAGCTTCTGTTGCCAGGGAGGTTCGCTGACCCTCACTGGCCAAGCTGATTCTGTCCCCTTCTTCCGAGCCTGCTTCGGAAATCTTGTCTGTAGCTGGTGGGGCACTGGCTGAATACAATGGAGAAGGATGAGGCACTGAAGGCAGGGCCGGTCTGGAGCGCTGGTACTGGTGGTAAGCCCAGGGAGTTCAAAAAGGCCAAGTAGGCTGCCACTGCGGCGGTTGCTGTTGGGGCTGTTTCCTCTCCCTGGGCAGCGGTGATGCCAATGAGCTAGCCTCTGAGGCAGTGGGGCTAGAGCGAGGAGACCAGGGCGGTGACGTGGCCTGCGGTGCCAGGGAATGGTGCCCAGGGACCACCGTCCCTTGTCTAAGAGCCGAGGATGACTTCAGCGCCGGACTCTGCTGGCAACTGTCTGTGTCTGCCCTAGGCGAGTGGTACCAAGGGGCCCCAGCTGCCACTATGATCTCTGGTGGTACCAAGGGGCATTGGGCCAACGGCACACCTTGCAGGGAGCAACCAGCTTCAATGCTCGGTGCCACTGTAAGGTGGTGCCATGGTGACCTAGAACTTAACGGCATCGGTTTGCCCCTCAATGGCCCAGGTCTGTCAGGTGC
This sequence comes from Podocnemis expansa, assembly GCA_007922195.1. NCBI lineage: Eukaryota > Metazoa > Chordata > Testudines > Podocnemididae > Podocnemis > Podocnemis expansa. The sequence goes on along the minus strand of ML681964.1, from coordinate 4,981,335 downwards.
TGTGGGTGAAACTCTCACAGGCAGCGGCGGTACTGGCCACTGCAACAGGTCCTGTGCCACCACAAATGCCTTTGGGGTTGGCAGTAACATAAGGTCCTCTTCTAGGATCTCCCTGGTTGGCGAAATCGATATTGGGCTGAGGGAGTGTTGTGATCCCTCCCGGGATACCTGGTGACATGGTACCGCGGGCTCTACACTTTTGGCTCCCTTCCCAGCTGGGGCGCAGACTTAGCAGGTGACCGACCTCTTTCAGTCTTCTTTTTCTTCTGTGGTGGTGCTGGGGAGAGTGAATGGTGCCGTGAAGTCTTCAGTGCCGCCAGTGCCGCACTGGGAAGTGCAGGTGGTGTGCTCCGCACCGATGGTGCCGCACTAGATTTTTCCAAGCTTGACGGCGCCGGTCGGAGAGCCTCCTCCATCATATGGATCTTTAATCGCTGGACCCTGTCTTTTTGAGTATGGGGCTTGAAGCTTCGGCAAATCTTACACTTTTGCTTTAGATGCAACTCCCCAAGACAAAGTAAGCAGCACCAATGCGGGTCATCCAACGGCATCGGTTTCCTGCAGGAGTCACAGGATTTAAAGCCAGGCATGAACCCTACCCCTCGCTGGGGCAGGATCTGCCTCCTTCCGCAAATGAGAGCACTGGTAGGGCTCTGAAGGGGAAAAAGCACTGCGCAATGCAGTCCGTCGTTCCAGTGACCGTCAATGGCAGTAAAAATGGAACTGAGGAGGGGAGGGTCGGCTGCATGCTATATATAGAGCGCTGCCAAGGTGCCACTCTAGGGGGCTTCACAGCTGACCCTACGGGTACTATAGGGGAAAACCTTCCAGCGATCTGTGCACATGGTGCATGCACACCAAAAGGGGAATGAACAGGAGCAATCACTCGAAGAACTAAATGTTCTTAATATTTTGCTCTTAAAAATATCAGTAAAAAGGTTGTTCACTTGTTTTGAAACAAAATCATTCATTTTCTAGCCTGCAAATAATCTCAGATTCCTATGTGATTTGTTCCCTTCCTTCTTAAATGAGATATCAGATATAGATTAGCCACAGGTGTCTTGATAGGAAATAAATTTACTCAGCTTCTCAAATAAACTTGTTTTGCTGAGCTGTTTACTAGGCAGAGTCTACTAAACCCTGATTTATGAACTACACAATGAAATGTTAATGATGCTTTATTAATTAAAGAGCACTATGCATCTATCTTTTGAACCATGAAGATATAATGATGATTGATTTGTGCTAGAAACATATTAATTCAAACTTTAAGGATCAATAGAAAAAAATATTGTTGAACAAACTTTAGACCATTTTAAAAGGCCAAAGCATGCAACTGTATATTATTTCTTCTGTAAACTAAAACTGACTCACTGAAAGTTAGAATATACAGTTGATTTAACATTGCCTCAATTCACATTTTCACTTAGGCTCCACTACACTGCTCTGCCTGCCAGAGAATTGTAAAAAGGTTTTAATGTACATCATATTTAAGTTCTATAAATACTACATGATCCATTAATTATAATTTAGGGCTTCCTGATGTTGCACATTTACAAGTCATATATATTATCATATTCAGATCCTAAATAGAGAGCTTAGTCATCAATATGTTGTCAGTATGAAGCTATACTCTCAGAAGAGTAGGTAGTAGCAGCAAAATTCTGAGGATAACCTATTAAGCAAGGTCATACAACTGCTCTCCCAGGTTGGGCATCTGATCTGGAATCCAAGTCAGGAGCCTAAATACATGTATTGAAATCCAGATAACAGCACCTTGTCAGTCAATATAGAAAGAGTTGCAACTGAGCAGAATTATGGAAGAGATCTTTTGTTGGCTCCAGAAGATCACCATTTACAAGAATAGCCCCTTTGACCCCATACTGAAGCTCTAAAATGTCAGACAGCCGGTGAGAGTTCTTATGCAATGTTAACAGTTGCTATTCCAGGTCTTCTGCTATTCTTTTGCTCAGTTTCTGGAAACTCCAGCAGTTTTCCAAAGGAAATGAGAAAGTTACTTCCATCTCAGATGAAGAAGAAAGAGGCATGCGATAACCCTCATTTTGATAACCTTTAGCCTCACTGGAAAACTTTTTTCTGGGGTATTGTGAAGCATAGAGCTTTTGATGAATGTTCCTCTGAAACTGATGGATAGCCACAAACGGATGTAAGTCAAGTGAAAAAGGCAGACTGGCAAAGGACTGCCTATAAATGAGGTGATCTATTCTAGCCCATAGGAAAAAAGTGATCTGCTTGATATGTACCAATATAGAGAAGTTGCCCATGGGGAAAAAGGAAGATGGGCTTTAAGTTTCTGAAGAAGTAAAGGCACTTTACGAAAGCCCCTTCTCTTCAGAGAAGGTTGTATAACAACTTGTTGGGGTCAAGGATTAGCGCAAGCATGAGCTTCCAATGCCACACAAACAGCAGTGAATCTACTACTTTGATGGCCTCAGTTTGGAAGCCCTTATTCTGGGGCATCATCCATATATCTGGTTTCTCAAGAAGACACAGTTAAGAGAGTTTCTCATTAAGGTAGATTGAAGAGGAAGGAGATAGGGTAATTATGTCAACACCTTTCCTTAGCAGCAATGGGTTATAAGTACTCCTTTCTTGATACACAGACATGGATGGAACTTAAGCACATATTAGTGAAGCCTCTTGACTGAGTCTCACAAACCGATGAGTCTCATCTCACTGACATGCAGACCCATGGTTCCTTGCCTTCCAGTATGATTCAGTAGTTGAGGGAAAGGGATTAACAGTGACATAAAACATTAATACAAAAATTATCTTTTCCAGACAATGCAAGTGAGAGGAATTAATTCCATGATAAGAAACTTCTCTAATAAGACACGCAACGCTTAAATCCATGCTTTTTTCTGGAACTAGTCATATCAACTGTGGTAAAGAGGGGTCAAAAACTAAGGCTGATGAGCCTGCAGTGAATTGGCACAGACCCAAAATCAATTGAGTAACCACACAACTAAACTAAATTTATTTTACATCAATTAGGAGTTTTAAAAAAAGTATACAAAAGGTTTCTTCCATAACTAAAAGAAAGCAGGGACAAAAGGGAGATATCAGTGTTCTCTTTAATTGACCCTCACAGCAGTTGCATTGCCTCACAGAACGTTAGGATTTTGCTGCTTTTTGGCTAGATAGCCATGGCGCATTTAAAGAGTTTGTATTTCTAACAACGTTTTAAGGAAAACAACAACAAAAAGTGTTATAATTAGGCAATAATTTATGTTTTGTGTTGTGAAATTAAAATTCCCTAAACAGGTTTAAAAAACAGAAAGCTGTGAAACAATAGTGATTATAGGTATATGCAAGTGTCTCTATGAAGAGCAAGTTCCAGAAGGGTAGCCATGTTAGTCTAGTTCAGCAAAACAAGCAAGGGAGCCCTGTGGCAATATTCCAGTTACTCAGAATCATTTTCTTTCAAATGTAATTGAATTAAGTGACAATCTAAATTATGAAGCAACAGCCTAGAAGCATGGAATATTTAAAGCATATCAGTGAGAATAAAAAGCAACAGGAACTACAAATCTGCTTCACCAACAATAATGCATGCAAATAGGATGGCCCTGAAGAATTTTCTTGGAATTCATATTTAAAAACAGTTTCTTTAAGGATCATTCAGATAATGTCTTACTATCTTAAATATAATTTATCCTCTCCTATCACTTATTTGACTTCAAAATGTTACTACCATGATCTTTTAGGTTGCGAAGGATCACAGCTGGAAGGCTATAAGACTGCCACCCTGTTACTAACGATGCCTCTATTTTCTTAACGTTGGCCCTGAACATGAGCGAAGGTACTCTCAGAAGCAGATCAAGAGGCAACAAAGCTGAAGAAATAAAAGAGGGAGATACTGTACTTGTAACTAAATCAAACTTTAAAAGAACTTGGAAATGGTAAGATCAATTTGTGTGTAAGTCTGATTGTCATAAACGTGTAATTACCTGGTCTTGGTCTTGATACTGGGCCTCCAATAAAATGTCTGTGAAACAAGTATGTTTGATATTGTTTAGTCTCAAATCATAAAGATTCTAGGGAAAATAAAATATTTTGTTCTCCCCTCATATGCCCCCTCCTGGTCTCTTATCTCCCATCCATTCTTCCCTCTTCCCCCCCCCCCATATTTGGCACATTCCAGTAACTTCAGCTCCATGACCCAGAATCAGAATTGCAAAATAATTCTTGAGCACTACAGTGTATATATGTGAAAACATTCTATGCAAATGATCTTGACCATAGCTACAAAGAAAATGAGGGATGTGAGGGAGACAAAGTTAAACAAAACAACGTATTGCACCCTGCCAATGTAAGGTGCATGCTCCTCTGTGCAGAGCTTTTCTCTGCCCTGGTACAAAACACAACCAAAAAGATCCTCAAAACCACAAACAAAGAGTGACTTCCTTCAGCAGGATGAAAAAAACAACAATCTTGAATTTACAAAGTCTTTAGCAAACTATATAAGGAACTGAAAACCACAGGTGTCCAAAATCATGTCGTGCCCCCCCCCCCATCATCACACTGACTTAAAAAGCGTGAGTCTTTTAAATAAAATAATAAATTTATATTTCCATTTATTTGTTTTCTGGTTTTTTAGCCTTTAAGATGCAACAAAAGATAGTTAGCTTTAGATCTTCAGTGTATAAAACTCTCACTAATTCACTAAACCAGTGGTTTTCTCAATCACTTTGTTGGGACACATTACTGTGTCACCACACAATAGTAAGTGTGTCATGAAGAGCTGTGAAGATGGCTTGATTTGGCTGGAGGGTGGAAGGTGAGTTGGTGTGTCCTGTAGGGGCCCAATACGCCACCCAAGTGTGTCGTACCCTACAAAAGGTTGAGAACCACTGTAGTAGACTACCTAAACCTTTTTCTTCAGGATGGCTCAACACACTGTATACAGATGAGTATTATTAGTCCCACTTTTCCTATGGCACTCTTGTTTAATGGTTGAAAGGTAGGGATTGATTAAATCTACCCCCCCATGCTAAAAAAAAAAAAAGACATTGTATGTGATGTTGAGCAAACTGCATAACTTCTCTATGCCTCAGTTAAAACAGAGGTAACAATGTTGATCCATCACCTATAAGGTTTGTGAAGGTCTATGTAATATTAAGGTCAGATAACAAAGAGGTGAGAATAGTATTTAGGACCTCTTAGTATCCCCACTGGTGCTCATTCCCCAGTAAATCAAGAAGGCATTTAGATGCTGGAAGCAACAGGAAAATCTGTTTCATCAGGTCATAGATTGCCCAAAATAGTTATCTAATTTTGTAAAAAAAAAAAAGCACTAGCCAGTTTAAAATTGTTCAAGATCAAAACATTTGTGTACACAGCTAAATATACTCATGCATGTTTTTTCCCACCAAAACATGCTTTGTTCAAAATATTTTGCAGAAATAGAATTGGATTTTTTTTTTTACTTGGTCTAGTTAGAATTGACATAAACATGTGCTCTCATAAAAATGCACTGGTTTACTAAAATCAATTTAACACAATATCTTTAATTAAACTGGTCCAATTTCTGTGTGTAGACAATCCATAACAGTATGCTGACTCTATAGTTTTTACCTCAAGTTACCTGGTTGCCAGTTAAGATTGAGATAACAAACACATTTGCAGACACTCCACAAATTTTTCATCCAGGACAAACAGAAAAATTCTTTATGGAATATTCATACTGGAATTTGGAATAATGATGATCAAATTTGTTAACTCTTCCAAACCTAAAATTGTACATACCTTGTCTGAGGCTGTCTTTCAGAAGCACTGAAACTTCTCTTAATTACACCTGAAACGAATGCACAAAGGCTATATTCTCTGTACTGAAAGAATCTTTCATGTAAAATATAGTCAATTTCCCAGCAGGTAGGCTGAACCAAAGTCTTAATACCCCACCCACACCCTTCCTGATCTAAATCTAAACTACAAAAATGCAAGCACTGTATAAAGATTCAGTGACTTTGAATAATGTATTTACATATTGAGGTTACCTGTAATACACAAGGATCTACTAGCCCCATAACCAAGAGCCCACTCCTACAAAGACTTGTGCGTGTGTTTGAGTATTCAATTGCTTCAAGTTAAGCAGGTGTGAAAGTCTGCCAAACTGGAGCCAGAAGCTGTAACATCTTCCTTACAGAAAAGAATACTGTTTTTCACAGAGAAATTTTAAAAGTTTCATGGCATAGTATAAAATATCATAAACACACATTTAATGTTTAGTATTAATCAATAAATATAACATTCAATGCAATACCAAATCTAAAATTGCTACTAATTTTTTAGCTTTTTTCCTTTAGGCCAAATTCTGCCTCTCATATATATGAACAGTACCTTACTTCTAAAATAGTTCCATTGATTTAAAGACACTGAAACAAAAGTGCGGGTGAGGTTAACTGACTCGCTTACAATCATGTAGTGAATCAGCAGGATGAAGCAATCTCCTAATCAGTGCTAGGGCATTCATTCACATAGTTTCTCAATGTATCAAGAGGGGAAATATCTTTCATAAAATTTATTTTTTATTTGCTTAGAAGCCATAACAGAAAAGATTCCTGTAAAATTGTTTCACTGATGCCTATCTGCTGCTCTGTAAACTATTTTAATTCTAACTACATTTAAGCTACTGCCTCTTGCCTCCATTTTGTGTGAGATGGCAGATTGTATCTGCACATTCAGAACAAAGAAAGAATAATGGAAATATTACCACCAGCTGGGAACAGCAGCATTTAATCACTCAGAGTTCAACAATACTGTATTACAAATTCTTGTGCCAGATCTTCCAACCGTTTCTAGGGCTGGTGGAGCTGTACCTGTACTACAGTAAAAAAGATAGAGATAACAAAAAAAGTCCAGCCTTCAAAACTGAACAAATTTCTGAGTGAATGGAATCCTCTTCCATGAAGCTCAAGCAAACATACCAGTAAGTTATGAGTTAAAATCTGCTGCATTACAGTCTCTACAGATTTCTTCCCTTTTCGAGATTCCCTGGTAGATATGAAAAGATCATGAGGGAGACTCTCATCTTTCGTGTGTAGTGCAGTTTAAGACAAATTATACAAGAAACTATGAATCTTTTATTTAGGTAAGACCTGACAACAAAACAAGTTATGCCTCTCGTTTTCTCTGTTACTATTCTACACAGCAGAACTGGTATACCTACTGTTTGTATGGCACTTTTATCTCCAAAAATAATTATGCACTATAAATGGGCTAGATTCTCTTCAATGAGCCAAGAGAAAAAAATGTAGAATACTTTGAGTGCAAATGGATTGAATAGCAAGATTTAAAACACAGAATAGAATTTCCAAAGAACAAATCAACCTCTGTTGGGCCCTGATTCTGTTTTAGGATTTTCAGCACTGAAGCCTGAATAACAACAGATCCACAAAGTTCAGTTTCATGTGATGGTAACAGGAAATTCTGACAGTCTTTACATCATCTGTCTCATTAGGGAGGTGAGAGGGCTCACTTTCTCAAAAGATGTTCTTCTAATATGTAAAAACTTTGAATGAGGCTTTTTGGAATTGCAAATGATACTCTTTGTTTTTAAATGTAGACACTGTAACACCAGCTCAAGGGTGGTAGTTTTGACTGACACTGGGATCACATAGCTTTGATAGAAATTTTGGGTAACAATCTCAACACACACGTTTGTAACAGAGTATAATGTGTTTGAAGAATGTATCATAAGAAATAGGATCTTAGAACAGTAACAGAAGACATTTGACTAGAGGCCTGGATTTGAACACACAGTTGCTTGCTGGAATTTGGAAAGAGCAGTGTTAACTCTAAGAGGAATCAGCTGCCTTGTCTCAAAAATACATATACTAGTGAATAAATTAGGTTAGAAATAGTTTCCCATACCTTTGTCAAATAAAATTGTTTTCCAATCAGGAAAAAGCTCCAAATCCATTGTCCAGTCAGAAGCTGACTCATTTGATCTGACAATTTTGTGAGTTATTAATATACCAGTGCATGATACTTCACACTAAAGACTGTCTTTGTACACTCACAGGTACATAGCATACATGTGACAGAGACATTTTCTGAGTCATATGCCAAGGTTGGCAAAATACTTTTCAGTTCTAAAAAAACAGCATTAGCGATGCAGCTCACTAACAGGGGCTATTGACCAGTAGCCCTGTTGTGGTTAATAATAATTTGAATTAGAGTACTATGTAAAGTACTCACATGACACTGGGATCCCTTTGTGACAGAGACTGTACAGACACATAGTAAGAGATTATTCGGTAAGTAGCGCAAGGGGGCACCAGACACTTAGGCACTACAATAAAACAAACAAATAGGCTATGTCCACATGTACAGGATTAGTTCGATTTAAGTTAAATTGAAATAAGTTAATTCGAAATAAAACCATTACATCAATTTAACTTAAATCAAATTAAGCAAAATCACCAAATTGAAATAGCAAGTCTGGACGCAGGACTGGCTATTTCAATTCAGGAGAGAGGCACCATGGGAGGTGTGGCAATATGGCCCCCTCGCTGGGCCATGCCCCCACCTAATTTATAGAAAAAGGAAGGAACCCTGCAAAGGAGAAGAGTAGAAGTGTTAAATTGAAATAATGGTTATTTTGAAATAACATGTCATAGAATCATAGGGTTGGAAGGGACCCCACAAGGTCATCTAGTCCAACCCCCTGCCAAAAAAAGCAGGACCGCTCCCATTAGATCATCCCAGTCAGGGTTTTGTCCAGCTGGGCCTTGAACACCTCCAGAGACGGAGATTCCACCACCTCCCTAGGCAGCTTATTTCAATGCTTCACCACTCGCCTAGTAAGGAAGTTTCTCCTAATATCCAGCCTGGACCACCCCAGCTGTCACTTGAAACCATTGCTTCTCGTTCTGCCCTCTGTTACTACCGAGAACAGTCGAGCTCCATCCTCCTTGGAGCAACCCTTCAAGTAGTTGAAGGTTGCGATCAAATCCCCCCTCAGTCTTCTCTTCTGCAGGCTAAATAAGCCTAGTTCCTTCAGTCTTTCTTCATAGGGCTTGTGCTCCAGCCCTTTGATCATTTTGGTTGCCCTCCTCTGGGCTCTCTCTAATTTGTCCATGTCCTTTTTGTAGTGAGGAGCCCAAAACTGGACACAGTATTCCAGATGTGGCCTCACTAGTGCAGCGTTACTTCGAAACAACCATTTCAGTTTAACGGCTATTTCGATTTCTTAGTAGGTTTTACCATTTCAAAATAAGATTCATTGTTTCAAAATGACGGGGCTTGTCATTTCCAAACAACGAAATGTCATCCGGACATGACTTTTTTAAAATCAAAACAACCATCATTGTTTCAATTTAAAAGCAATGTGTGGACATAGCCATATATACTAATACTTTTATTATAATAATGGCAGTAATAGATTGTAAGGTCTCCAGAGGAAGGACTATCTAAATAGAAAACAAGACAAAGGATGAAAGAAGAAACAGACGCACAGGCAGATGAAGGACTTACTCAAGATCACGCTACAGGAAAGGATCTCAGGTTGCCAGGGCCGGCGCTAGGCAGTAAGCAGCCCCTGCATTGCAGGGGGGCGCCGGCATTTGAGGGGCAACAAAAGGGGACAGCACCATGGCGCTCCCCTGATGATGTCACTCGTCTGCGCCAGCGTCACTCTGCTGGGGGGGGGCGCCATAATCCCCAGCATCGGCCCTGCAGGTTGCCTGGTAAGGCCATACTTTCTCTTTCTCACAGAATACTCCATGGATTTTGTATCCCATAAGGTTTGCTTGATTTTATTATATTCACTGCCTTGCTTTTATTATAGTCAGCAGTAATATAAGGAACCTACAGGCCTGTATCCTGTAAGATGTTGGCTTCAGCAGTTTACATAAGGCTTGAGGCCTATTAACTCTGGCACAGACAACTGTCCTACTAGTCACACCTAAGTTCTGGAAAACTGGAAACACAGTATGAAGGGTAATTTTGTCCATAATAACATCAGCCAACCAGAGAAGCATGAGCTAACACCATCTTTTGGATATAACATCCACAATAGCCAAAATGTGTGACCACAAGAGAGCCACAGCAATGACTTGACCTGTGATAATAAGCATAATGACATCAGCCAATCAGAGGAGCATGATAATACTAACCTATAGGAGAATGCCACCCCAGCATTAGTAGGGTAAGGTAATATAAATAAGGACAAGGGGAGAAACCGTACTGAATATGCATTAGACATAGTGGTGTCAGCATAACATATTATAAAGTTGTATCCCAACCGGAGTGGGAGATGAAGACCTTGGGAGGTGCCAAAATGATAGCAACTATGATGTGGATGAAAGTGATGAAGAAGATAATGGCTAACAATTCAGATGCATCTGCAAGGGTTGGGGTAAGTATATGAATGTTCAAATGTATATTCTGTCTTATCTTTTTCCATTTTTCTGGGTTAGTGTTTCTGTGACTTTGCTGTATGTATTAATAAATTACTGTAATATTTATTAATATTGATCACATTCCCATAGAATGAGTGAATACAAATACTTTTACAGCAGCACAGCTGTATCAGTACAGCTATGCCACTGTAAGGCCCTAAGTGCAGACAAGCCTTAACATACCTTGACTTAATTATGTAATGTGGATATCGCCCAAGGATATAAACCACTGAATCAGAACATTCACATGGGTGGGGGGTAATTTGCTTTAATTTATGCACACTGACTTCTCACCTTATTTTGGTGTATCTTAACTTCCTAAGTGCTCCTAGGTAGACAAGCCATGAGCGTTGAGAGACATTTCTTAGGGCCTATCTACATTTGAAACACTAAAGTGGCACAGATGTAGCACTTCAGTATAGACACACTCTCCACTGACAAGAGGTGTTCTCCTGTTGGGGTAATCCACCTTCCCAAGATGCAGTAGCTACAGCAATGGAAGAATTCTTCCAAAAACCTAGAACTGTTTACGCAAGGGATTAGGTCATTATAGCTACATCTTTCATGACTGTGCATTTTTCACACCTCTCAAAAATGTAGCTATGCTGATGCAAGTTCCCAGTGTAGACCAGTCTGTAGTTTATGGTAGTTTCAAGGTAAGGGAAATATACATCATGGAATAATAGGGTTGGAAGGGACCTCATGAGGTCATTTAGTCCAACCCCCTGCTAAAAGCAGGACCATTCCTACTAAATCATCCCTGTGAGTGTTTTGTTTAACCAGGACTTAAATATAGAATCATAGATGCGTATGACTGGAAGAGACTTCATCCAGGGACTAGATTTGCAAAATAATTTAGATATGTAACTATCACTTTAGATACCTAAATCACAGAATCAGGCCTCACAGGGATTCACAAAAATCCTGTAAATCTGCCCTGAAGCTACTGTAATAGAAGTCTTATGAGTATAGTCTAGTATGCAGTTTTAAAAGTTTTCTCTGCAGTAGGTTGACCAGATACTCAGTCTACTTAAAATATATAACATAAAGTGAAGAGACTGTGACAAGAAGAAAAGAGAGAGAATGAGAATGAGAATGTTTTGCTTTGGTTTTCTTTTGAATAGTCACTTAAAAATAGCTTCTTAAAACTATTTGGACTGAAAGGAAAATTAAATCAGTGCCACACACTGAAGAACTGTAACCTGCAATAATAATATAGTCCAACTGTGTACATTTAGCCCAGGCACCAGGTGAGAAAGCTTTGATCTGGTATCTCTAAGTCTAGCTGATGTTTTATATTAAAATATAAGGTCAGAAGTTGTAGATTCAGAAGGATACCTGCTAAGATCCATAGTCTTTCTCCTCTGCTTCCTGTTGGATCCAGGGAGAGGCTTAGATCTGAGACAAAGGTCGCCCTGGAAGAATCAGGTCTGCAAAAATCTAATGGACTTCCTTATGGTGGCAGCTACTCTCATATCCAAAAACTATTCCATATAGAGCTCTTGTGTAGAATACGAGGATGCCTGATGCACTGTTCAAGATAAACTAGTTCCACAGGTCCTCCCTGCATAGCCAAAAGATCCAAGGAGGCCTCATCATCCTCAAATTCACAGGACATGAGCACTTTACATCCAATGAGGCCTCAGCACATTGAGACTCATTGAATCCACCAAGTGATCAAAAATCCTAGATTAAGGAAGACCCTATTTGCCTCAGAGTAACCAAATCTAACAAAAAGTACGGGTGGCTTGGATCTGAGGCAATCCTTTATCTTTAGATCCACAGGATCTAAGATGATTGTCTACACTGGAGCACTACTGGAAGGAAATGTTAAATGAATATACTAGATCCAAAGTATTTGTGCATATTATTAGATGTCTGTTTGCCTTCCTACTTCTTATTCTTTTTATAAGTAGGCAAACTTGGATTCAGGGAATAGCCTGAACTCTTAGAGGACTTGGTTGTTCTTATCACAAGCAAAGGATCCACAGACTTCCTATTCTTGTGAATGTGGGAATTCCTTTTGTGAATAGGATCAGTTTTAGAATAATGTCTTAGTACCAAATGACTGGATATGTCTCTGTTGAATCTGAAGATTAGTTATGCCACACTTGGAAGAAATTCCTGGCACCAGGTTCCTTTTCTAACAGAACTAATGACTCCTCAGACAAACCTTGAGAAAAGCCTTCTGCCATTCTGTGACTTGGACCCTCTGCTAGTGAATTTGTGGTCTCTTCCTTAGGTAATGACTCAGAAGACAATTCCACTTGACAATTATGTTGAGGAGAAAATCCTGGGCACTGCCTCTCTCTTCATCGGCCAAGGCACAAGAAATGTAAGAATCAAAGTCTGAACTCAAAAGTGTGGAAGCACTAACTATGAACTTATTAGAAACGCACTTTAAACTACAAAATAACACTATCCTAACACAGGCCTTGTCGCAGTGAAAGGACTAGGTACCACAATTGCCCAGGTGCATGGAAACTGAGAACCAGAGAGGCAATTGTGAAGTAAGTGTTTTTGTATGGTTAGTTTTAGAAATTCAGAAGAGAGAGGCATGTGTATACTCTCTCTAGAGACTAACTGTTCTGAAATCAGCTGCTTTGTTGTGACGATTAGGGTCCAGAACCCCTACAGAAAGAACAGGAGTCTGAACCCCCCCCAGATTAAACAATCAACTATATACAATATGATTATACTATAGAAGTGTTTCTTGTAAGGTATCATACGTGAACTAGTGACATGCTGGTCAGAGATACCATGATACATTCATGGATTGTGTATAAAGAATCAGGTTCCAAAGGGGCAGCCATGTTAGTCTAGTCCAGCAAAAGAGAGTCCTGTGGCACTTAAAGACTAACAGATTTACTTTTTGAATGAGCTGTCATGGCAGAAAATTTTTGTAAATGATTTTTCTAAGCTCTTCTTAGTTGCAAGGTCAAATTACCCTATTTACAAATAATAGTTTTTATATGCTTTTTCCTCTGGTGAAGTGGGATTTTCTCCCACGAAAGCTCATGCTAAAAATAAATCTGTTAGTATAAAGAGTCCTCTGTCTCTCTCCCCCCCCACCTTCTCTATGCCAGAAGTATATTCTTAAAATGTGTTTTGGAGTCAGCACATAAATCACCTCCAACACAGACAAAGGGATGTGGATTGACTGTGAAAGTATATTTACATATATGGTAAACAATCAAGTGACAAGTGGTGGAAGAAACAGGGACTGTACCTTAGAGAACTGGTAAATATAAGGGGAGTAAAAAGGCATTCTACTTATTCATCACTTTGGTCACAAGAGGGACAACTCCCTCTGACTCTGCGAACATTGGATTGTCCTACCAGGAAGAGCTGGGGATACGAGAAAGCTGTTTAGGCAGGCCCAATTTGCAAGAATTAAGTGTGTTGTTTGCTTGTAACCATTTTCTGGTTGTTAACTTTCCTTAGTCCAGGGCTCAACAAGACCTGGGCAACAGTTCACCATGACACCCAGGATCTGGCACCTTCATGACACCCAGGCAGCCCGCACCTTCAGCGTTGTGCAGTAGTTTTCAGTGGCAGCACAGCTTCTGTGCCCCAAACCACCATTGCTGTGAGAGTCTGTGTAGCAGCAACAGATTTGCAGCCATGGGGGGGGGGGCGTCTCTTTGTCCTGCACCACTACTGAAAATGGTGGCGACAGTGGCATTTCAGCAGTAGGGCCCCCTCAAATGTTCCACACCCCTAGACACTCCAGTTTTGAGGCTACCACCTGAGAATGGGGTACATTTGTCAGGGTCTGGTTTAGTATCACATAAAATCTCTGTTCTTTATAAATAAGCTTATTCTTAGTTTTACTACAAAATCGTCTCAGTGCTATATATTTAAGTCCTCAGTCAACATAAAAGGAAGGTGTAGATACTGCCTCTTTGGAGGCAGCAAGCTTCATAATTTCTGTGAATGTCCAGTGAAAGGGGCTAGATCAAATCAAATCAAATCATAGGGCTGGAAGGGACCTTGTGAGATCATCGAGTCCAACCCCCTGGGAATTGAACCCAGGACCTTCTGCATGTTAAGCAGAGGTTTTAGCCACTACACTAGATACTATGGAGCAACATCTCTGAGGAACTCTGGTACTGGGATTCTCTGATTGTTGCCTGCAAGGCAAGAATAGGACTGGTGGAGTCTCATCCATGGAGTTTGCTGGTGAAGGGGACACACTGGTATGGCAGGGAGCTGACATGCGGTTTAAGCTGCAAAAAAACTCCATCTTGCTGAGGCAGATCAGTAGCACAACGGCTTACCATTATGGGTGTCCAGAGAAATGTGCCACACTTGCCAGATAGCAGGGCACACAGGCTTATAGTGGGGGTTGCAGAGGTGATACCATTAAGGGGAACTCGTTTTCAATTCACCTCATATTTTTCTAAGCTTTGTTTATGACTCATACATTTGAGAATAAGGACAAAGTGTCATGACCAAATGTGATTGGTCATAAGCCATTCTTTCAATTTTTTTTTCAATCTTGTATTTACAATTTTGATACTGCACTTGTGGAATTAGAATTGGTGATATGTCTTGCATTTAAAACACTGAGCTCAAGCATTATACAAAAATGTGAATCTATTTAAATATTAATTGGAAGTAAGTAGACTTTAGTGGAAAGCTAATTAAGATCCTTACACAGGAGATAGACAAAATAATGACAGGTGCTGGTTTCTTCTTAGGAATTATATAACCCCCCCAATAGAGGATTAAAAAGGATTGCTGAAGTGTTGGAGATATGAGGTTAACAAGAAAGGATGCATTTTAATGATTTTCAAATAGGGATATTGGAAATACTGTTGCTCTCCCTCTTCATCAAGTCTGTAAATTCATGAATCTTTTTATGAACTGTGACCATAAGTCATAACATACCCACTGCATTAGACGCATAGGGAAGATCAGAAATAAAAAGAATGACTAAGATCTTGTCTAATCTCCAATATAATTTACAAGTAAAAAAATTTTTTAAATTATTTTAACAAAAATTCCACAACAACATTATTTTCTATGCAGTGTTGTTGACATGATTTGGTACATAAAATGGGTTTTCAAAAAATGTGCCAGGCGGTGAGCTACACTTCTCTAGCAGGGTGGAAGGAGGTAGAAAGGGAGTGTTGATGGAGTAGACACACCCAAACAATAGTTTGTTAATTTCACCAAAAGAAGAGATGAAAACTTTCCTGTGCTGCAAATTTGACTAAATTTGCCTGATTTTCCCAGTTGCTGAAATTCTGTTCTTTCAACCCCCCACTCCTGCTCCCTCCACAGATCTAATTTTCAGACATGGCCACCTAAGTTGTGCATCATATTTCCTTTGGGTGTTCAAATTACCATTTATCTGTACCCAGTTTTCCTCTGTACTTCTACAGAGCTCTGTATTTTCAACCTCTATCAGAACCATAATTCCCCATCATCATCTCATGCAGACATCTACTGTTGCCAGTAGGATGTTTTGGCTGAAAGCATCTCGTTTGAAAAATGAGTCTGTAAAAATGGTGGTCAAATTATACTGGAAGATGAAAGACAGAGTTGTGCTACCTATAATGTTTAAAAACTGGCTTAAGAGTGGTACCTTTTATTAGTGTAGCCAGTCCAGAGATAGAGTCATGCTCCAAACTACATAATATTTTATATTCTGTCTCCAATTTGTTGTACAGGAAGACTGAGAAACCTGAGTAATGTACTTAATTTTAAAATCTTGGAATTTTGTTTTCTTGCCTTCATTGTGATTAAAATCTAATTTCTAAGTCTATTTGTCTGTCCTAATGCATCATTTTTTGGCAGATAAAGGATGACTGTTCACAAGACAAGTATAACAGGAAGGGGTTCTATGAGAATATCAATAACAAGAAGAGGATCAGGGATGGTGTAGGTCCCTTACTGAATGGGGCAGGTATCCTCGTGACATAGGATGAGGAAAAAGCTGAAGTGCTCAATGCCTTTTTTACTTCAGTTTTCACAGGCTGGGTCAGCTCCCAGCCCACTACAGTAGGTACAGTAGATTGGAGAGAAGAAGAGAGGCCCTTGGTGACAGAAGGTCAGGTTAGGGACTACTTAAAGAAGCTAGATGTGCACAAGTCCATGGGGCCGGATGAACTGCATCCAAGGGTGCTGAGGGAGCTGGCTGATGAGATAGCAGCACCACTGTCCATTATCTTTGAAAACTCATGGCGAATGGGGGAGGTGCCAGAGGACTGGAAAAAAGCAAATATAGTGCCAATCTTCAAGAAAGGGGAAAAGGAGGATCCAGGGAATTACAGACCTGTCAGCCTCACCTCAATCCCTGGAAAAATCATGGAGCAGCTTCTCAAAGAATCCATCCTGAAACACCTGGAGGAAAATAGAGTGATCAGGAACAGTCCACATGGATTCACCAAGGGTAAATCATGCCTGCCCAAACTCATCGCCTTCTATGATGAGATGACTGGATTGTGGATGGAGGAAGAGCCGTTGATGTGATATACCTCGACTTTAGCAAGGCTTTTGATACAGTTTCCCACAGCATTCTCACTGGCAAATTAAGGAAGTATGGGTTGCATGCGCGGACTGTAAGGTGGATAGAAAACTGGCTAGATCAACGATTTCAGCATGTAGGAATCAATGGCTCCATGTCAAGTTGGCAACCAGTAATGAGTGGTCTGTCCCAGGGGTCAGTCTTGGGGCCAGTTCTGTTTAACATCTTCATTAATGATCTGGATGTTGGGATAAATTGCACATTTAGTAAGTTTGCAGATGATACCAAACTGGGGGGAATGGTAGACACCCTGGAGGGCAGGGGCAGGATTCAGGGAGACCTAAACAAATTGGAGCAGTGGCCAATAGAAATCTCATGAGGTTTAACAAGGACAAGTGCAAAATCCTGCACTTGGGACAAAAAAACCCCATGTACTGCTACAGGCTGGGGAGTGATCAGCTAAATAGCAGCACTGGAGAAAAGGACCTGGGAGTCATGGTGGATGGGAAGCTGGATATGAGTCAGCAGTGTGCACTTGCTGCCAAAAAGGCCAATGGCATACTGGGCTGCATCAGAAGAAGTGTTGCCAGCAGATCGAGGGATGTGATCATTCCCCTCTATTCGGCACTGGTGAGGCCACATCTGGAATACTGTGTCCGTTTTTGGGCTCCCCACTACAAAAAGGACATGGACAAATTAGAGATAGTCCAGTGGAGGGCAACAAAAATGATCAAAGGGCTGGAGCACAAGACCTATGAAGAAAGACTGAAGGAACTAGGCTTATTTAGCCTGCAGAAGAGAAGACTGAGGGGGGATTTGATCGCAACCTTTAACTACCTGAAGGGTTGCTCCAAGGAGGATGGAGCTCGACTGTTCTCAGTGGTAACAGAGGACAGAATGAGGAGCAATGGTTTCAAGTTACAGCTGGGGAGGTCCAGGCTGGATATTAGGAAAAACTTTCTTACTAGGAGAGTGGTGAAGCATTGGAGTAAGCTACTTAGGGAGGTGGTGGAATCTCCGTCTTTGGAGGTGCTCAAGGCCCAGGTGGACAAAACCCTAGCTGGGATAATTTAGTGGGAGTGGTCCTGCTTTTTTGGCAGGGGGGTGGACTAGATGACCTTGTGGGGTCCCTTCCAACCCTATGATTCTATAAGACAGAACGAACTCTAGCTGCTTCAAAAGTCAAGCAATGTCAAGTGAAGGAAGCCAATGCTTACTAATCTGAATTGGGACCAAGAGTCCGGTTCCAATGGTGATTGATTAGGTATCGCTCAAACTCACCAGGATCCACAGCGTAAAATGCCATAAGATAAAAGGATCCAATGTCATAGAAAACGTGAGAGAGGAATCCATAAAAAGAACATCAAATGCTATTTTATCCTGACTGTCAGTGCTGAACCACTGAAGTAAAAGCAGAGAAATCTAAGAATACCCAAATACCCATCAAGTTACAGATTTTTCTATTTTTCTTGTTTCATTTTTCTTTTTGCTCATTTCTTCAGTATTGTCCACGAATGAATTGCATTTACTTTCAAAAATAAGAACCTAATAATAACTAGGTGAAAGAAGAGTTGCAGACAGTTTATAATGATAAAAGCTCATAATAAAAATAACAAGATGTATGCCTAACTTCACGCAGTTCTCTTTCTGGCTATATGTTTCCCTCATCATTTGTATCTCTTTTATCTTTACATACTGTAACCTCGTCAAGGCACACTCAGTGTTTTACAAGGCATGTGGTAGCTAGCACATTTTGGTGCTGTCATCATACATATAAACAATAATCATATCCAGCCTCTCTGATATTTTAGGAATGTCACACAGTGGTCCTTTGACAGTCTTCTCTGGATTCAGTAATTGCTCACCATAACTCCAGATGTTCTTTACCACTGCTGTGCTTTATTATATTACTTCAGTTGGCCACAGCCTGGAGTGTTACTGACATGTTGTTTATGATCAGTAGCCAGCACCCCAAACCTTCTTCTGGGGATCAATACAGTCCCAGCAGCAGCCAGTGCAGCCTATACCTACCTACCTTCAGACTACCTACTCCCTCCCTAGCATTTCCTTCCTGTCTGCTTACAGAATTCCAGCTGTTGGGGTTACTTCCATCCAGTCATCCCTTAGTATGACTCTACTCAGGTAATAAGCACCAGCTGCCAAATGCCTTCCTTCCAATCAATTGATTAGGTCCCAATTAAGTATAATGGTGGGGATATGTATTACAAGACACCGAGTCAACTCTTGACAAAGCACACCCAGTTATATGATAAGAAATTATATAAAGCATCTTCAAGAAGCATGAGCAATTACTATAGCATCTAAGTTTTTTGCACATGACTAATTTGAAGTTGTTAAGGGAATCTGTCTTGTAAGGTTAAAAATGATTATACTAAAAGGTCAGGCCCTTTCTTCTTATAACTGTTAAATACAGTTCTACCTTTTTAAAAAGGCCATAAAACACATAATTAAATACACTGTGGTATTTCCTGGCCCATAATCAGGCCAAGTACTCCGTATTATACCTTATCCTGCAGACTAGTTTCAATCCCATCGAACATTTTGGCGTGGAACATCTTTTTGCAAAAGATCCATTAAGTTTTAAATTGAGAGAGAGGGGGAACCCTACAGAGAAAGAGTGAGTGATGTTTGGAATTCCTGAACGTTGTTATTCGCTTGTTAAGCAGGTTGCACTTTAAATAGGCAAGTGCCAAGAATGTACATCATATCACAGTAATGAGAGTGGGTAGGAAACCGTTTTACCTGTTGTGAAAAATTTTGAGAAAAAAGGACCCCCCCCCAATTCAAAATCTAAAAAATATTCATAGAAACAAAAAACTGTTGGAAAAAAACTGATTCAGATCAACAGAAATATTTTGTTTCAGTTTTGACTGGGTCTTATTCTATATATATATTTTTACTCCTATTGCTTATATTTTAAAATAAAAAGTCATTTTGATCCAGAAAAAAGAGTTTCCATTTAGAAAATGTCAAAACAAAACATTTTTAAAATGTTTTTCAAATTGAAAAACTCATCAAAACCACTTTTTCCAAGAAAAGTTTGAGTTTAGAGGATATATTTTCTTGAAAACATGTCAGAATATTCCAGGTAACTCTTACAAAGATATCACAAATATCAGAGAACTTTAAAAGTAAAAAACAAACAAACAAAAAAACCCTTCATAAATTTACATTTTTCCTAAAAGAAAAGAAAATTTCTGACAACTTTTGATACCCAATAATGAGAACTTTCAGTATTAAATAGATACAATAGACCAGGGTCTCAAACATGCAGCCCGCAGGCTGCATGTGGTCCCCAAAACCCGCAATAACATGATTGTTACCAATATTTGCAATATCATTCAGTGGAAAGGTTTCAGTGGTGTGGCCTTCGGGCTAATGTACTAACCCTCATGAGGCCCTCATGGTGATTTGAGTTTGAGCCCCTGCTGTAGACAACCTAAAATGTGTGATTTATGTCATTATTTTTCTTAAAAGTAACCCAGCAGGAGTTTTCTATCAGTTGCAAACTTTCTTGGTGGGGAAATGTGTAAGCTATTTTGGAACTGCTGACTAAATTAATGGGTATAAGAAGACCTGATGGATGATTTCGCTTTTAGGCACATCAGTGGATGAACTGAAATTTGGCAAATAGCTATTTAGCCACTAGAACATGAAGATGTTTGTTGGTTTGCAAATCACTGCCCAAGAAAAAATGAATGACAACCTATTTACTTATTATACAACTTGACATTTTTGGAATAGGAAGCCATTTGTAGCCAACAACCAATTATAAATTATGAGTCATTTGAATGAGCTGAACAAATGATAACTTCAAATGGACGTTGATAACTTCTCCAAATTGTAATAAGAGATTTTAAAAAACACTACCCATGTACTTTGTATTTACATCTCTCCTGGCTAGATAGTTGTATCAACAAGAACACATATGTCAGTATCTGTGACATCAGAAGAAGGAAAACTCTCCAGGAATTCCAAAGGGGCAGCTCAGGGGTTAAAGTATAATTTGGCTGGGCCCGGACCCTCTGAAATTAGTGGGACCCCTCATGCCAGTCTGGGCCCCCTGGTGAACCCCAGCTGCTGACCCCCAAAAACCTGTCCCCCACCCCAGCTCCTGCCCCCCAATTGCCTGCCATTACCTTAGCTCCTACCCCCCCCCCACACACGTACCGGTCCCTTACTTGGCTGCCATGGGGAGGGGCCCTGGCCCAGGCTTCGGCTTTGGCCTAGAGCTGGGTCTCACTAAGCATGCTCAGAAGTTCTGAGCATGCTTAGTGAGACCAGGCTTTGGCCTCACCAAGCATGCTCAGAGGCTCCCTGCCCTGATGGAACATGGCAGAATGCCATTCCAGGGCTTGCTATTTTTAGGGGCTCAGTGTTCCAGGGCCCCTAAAAATAGAAAATGCAGCCAGAATGCTGCATTCTGGGGCCTACTATTTTTTAAATGGTGGGCCCCAGAGTGCAGCGTTCTGGCTCCATTTTCTATTTTTAGGGAGCCTGGAATGGCTTTTTTTAGGCTGAACCCCTAAAAATAGTGGGCGCTGGAACAGCGTTCCCCTGTGTTCCAGCTAACTTTAACCCCTGGGGCAGCTGTGTTAGTATAGTTCAGTAAAACAAACAAGGAGTCCTGTGGCACTTAAAAAGACTAACAAATATATTTATTGCATGAGGTTTTGTGGGAGAAAATCCCACTTTGTCAGACACTTTGAAGATGGGGGAAAAACACAGAATAGAAGGAAATAAATGCAGGGAATAAGTCATGGGACCAGGTCACACTGTAACAGCAAATCAAAGCAGTTGTAAAGATGCAAACACCGAGGAACAGCATATAGAGGAAGATAAGGTCAAAAGCTACCTGTTGTAATGAGAAAAAAAATCCAAATTCCCTACTGAGCCCTGAAGCAATACCATAAAATTTGCAAATAAATTTGAGATCTGCAGCTTCTCTTTGAAGCCTTCATCTGGTTGTCATTTGACTGAGCACAGAAATTAGTAAATCATCAATGGAGTGATTAGGAAGATTGAGGGCCTCTGCCTTATATAATGAACAAACAGGACAATCTCTGCATGAAAGAATAAAGAGGCACAAATCTGACACCAGAAATTGCAACACTCTGAAACTGATGGGTGAGCATTTCAATCTTCCTGATCACTCCATTGAAGATTTACTAATTGCTATGATCAGACAAATAAATACCAAATCAAGGCTTTAAAGAGAAGTAGCAGAGCTTGAATTTATTTGCAAATTTGATTGCATTGCTTCAGGGCCAAACAGGGACTTTGAATTTTTTTGTTTTTCATTACAACAGGTGGTTTGATCTTATCTTCCTCTATATGCCATTCCCCAGTGTTTGAATCTTAACAACTGTTTTAATTTGATATTACAGTGTGACCTGATCTCACGACTTACACTTCCCTGCATTTATTTCTTCTCATTTTGTAAGTTTCCCAATCTTCAAAGCATCTGACAAAGTAGGATTTTTCTCCCACAGAAGCTCAAGTAATAAATATATTTGTTAGTGTTTAAGTTCCACTTGTTTGTTTTTCTCTGGGAATTAGAACTGCATTGGAACTACCTTATGACAATAGCAATACTCTGAATGGTTCTTGAAGCCTGGAATAAACCCCCCTCCCCACAAAAAAAAAACCAAAAACCCAAAACCCATCAATCAATGGTATTTCCTCTACCTTTGGAACTTCTTAAATAAATGTGATCAGGCATTTACCATCTGATTGATATTTTGATGGTACATGAAATTTCCTCAAAACGGAAATATTCTATAGGGAAACTGAAATTTTACTCAAATATTTTGATTTTCTTTTTGGAAAATTGAAACAAAATATATCATTGGTGGTAGATTTAGTTTGCTGAACAGACTTGAAGCATTTCTTTTAGACTCAGTTCAACAAAAAACTGCATTTCCCTATGGTGGGAAAATCTCTCATAGGAACTGTAGTTTTGATGACTTGTGTACCTGTTCTCTCCTATGGAGAGAGTTGACTGGCCAAACTGTTTCTCACAATGCAACACAATTTCCCCTCAGACTGAGCAGATCATATGGGAATTATTTGTTTGCAGGTGCATCATAGAAGATGTACTACAAAAGTGAGGCCAGCCCATAGTGGGGGAACAGGGTTTTCAGGCACCTGGACTGTAACTGTCATGAAGCAATACGCTGCTGTAGAGAAAGAGTTCAATGAAGAACTGAATTGAAACTAAACACTGAAGATCAGTTCAACAAACCAAAATGAAAAATTGCTTTTTCACCAACATTGAAATATTTTGTTTAAATCAGAAATACATGATATAAGCAAAACTTTTTGGAATATTTCACCCCATGAAAAAAACAGTGTCAATTTTTCATTCTGATTGAGGACAAAAACAAGTATTGAAATATTGGGATTAACCATGAGGTGGAATTTCCAATTTTTATTCAGTAGCATTATTAATATTTTCCATGTTACAGTTCTATTTTCCACACCAAAGTGCCTGTAGAATCTCTCCCCATTTATCCAGGACCCCTCTCCCATTTAGTAAAATTGAGCATAGTGGTAAAAACATCCTGACACTTGTTTCTGACCCTCAGACCAATAGCTCATTTAGTAACACAACTGCTAAAAGTCCAAGAAATCACCAGGAAGCCAAAACTGGCATGCACATCAGCGTAAGCTCACCTTTCTACCATAAAAAAGAAACGTGCACATTCTGTATTAATCATCCTTTTAATCTTAACATTTAAACTATTCTATACAATCCCACTCAAATGCATACCCAGACTGTATCTTTCTCAACTCCTCCTATTTATCTAACACAGGCCTCCTTTTTATTCTTTCACATAATCACCATTGTTGATGCAAAAGCCCTCTCTGTGGCTCCATATAGAGCAGACCCCTTCTATCTCTCTCTCTCTCATCAGCTCTCTTATTCTTCAAATCCAAAAAATTTTTTTCTCCTTTGCCTATACATTTCAACTTCTCTATCCATCTGCAATTTTTAAGCAGTGTTTATTGGATTGGGATGCAGCTTTACCAGATGCTGTACAAAATAAAACAGCATTCTACTGTAATGAAAGAATGGCACCACTGAGAAATAGCTTTGCTCTCACAACAGATGATAAACTTGTAGGCAATCATAAAATCTCTAAATATTTCAGAACAATTCCGATGTCCTACTATTACGATCCAGCATACTGCTTCATGCTTACATAACTCACCAAATTCAGATTCTTTCAAAGGACTTGATCTGAAGCTGCCACAATTATCTGATATGTCCAGCTCATCATCTAATTCAGAGAAGACATCTGTACATAGGAAAAAAAGGAGAAAGGAAACTTTCAGCCAAGCCTCAGCAGAATGTTAACATTTACAGCGTTTCTTCTGCTAAGGACTACCTTTTTCAGTTTTCTCTAAAGTGAAGTTGTCATCTGACAGGATTTCATCACATGTCCTGTCTTCATCTTTTCCACATGTTGGATGAAAGGTTTCAGTTGGGATGTCAGTGCTTTCTGAAAATTCACTTTTGAACCTTGCTGCTCCGCTGCTGCTGCTGCTGCTGCTGCTGCTAAGGCTCGACTTCTCAGACTGCACAGAACAAAGAGAACAAGTGAGAGAAACATTACCAATTTTCTCTTCTGCAACACTGTCCAAGTCTCATCACAAAATCTGAAAATAAAAAGTTGTAATTCATAAAGACTAATATGCTACTTTGGGCATAAGCTTTTGTGGGCTGCAACCCACTTGATCAGATGCATGAAATGGAAACTACAGTCTGAAGGTATAAATACCCTTGCAAGTGCATATATATACCTCCTAACTATAGCTTCCACTTCAGGCATCTGAAGAAGTGCGTTGCAATCCACAAAAGCCTATGCACCAAGAAATGTGTTCATCTTTAAGGTGCCACAGGACTTCTTGTTGTTTTTGCTATATGCAGACTAGCACAACTACCCCTCTGCAAATAGTTCATAAAAAAATACTTATAGTTCTTACCTGGCTGCTTGTCCTGCTCCCTCATACTACCAGCCACCCTGTATTTATGGTAATACTCTTACAGCCAGGCCTGGCCTTACCAGGATGTGAACAGTGGTGGCTGCCTCAGGTGCCAGACTGTGGAGGGGTGCCCTTAGGACCCGGAGGGTAGAAAATTGCATCTGCTGCTTGTGCATATGTATTCTTTCTGCCCTAGATGCACAGAGATGGTGGAGTGTTGTGCTTGAGGAAGGAAGGCACAAAAGACATAGCAGGCAGGCAGGAGAGAAGGTGAGAGGGAATAACAGAAAGCAGTAGGGAGCTTCTGGGAAAGAGAGGAGGAGGAGCCTCTCATGTACCTTTCTAGCACCCCCAGGAGTCTGGATGGATCAACACCAGCTTGAGGAGAACAGGCAGTCAACTGAAGTAGTAGGAGCCCATTAGGCCCTTAAGACACTGATATCTTCCCTCACCCAGACCATGTTGCCAGCCTCCTTATTTGTCCCTTTCAACTGAGTGTTGAGAGCCACTAGAGCTGGCACAGAACAGTAGTCATGAGTGAAAGAAGAAAATATCCCTCTGCAGTCACATTCAGAAAAAGAAAGCAAACAGGGGAAGATTTTTGAGCTAAGGAGGAAGGCGCTTTCCTGAGATACATAGACACAAACATTCATGGTGAGCCTTCTGGTCCCAGTGAGGATGTGAGTGGTGAGGAGATGCCTGATCTTCCAGTTAGTCAGAGTGCAGGTGACCTGACAGCTACTGCAGTATCCATATCTCCATCTCAAATGAATGTAACCATGCACATTCCTGGGAAAAAAGTGTAGATCAGAGAAGAATGTGATGGAGGGTCAAGAAACAGCTACTGCTGAGTTTAGTTCCTTAAGTCTAGGATCAGGGGTCTCAAACATGCGGCCCATGGACTGCATGCATCTCCTAAAGATATTTCCTGTGGCCCATGATGACAAGATCATTACCAATATTTGCAATACCACTGTACGGAAAGGTTTCAGTGGTGTGGTCCTTGGGCTAATGTACTAATCCTCGTGCGGCCCTCTTCTAGTCCTTATGTGGCCCTCGTGGTGATTTGAGTTTGAGACCCCTGGTCTAGATGATCCAGGATTGTGGACCCACTTGAGCAGTAGCCTGAGGAACTTCCTTGTATTGCATGGGCCATGGCAAGTTAAAAACTTTATGTTCCCCAACAACAATGAAAACAGAAGTTTCCATCCAACACATTACTGGTGTGAAATCCCCAATGGTGACAAAGTGGAGAGGCCAAGGCTTATATCAGAGACGTTGCTAGTGCTGAGCACACAGGGCTCATGCCCCAAATCCCAGCGTCAGTGCCCTGAGTCCTGGCTCTCAGCCCCTGCCTCTTCCGGTCTCCAGTGGGAGATCTGGGGTCCAGCCGCTTGCAGTGGCTGTGGCTGCTTCTGGCCCTGTCCTGGGCCGGGCCACCCACTGCAGCAGCTGATGCTCCCTGCCCTGTCCCTGGCCAGGGATCCGGGGCCAGACTGGTGGCAGCAGGAGCCTGAGGCTGGGTCGGCCTGAGCGCAGAATTGAGGCCGGGAGCACGGCCCGCAGCCAGCGGGTGGGGCTGGGGCTGGGTCCTTCCCCGGGACAGCAATGCGCCTGGCCTATATACTCAAAACCCCAGAATGCCGCGTACTGTTTTTGTTGCAAACTCTTCCAGTCTAGCATTCCAGTAATAATGGGTTCTACAGGAACAAATAACTGGAAAAATCTGGCTAGAAATCCAGCATGCCATGAGAAGGCAGTAAATCACTAGAGAGCATTCCATAGCTGGAAAGAGTTTGAGATGAGACTAAGGTTAAAAGGCCACCATAGATGATGAGCATTAACAGAAGGTTGTATCAGAGTCTCTTTATTGGCAAAATGTTCTGAAAAGGCTCACTGCCATTGTGAGAATGATTGCTACCCAAAACCTAGCACTGTGTGCCACTTCAAATCAGTTGTATGTGCTAAGCAGTGGAAACTTCCTTAAAATTGTGGAGCTGATGGCTAAGTTTGATTGTACTCCAGGAGCATCTAAGAAGAGTCACCACCCAAAAAATCTCCACACACCAGTACTGTGGAAAAACAGTTCAAAATGAGATTGTACAGTTACTGGCAACAAAAGTCAAGCCGAAGACTGTGGCAGATATGGAGTCAGCAAGATATTACTCTTGTTATTCCGGACAGCACACCTGACATCAGCTATACGAAACAAATGAGTTTAATGGTGTGTTTTGTAACAACAACAGACCCTAGTGAAAATGTGCCTGGAGTGGTAACTGTCAGAGAGTGTTTTCTAGAATTTATTGACATTGATGATACTACATGAGCTGGTGTGACAAACGTGCGTCTTAAAAAGCTGCAAGATATGGGAATTGTGATAGCTGACATGAGAGGTAAGGGCAACAATAATGGTGCCAACATGAGAGGAAAGAACAGAGGAGGGCAGACACGGACCCTCAAGTTTTTTTTGTCCCCTGCAGTTCTCATTCATTGAGCTTGGTGGTCAGTGATGCAGCATCAGCGTCTAGTGAGGCTATGTATTTTTTTCTGCATCAACTCATCAACGGCAAACTCTGAAGCAACATCTAAGAACAACTTTTCTGACACTGAAACCACTGGAAGGTCACGTGGAGGTGATAAAGCCTATCAAACACCAAACTGGGAAGATACGTGATGCCATAGTTGCCATTATGGAGAATAAGACTAGGACAGGAACTGTTCTTTGAAGAACAGTGGCAGAGGGAAATAGAATCACCAGAAGCATACATAACTTCAAATTTCTATGTGGCTTAGTGTTGTGGCATGACATACTGTTTGAAATAAATGTTGTAAGCAAGAGACTCCAAAGTGTTGACTTTGATATATCTGGAGCAACAGAACAACAGGACAAAGCAAAGTCATGCCTACAGTCTTTCCAGTCATATGAGGGATTTCAAACCATTCTGAAGAGTGCACAGAAGTTGGCAGAGGAACATCACACTGAAGCTACTTTCCCACCCATTCGAGAATTTAAGAGTCACCGAAGAAGATGACATTTTATTACAAGGCATGGGATAGTCCCATGAGAGACCCCAAACAACAATTCAAAGTTGAATTCTTTAACCAGGTGCTAGATTGTGCAATACAGTCAGCTGAAGAACATTTCATGTAGCTCAAGGAACACAGCAATATATTTGTGATGTTATATATTCCAAAACTCCTCACTACACATGAAGAAGACCTACACCAGCAATGCAGGGCACTAGTGACAGTGTTGACTCATGATGACAGGCAAAATACTGATGCAAGTGACTTGGGTGATGAACTGAAAGCCCTTTCAAGATACATTGCACCAGGAACAACTCCAAAGGCTGTTCTGGAATATATGTGCACAAATAAGATGACCACCCTCTTTCCAAATGTTTTTGCTGCTCTGTGCATACTTCTAACACTTCCTGTAACAATTGCCAGTGGAGAACACAGCTTCTCCAAGCTGCAGTTAATAAAGCTGAAGTTAATAAAAACACAACTGCATTCCACAATGAAACAGGAGAGACTGGTTGGCCTTGCAACCATCTCAATAGAACATGAGCTGGCCCAGACTGTGGCCCTTCAAGAAGCAGTTCAAATCTTTGCATCCAAGAAGGCACAGAAAGCACTATTTTGATTATTCAAACAGATAAAAATGTCAGCGCTTACTATGCAGACAAGAAAAGTTACATTTGTTGTTCAGGCATTTGAAAGTTACTGAAAATTTTTGAATAAGGCATTTTAAGTTGTTAGTTCTCCTTTATTGGGGTAGATAGCACAGCACTACCATGAGAGGATTAGAACAGGAAGAAGGCAGAATTGAGACCTTTCAAAGTGTTGGCCCAACCTAGGGGACATGGGGGTGTCATTTGAGCTCCCCGCCTCAGGTGCCAAAAAGTTGTGGGCCAGCCCTGCTTAGAGCCCTTTACTTAGCTGGAATGAGTTTTACATTTTATGTAGAAGATGTCCTAACAATTGTGTTTTAATGCCAAAAGGAGATTGCAAAGCTTTTCTTTCCCCCAACTTATGTGGTCTCTACAAACTATAAGAATTGAATTTAAAAATTTAAAAGAAAATGGACAAAGACATAGACAAATCCCACAGACAATCAAGAGGGGAGATACAGACTCCTTCATCTTGGACAATTAAAAGCAGGGACATTTCTTGACATAAAGTGTGTAAGAGAATCAATCAAGAATCCATAGCAGGAGTCCATATCAAGTTTAATTATATCTATAAATATGTACAAATAAATGAATATATACATATTTGCTAAAAAAAAAAAAATTCCCCTCTCACCCCTATGGGTGGTATGTGTCATCCTCAACCTCAGGTCCTCTACCAGAGGCCTGGCAGTTTGAGGGTTTTACGCAGTATCTTAGCTGTTCCGAGCACTGCACTCTTCTGGACAGAGAGCTCTGATCTTGTTCCTGGGATCTGTTGGAGCCACTCTCCCAGCTTAGGAGTCACAGCCCCGAGTGCTCCTACCACCACTGGGACCACTTTGGCCTTTACTTTCCACATCCATTTTAGTTCCTCTTTCAGGCCCTGGTACTTCTCCAGCTTCTCATACTCCTTCTTCCTGATGTTGCTGTCACTTGGCACGGCTACATCTATCACCACCGCTGTCTTCTGGTCCTTGTCTATTACCACAATGTCTCGCTGGTTGGCCAGTACCTGCCTGTCTGTCTGGATCTGGAAGTCCCACAGAATCTTAGCCCTGTTATTCTCCACGACCTTCTCTGGAATCTCCCATCTGGACTTGGGAGGGTCTAGCCCATACACTGTGCAGATGTTCCTGTACACAATGCCAGCTACTTGGTTGTGCCATTCAGTGTATGCTGTTCCTGCCTGCATCTTACATCCTGCCACTATGTGTTGGACTGTCTCTGAGGCCTCTCTGCACAGTCTGCACCTGGGGTCCTGTCTAGTGTGGTAGACCCCTGCTTCAGTGGATCTGGTGCTCAGTGCCTGTTCTTGTGCTGCTATGATCAGTGCCTCAGTGCCGTCTTTTAGTCCAGCCTTTTCCAGCCACTGGTAGGATTTCCCAATGTCAGCCACCT
Organism: Podocnemis expansa; assembly: GCA_007922195.1. Lineage (NCBI taxonomy): Eukaryota > Metazoa > Chordata > Testudines > Podocnemididae > Podocnemis > Podocnemis expansa. Next base: position 4,951,351 of record ML681964.1, on the reverse strand, counting down.
CAGCTATCTGTCGATGGTACATTCCATGCAGGGTTTTGTCTTGCCATGGCACTTCTTCTGCTTGATCTTCCTCCCATGTCTGCTGCTGCTGCCTCAGGCATTCTCTCAGCAGCTCATCTTTGGGTGCCATCTTACTGATGTACTCCTGGATGCTGTGGGTTTCGTCCAGGACAGTGGCTTTGACACTCACCAAACCCCGCCCGCCTTCTTTCCGGCTGGCATACAGTCTCTGGGTGTTGGACTTGGGGTGGAAACCTCCGTACATTGTGAGGAGCTTCCGGGTCTTCACATCGGCAGCCTCCATGTCCTCCTTTGGCCGGCTCACTATACCGGCAGGGTATCTGATGACTGGCAGGGCTTACCTGTTGATGGCGTGGATCTTGTTCTTCCCTTTGAGCTGGCTCTTCAGGACCTGTCTTATCCTCTGGTGGTACTTGGATGTTGCTGTCTTCCTTGCCTCCTCATCGTGGGTCCCATGTGACTGTGGGATGCCAAGGTACTTGTAGCTGGTCTGTATGTCTGCTATGTGGCCTGCTGGTAGTTCCACCCCATCAGTCTTGACTACCTTTCCTCTCTTTACTACCATCCGGCCACACTTCTCCAGTCCGAATGACATCCCAATATCCTCACTGTAGATCCGTGTCAGGTGGATTAGCGAGTCAATGTCTCGTTCATTCTTAGCATACAGCTTGATGTCATCCATGTAGAGGAGGTGGCTGATGGTAGTTCCACTCTTGAACTTGTATCCATATCCAGTCCTTGTGATTATCTGGCTGAGGGGGTTCAAGCCAATGCAGAACAGCAGCGGGGACAGTGCATCACCTTGGTATATGCCACACTTGATGGCCACTTGTGCAAGCTGTCTTGAGTTGACTTCCAGTGTTGTCTTCCACAGTCCCATTGAGTTCTCAAGGAAGGTCCTTAGTGTCCTGTTGACTTTGTATAGCACCAGCCATTCACAGATCCATGTGTGCGGCATTGAGTCGTAGGCTTTCCTGTAGTCAATCCAGGCTGTGCACAGATTGGTCTGTCTAGACCTTGAGTCTTGGGCGATTGCTCTATGTATGAGCAGCTGGTGTTTTGAGCCTCTGGTGTTGTTCCCAATGCCCTTCTGAGCTGTGCTCATGTACCGGCCCATGTGATCCTGTAGCTTGGCGGCTATGATGACTGATAGGACTTTCCATGTTGTGGGGAGGCAGGTTATTGGCCGGTAGTTGGATGGTGCTGTTCCCTTGTGGGGGTCTTTCATGATCAGCACTGTCCTTCCTTGTGTTAGCCAGTCTGGGTGGGAGCCTGCTGCCAGCAGCTGGTTCATCTGTGCTGCTAGACGTTCATGCACTGCTGTTAGTTTCTTTAGCCAGTAGGTGTGGATCATGTCCGGGCCAGGTGCTGTCCAGCTCTTCATGTTCTTGACCCGCTGTTGGATGTCGGCTACTGTGATGGTGACTGGTTCCTGTTCCGGGAGATTGCTGTGGTCTCTTCTCAGGTCCTGAAGCCACTTTGCACTGGTGTTATGAGTCTTCTCTTTCTCCCACATGTTCTTCCAGTACTGTTCAGTTTCTGCTGTTGGTGGCTCTGCTGTTATTGTGTTGTTGCACTGCAGGATGGAGTACACCTTGGATGGTTCTTTGGAGAACAGGGCATTGATCTTTTTGGTCTCTGCTTCTCTAGTGTATCTCCTTAGCCTGGTGGCCAGTGCTGTGAGCCTTTGTTTAGCAGTCTCGAGGGCTTCAGATGAGTCAGGCCCTTGTATTTTCTCTGTGGCCGAGTCTTATCCTTAATCTCTACACCCTTCTGTAGTTCCACCAGCCGGCTAACTTCTCTCCGGGTTGCCTTGATCTTATCCTCCAACCTCATTTTCCAGGGGGGGTATGTACTGGTGTTCTTCTTGATCATGTAGCCAAGCATCTCCAGGATTACAGAGGCTGTAGCGTATACCAGTTCATTGGTTTCAGTAATGGTGGTAGTAGGAATTGTCATTAGGGCTCTATTGGCATCTTCTAGCATAGTATCTGATGGTACTTCCCCCACGAGCCTTGGTCATCGGTCTCGAGGGTTGACTTTAGCTAGTTTATCCATGATCTTATGCCTCATATCAGCTGCTGTGCTCTGTAATGGAGGGGGTGGTAGTGAACTTCCAGCGTCAGGTGGTGGCTGCACATCTAGTTGTTCTTCTGGGGCTTCTTCTTGAGTCCGGGAGGTAATGTGGAGTTGGTCTATCTCCAGTTGTGAGAGCAGCTGCCTCTTTACTACGTTGAAGCATTGGGTAACTAGCTGTTTCTCAGTTAGTGTGGATGTAGGTCTTTTGTCCATCCATAGTCCCCTCATACGTTTCATATATCCCCTCTCATTAGGTCTGCTGTTGTAGTAGCATTCCATCAATTCCAGGTTCTCTTCTCTCATCCATGCATGGTTTGTTCCAGTAGCCCACTTATCATCAGATTGTCCTGGTTCCCCAACATCTGGCGCAGACCTTGTTAATCCGGGCGACGTCCGAGCCGGCATGACTCTCCTAGTTCATGTCACTCTCATATTCAAGATAGGCAAGTGAGGCGTTAGGGGTCTTTTGCCCAAGGACCCCTACTGGGAAGGTAGGCAGGTACCCACTGGGATTTGAACCTCGGTCTCCCGTATCAAAGGGCATCGCTTTTAACCACTACAACGCTCTTAACCACTATGCTAGCCAGTCACCTATGTATATATATAGTTAATTAAACTTGATATGGATTCCTCAGAGACCTCATGAAACAGCACCAGCCTGATGCTGCTGGCTATTATTGCTGACATAAAGCTAAGAAATTAAAATAACTGGCTTATAAATTATACTGCTGTCATAGTTGTCACTCCTATGTGCTAAATCTGTCCATAACAAGGAGGTCTTTAACGAATATAAAATGCTTCAACCATCACTCTGACTCTTTATAACTTTTCAGGGCAAAGTAGAGCTCTCCAATCCCTCTTATGCTTCTGTTTTACTGGGACTTGTTTTGAAGGCTGGTCAGTTTATACTATTTGTCTCCTTTCCCCTTTTATCATGCAACACTCCACAAGATAATGTAAACAAATGATGTATTTAGTTACAGACAACAGCTATTGTATGTAAAGACAGGAACAATATATAAAAAGAACCTAAAACAAATCATTAGCTTTATCATTATTAGCTATTATTTGTATTATTGTACATTAAATATTAAGGAATTTCTAGGGATGATAAAGTTTCTTCCAGTCTGCATTTATGAAGGGTGTTGTCCTAGGTACTTGCCTTTCTGGATGTCACCTGATTCTCAGACCTTTCCTCCACACCTCCCCTAATCTGACTGCCATCTCACTGTTACAGAACAAATGTATTCCTGAATTCTCTACTCCTCTGAAAGTCACTTAGTCAATCTCCTGAATACCAACTGCAGTGCTAACTGCCCAACAGCCGGAGCCAATTATTTCTTTAATTCTCTCCCCCATTCTCAATTCTACAAGTCAACCCAGAAGACTACATGAATCCTCAGGAATTTCCATGGCAACACGTTATAGGAAGGATAACCTTATGTTCAGTGCTGGACTAAGATTTAGGTAACTTTTCCACAGACTTTGCAAAGGATCTTATGTACCTCAGAATTTTGTGTTCCTTAATTTTTCCTCATCTGTAAAATGGTGATAACAATTCCCCTTCCTCATAGGAGTGTGAGGATAAATTTAGTAATGTGACATGTGATGCTCCCAAATTTAATGTGATATGTGACACTCCCAAATCAGAGTGACAAATGCAATAATAAAACATTATATAAACACGTATTCTTTTTGGAATGTTTTAGGATTGTAGAGTCTAGCTTTGTAACACTACAACAGCATAGTAACAATAAAAAACAATTTTCCATGTGCAATTAAAGATACATTGTGACAATTTAAAAATTAATCTTAAAAGCATTGTCGTCTTTTATAAAACAAATTTCTCTCGGAGTAGTGTGAGTGAAATAAGACACTTCAATGCTTCAGGAACAGAAATAAGTTTTAGAGATGATGCCTTGATGTGGAATTTCTGAAAGCCTCAATATTAAGAACATTTTGATATCCCATGTTGTTGACCTAAAACATGTGACTGAGAAGTGGTGATCCACCCTGTGACTTTTGATGCATTTTTCTTCAATTACATCCGGTGTAGTTTCAGCTACCATCCTCCTAATGAAAATACAATGAATTTAAATTCAGAATGGAACAGAGTGGAAGAGGAGAGAAGTTCTTTCACTGTTGCTGTCTTCTCAAGAATTCATTCATTTCATGAACATCTTTTCTATCTCTCTCTTCTTATTTTAGCAGATGCCTCTCAAGATCACAATTGGAAGTAGTGAGTGGACGGTATATACATGGAACCTCTTTTGCTCATAATCAGTTCCGCCAATAGGGGATTGTCCAATAAAGAGAATATAATGATATACTGAAGTATGGGTAGCATATTTCAAATGTATGCCCCCCCCTTTTTTTCTTTTCTTTTATAAAAGAATTTCAAAGAGTAGTATTGACTAGCATTCATGTTCTGATTGCACATCTATGTTATTTAAATATTAAGTTTATTTGCCAAAAAAAAAAAAAAAAAAAGATTATGTAGTCAAATGGCTAAAAAACTAGATATAAGGAAACAGGACAGGCCCTAGACCAAATGGCAAAAAGCATTTTTGACCACTGCCACTCCATTTTATATTTGGATACATAGGCTTTGATGGATATCTTTGGCATCTCATTAAATACATCCTTTATTAGTAACTACTGACATACTTCAAGCCTTAAGACACAAGTACACTTCTACAATTACACAAAAGAAGGTTCATGGGTGGGTTCTCAATTCACTTCAGTTTGTTCTTCTATTTCACTGACTGGCTGGCAACACCCTGCCCTTAAATACTTAGAAGGTCCTGGCTAATAACATCCTAAGACATTTGAGGAAAATGTAGTTTTCACAAAAGTCTGAAAGGATACACAAGGTTCTGCAAAGATCTAGAATACTTAAGGAGGTCCGTGAAAACTGAATCCACTTATAGAATACCTGAAACATTTTATTTCAAATCTTCCCTTTTGTCACTTATAACAAAAACAGCACACTGAGGCTTGCACCCCTCAAGCTCAACAACATAGGTGGCTGCCTTTCCCTAAATCTGGCTCTGAAAAGAAGATTAAAGTAAAGATGTTTGCATAGACAGAATTGTAGAATCATAGAAAGTGAAAAGGATTATGAGTGGTCATTAAGTCCAGCCCCCTGCACTCATGGCTGGACCACATACCCTCTTAAGCCATCCCCGACAGGCATTTGGCTACCCTGCTCTTAAAAACTTCCAATGATAGAGATTCCACAACCTGCCTAGGCAACTTATTCCAGTGACTAATCACCCTGACAGTTAGGAATTATTCTTCCTAATATTCAATCAAAACCTCCCTTGCCATAATTTAAGCCCATTGCTTCTTATCATATCATCAGAGGTTAAAGAGAATATTTTTTCTCCCTCCTCCTCCTAACAACCTCTTAGGTACCTGAAAACTGTTATCATGGTCCTCTGTCAGTCTCCTCTTTTCCAGACTAAACAAACCCAGCTCTTTCAATATTTCCTCAAAAGCCAAGTGTTCCAGACCTTTCTTGCTGCTCCTCTCTCGACCTTCTCCAATTTGTCCACCTTTCCAGAAATGAGGAGCCCAAAACTGGCCACAACATTCCAGCTGAGGCCTAATCAAGGCCGAGTAGAACAGAATAATTACTTCTTGTGTCTTTCTTACAATACTCTTATTAATACGTCCCAGAATACCATTTGCTTTTTTTGCAACTGTGTTACAGTGTTGACTCATATTTAGCTTGTGGTCCATTATGATACCCAGATCCCTTGCCGCAGTACTCCTTCCTCACTTCGTATGCATGCAACAGATTGTTCTTTCATAAGTAGAGTACTTTGCACTTGTCTTTATTGAATTTCATTCTGTTTACCCTCAGACCATTTCACCTCTTTGTCCAAATCATTTTGAATAATGATCTTATTCTCCAAAGTACTTGCAACCCCTCCCAGCTTGGTATCATCTGCAAACTTCATAACTGTACTCCTTATGCCAGTGGTTGTCAATCTTTTGTGGGTTGTGACACACTTCGCAGCTTGTCATGACCCTATGTGACACACCAGCCGACTCCCCCCAAGCCAAATCCAGCCATCTCTCCAGCTCTCTGACACTTAACACTGTGGCGACACAGTAATGTGTCTCAATATAGTGGTTGACAACTGCTGCTTTATGTCATCATCTAAATCATTGAAGAAAATATAGAACAGAACCAGACCTAGAAACAATCCGTGAAGAAACCTGCTCATTATGTCTTTCCAGCAGAACTGTGAACCATTGATAACTACTCTCTGGGAGTGGGCATCCAATCAGTTTTGCACCCATCTTATAGTAGCTCCATCGAGGTTGCATTTCCCTATTTTGTTAATGAGAAGGTGATGTAAGACCATATCAAAAGACTTCCTAAAGTCCAGATACATCATATCTACTACTTCCCCTCTATCCATGTTACCACATCATAGAAAGCTGTCAGGCTGGTTTGACATGATTTGCTTCTAACAAATCCATGCTATCACTTAACATCTTATTCTCTTCTAGATGCTTGCTAACTGATTCCTGTCCTCTTTTTCTGGCATTGGTGGGTAATCATTCATATATTTATAAAAACATTTTTCTGGCATTTTCATCAAATGCATTTTCACTGCCAAATTCCAAATATATATCATATTTTCCCAGAGGTAGAAATAGTCTTTTCAGAAACTTTCAGATCTACCACATAATTACAATATTATGGAGGGAATGGCTGTGGGTTTTTTTAAAAAATGATTTAAAACCATTATGTATCATGACCATTATAATGAAATGGTTCCAACTGAACAGCTCAGGTCTATCGGATATTTACCATTTTTCACTTAGGCATTTTTAGAATGCATTAGTGGATTTATAGTAACGATTCCAATAACAATTTTTTGTGATGAATGAAATGTACAAATCCTGTGCAGAAATAATTAAACTGAATATTTTGCTAATTTTAAATTATTTCTGTGAAATGCCCAAAGCAATATCAAATCACATTGTGGGGCTGTTTGCCAGACTTCATCTTTGATCAAAACAATTTGTTAGTTATGCTGGCATGAGAAATACAGATGAAAGAACCTGAAAAGGTTTTGACTGTTTCCCAGGAGTAAAGACTCAAAAAACAATGCACTTGCCAACTAACTGAGTAAATTATTGGTACTGTTGGAATAAACATGTGCCCCTCGAAAGCAGCAGTTAAACACCTGAAGCATGAGCATCTCCCTTTGAGGATTCTGAACTGAATATTTAGCACAAGGTTTAGAGGAGTCATATTTCCCTGCTCCTTTCCATTTAATCAAAATCTAAAAAAAGATGAAGAAATGGGAGTGAAGGGTACGCAGTATGGTGTTATGCTGATAATGTATTCAAAGAAGTACAAATAGTTTGAGTATCGTTAGTATTGAATCCTACTCTGGAAAGATTAGCTGGGAGTAATAACCTTCAAAGAAGATGGGTCTGAGGAAAAACTAGTTAAATATAAAGATTGCAAGACTGCTCTCCCAAACCGGCATCAGATCTAGTCATGAAATCAAGAAAGTAATGCTGCTTATAATGTGTGAATTGCATCTTACAGATCTCCATAATAGACACATTCTTCATACATGCTAAATGGAGGTGCTCTGTAACTGGTTAAATAGGTCCTGCAGCCTTCAAGCATCACGATATCTGCTAGATTATAACAGATCAGTACACAAAATCTGTTTCATTAATCTCTAAACAAAGACAACTTTCCATCTCCGACTACCAGTCTGGCAAAGTTGAGTGTAAATTTAGTCCTAGCTACCTATCAACACCATATTGCAGATGGAAGCAGCAGCAAGTGACAGAGGAACAGAACGTGCTTATTTCTAGAGGTGCAGGAAGGATGTTAAATAAAGCAAAACAAGCAAACAAATCTTGTCCAAGCCAGAAAGAGCTAATAATGTTTAATATCTAGACTGTTATTTGCTCTGTAGAAGAGATATTTGGTGAATGCTTGTCCCTTTGCAACAAGCTGTGCAAACCCCATAGTGGACAGCACAGGGTTATGGAGCTATTCTGAGCTCCATCAGCTCTGCCACACATCTGTAAAGCATGCACAGGTTGGAGGAGACGGAGCTTATAAGGGGATCAGACCAGTTAAACTGACTGGCAGAACAGGAAAGAGAACACACCTTCAGCCCTCAAATCCTGAGGAAGAGGATGATGTGCACAGGAGCTGCTTGAGGAAAGGGAGAGCCAGATCCAGATGCGTGATGAGAGGGAGTCATTCCCCTCTATCTCTTACTAGCTCGGTTTAAATGAGTTAATTCCTCTTGCTTTTTGTTACCAGACCACCCTGGAAAGGGATGTACTTTAAAGAGACCTAGCCAGACAGCCAAGTCACAGGAAGAAGCAGGTCACCATATAGGTGGAACAACTGTTCACAGGAGAGAGCTCCTAGGCTACGCCCTGTCACATTGAAGTGCCAGTGGTGAATTGACCCCTTTACAGCTGGTGGAGAACTCAGGCACCCTTCCCACCACAGAGAGCAGGCGGACTGATTGGCCCAGATGGACAAACACTCTAGACTTAGAGGTTTGGGCTGGTAAAACAAACAATATGAATCTAGAGTGCCTTCTCAAGTGAATGACTGAATAGCAGCATCAGCAGCTCCTGAAGCAAATGGCTGCCCAACAGCTACAGTTGGTCTGTTGGTGGATGCTTGTCCCTTTGCAACAAGCTGTGCAAACCCCATAGTGGACAGCATGGGAAGAACAGCAGCAAAGATTATTCCAACAAGTAATGGCTGTTATGCAGCCTCTGGGTCTTCTCTTGGTTTCCCTTCCAGTGGTGGTAGATCCAAGTCCAGTGGCCCCACCTGTGCCAGGCAAGTTCACAAAGACGGACCCCAAGACAACCCTGGGGCTTTCATAGCAATGTTGAGTGTGCAGGATATGGCAACCTACCACTCTGCTGACAACTCACCTGTCAAGGCTAATACCGGTGAATCAGGAGCTGGACACAGTGTCTGCCCAAGACCATACTCAAGTGAAAGCAACTATATTTGACTGTTTTGATATTCAACAGAGGTTCTGTGGGGAGAAGTATTCTGAAGGAGTCTGGCTGCATGAGGACACCCAGAAATTAAGAGACTTATGCTGGAAGTGGCTAAATTTAGAGACTAGGATTGGAGAAGTTCACCCTTATACTTCCAGTTGGGTGCATGCACTGGGTGTTCAAACACCAGCCAGAGTCTCTAGACAATGCTGTCTGGCTGATGGAAAATTACCTAGTGGCTGAAATGGTTATGGAAGTATCACATAAGCTGTTGTTTGGGGCCAAAGGGGTCACTCAACTCAAGGGAGAACACAGCCAGAAGAACTGGTGATCAGACAGTGTAGTCCAGAAGTGCTTGCCACTAAGGTTATGTCTACATCACAGTTAGACACCTGTAGAAGGATTCTCCCACCTCTTGGGTCTTAGAGCCCAAACTCAAGCCCGAACGTCTGCATAGCAATTAAACAACACTTTAGCCCAAACTCCTCAAGCCCAAGTCAGCAGGCATGAACCAGCCACAGGATTTTAACTGCAGTATAGGCATACCAGAAGGAGTCCAGTAGGCTGCCAGGACCTGGACTGCTCCCTGTTGGAAAACCCCAGCACCTCAGGCCTCAGCCCAGACAAAGGGACCTGGATAGCCATGGACTTCTTCACAGGAAAGCCAGGAGCTGGGAGCAGATAAGCCATACAGAGAAGGCTACTGAAAAAATAGGCTCAAGAACAGTGCCTAATTGGCCAGTAGCAGATGCTTGCTTTTCCTGTGGACACCGAGGATAGCAGTATCACGAGTCTCCCATATGGTGTGTAGTTATGGACAGGTGTGGACAGCAGACAACTATACCCATAAGTGAATGCTAGATAAAGTAATGGTCCCTGTTCAGATAAATGGAACAGAGGTGATGGGCCTGGTGGATTCTGGCAGTGGGCAGATCCAGATCCAGAGTGATTTGGTCCCAGATTTTGAGAATCCCAGGGAGAGTATCTTTCTACAGTGTATTCATGGAAATGTTAAACCATATCCAGAGCATGAAAATAGAGAAAAATGCAAAAGTTCTGTTTGTGCAGCTATGCTATCCTCAACACGAGTCTGGAGCATTTCTCTCAGATAATAAAGAGGTTTAAACCAGCTGCACAAGGATTAATTGAGAGGATTCTGGGAGATGGTATCTAAAACCTGTGACATCAACTGTATAGGTGAGGAGCAAGCTGGGCCTTGAGATGTGGGGGATCTGGTCAAGCAGATGCTCCCTCAACAATGCCACCTAACAATGAAGTGATATTGCCCACTTACAGGTCCCCGTGTTTAGTCAACACCTTCACATCCCTTATTACCATCCAGGAGAATTATCTCCCTTTTCCTCAGTTGTTCAGCCCTTGTCATATTGAGTTCCCAACTCTTCTCAAAACTTCCTGCCAAGTTTCTAGTGCAGACTTCTTCCTCCTTCCTTTCTCCTTGGAAGGCCCAGAGCTCCCAGCTCTTTCTGGTCTCTTCCTTGTCAGATACTCACCACTCATCCTATTATTTCTGATTTCTTTGAGGCTAAGGAAAGCAGACTTTTTTCCAACCCACACTCTGTGTCAACAGTCCTCTGTTTTCATGGCTGAAGGATAAGAAGTCCCAGATTCCCCCTATTTTTGTTAGAATAACATTTTTGAGCTAAACCCAGAACTATTTTTAAATCTTACTCTCATGAATACCTTCCCTCTGAAAACCTTTCCCCCCCACCATTTTAAAGCATAAATTTTAACTGTGCAAGACAAATGACTCCTCTGCAACACTACATGCATTTCTTAGGAGCAGCTGAAATCTGTGTCTAGTAAAATGCTATAATCCTAGTCACCAGATGCAGTGATTTCAGCTGTGTGTACAATCTGTCGCTGAGACAGGAGATCAGAGAGAATAAGAAGTTGATATGTAGATTTTTTTCCACTGTACTCAGAAGGCTCAAAAATCAGATTTGCAATGTTCTGCTTTGCCTCAACTTTCTGATGGCCCTTGATAAGAGGAGGGAAGACATAATGGAAAATCTTGCTCCAATCAGGAAGAAAAGTATCTGTGAAGGATTTAAGATCCCTGATCCTTCTTCAACAAAAGACTTCTTGTTTTCAAATACATAAGCTAAATAAATTCTCTGTGTTCTTTTAAAAAGTATTGCTATACATGAACCAGCCTCCTTCCGACTTTCCAAGTTAACTTGCCAAGTATGCTCCCTATCTCTATTCCTCTCTGTAATCATCACCTTCTCCACATTAGTATACCAACACAACATCTGACACACTCACTCTTTCTCCCCACCCATATGCTTATCACTGAAGAAATGAGCACTATCAGAAGACTATCTTCTACATTCCAGAGGCTGGCCACTGTACTGTAATAGATCTCTTCCAGAGCTAACTTCTAGGAACATATAGTCATGTCTACATTGAAGATTATGCGTCAGTACCTACGGATTGACACAACAGGACTGACTGAGTGTCCAGCGTAAACTCGTTCAATCAATCCTGGAAGTGTTCTCCCATCGACACAGTAACTCCACCCCTCCAAGTGGAGTAATGCTGTGTCGATGGGAGAGCATTGTGGTCATTGCAGTTGAGTGAAGACAGTGCAGTAAGTCAAAGTAATTAAGTCAACAGGAGATATGTGTTCTGTGGCATGCAGGTTGCATATCTCCAGTTGACCTCCCCCACAGCGTAGATCAGGCCTATGATTATGAAAAACAAACAAATCTTATACTTGTACGTTTCTTCCTGACTTGTACACAACACAGAAATTCAAAAATGATTGAAATAATGAAGTAATAAAAAAAGTAACTGCTCTTTGGCTTGGATCTTTTTTTGCCACATTTCAGCCCAAAGCATTTTTATAATAAAAATGCAAAACCCTAAAAAAAAGGTGTGGGGGAAGGGGTGGATGCCTAGAGTGATAATATTACTATAATAAACTGTTTAAAAACACTTGAACACATTAATGAATTGCATTTGAATGAAATTAATTAATATGTTTGCCCTCATCTTTCTAATGTCCTTGATATGTTAGTCATAGATTTTCACAGCTGATAATTTAAAAATTATATAAAAAATGGGTAATTTACTACATTCAGCAACTCTTGAAAAATAATACCAGCAAAACATTTTACACAGAGGATATCATTTATTCACCAACACACTGAAAAAAATCTCCTGTGAGATAAAATTACACTATACTGTGTTTAAGCAAGCCACCTCTTCCAACTTTTATTTAATCATACAAAATATAACTTCTAGGTCTTAAATTGTAGTTCAAATATGTGCTATTTAAATGCCAAAATGGAGCAGTGCAGGATAAAAGCAACAGAGCAAAAGGGGGAAGAAGATAATTCATAAAGAGCTAGATTTTCAAGACAAATAATAATCCTTGTTCGCTTTAAAATAAAAATTAAAAAAAAGAAACGAGTACCACAGTACAGAGGTAAGCTGCCTCAATGAAACTGTACTCAGAACAAATACAGAGTGTGCATATTTTAAATTAAAGTCAAGATTGTATTATGCTCACTGTAATATTAATAACCAGTAGCAGTCTGCATGGTTTGAAAATAAATATATTATGTGCTTCAACTCATAAGAGATCTGTTTATGCACACATGGACAATTATTTTCAAAGAACAATACTTTTACGAATGAACTGGCATCCAACTGCCTAAAGTTGTATTTAATTTAACCCTTATCAATGAATAATACTCAAATCCATCAAACAAAAGATACATCTAGGCACAAATGAAGAGGAAAACAAAAGTAAACATTAAACTAATCCAATTTTTATTTGCGTTCCTGAGCTGACAAGAGTAAAAATAATAAACTCTTAACTATTTTCCTAACTTCATTTTTAGCTAGTAATGATTATATTTGGAGAGAAGAAAGATTATCATAAGTACAGCCACATCCTTAGCTGTGGCTAGGAAGTTCAGGGTCCAGTTTAAAACTGGTAGAGGACTGAGAGGCAAAAATGTAATTAAGTCACACTTTGAACTCTTGGTTGTATGACTGCCCTGTTTTATTGTGCAAGTTACTGCTGCTTTTAATGACACCATCTGCAATGGTCTTAGGGGGAAGCTACCGTAACCAGGGGTTTTTGGCAGGGGTTAAAGCAGGTCACAATGGCCCAGAACACTGTTCTCAGGTCCACTATTTTTAGGGGCTCAGCATTCCAGGTCCTCTAAAAATAGGAAATGGTGCTGGAATACTATGTTCTCGGACCCACCATTTAAAAGTAGGAGGCCCTGGAACACAGCTTTCTGGTTCCATTTTCTATTTTTAGGGGCCTGAATGCTGAGCCCCTAAAATAGCAGGCCGCGTGCAGGCTGCATACCATATATACTCATGTATAAGCCGAGATCTTTGTGTCTGAAAATTGGCTTCAAAACAACCACTCGGCTTATACATGGGTCAATATGGTAGACAGCCCCAGCCCAGGAGTTTCACTGGGCATGCTCCAGAGTGGGGACCCCAGGGTGGCAGGGGCAGCCATCTTGGGCAGTAGGCCTGGGTTGGGGTTAGAGTTAGGAAGGGGCTCCAGTGTCTGCGGTGGTCAGGTAAGGGGGAAAGGGGAGGGAAGGCCAGGGAAGCGGTGGCAGGGCTTGGAGGTTGGGGGAGTGTCTGGGAAACCAGGAAAAGTGGTGGCAGGGGTTGGGGAGTGACAGGGAAAGGGGCGGAATGGGTTTTGGGGGGCGGGGGAACAGCAGTTGGGAACAGACAGCACAGGGAACAAACAGAGCAGGGGCACAGCAGGGAAGCAGACAGAGGAGAGGGACAGGGGAAAAGCAGCTGCAGAGGTTTGGGGGTTAGGGAGGATGTCAGGAACTCCAGGGGAAGACAGCAGCAATGAGTGGGGGGGAGTGTTAGGGGCCAAGACCACAAGGGGACCTTGGTTTATACACAGGTCACCCATTTTTACCTCTTTTGGGGGCTCAGAATTGGGGGGTTGGCTAATGTGTGGATAGGTTTATACATGAGTTTCTTGGCCCAGCATGTGGCTGCCTGTGAGTACTGAGGCAGCCTGGGTCATGCTGGGCGGTGGGTATTGGGGGCAGGGGTGGATTCTGGGGACAGGGGAATGGATATTGGGAGCAGTAGCTGAGGTGGGGGAAGGCATTTGGGGGACAGGAGTTGGGGTACAGGGTAGGTGGGTGGGGGCTGTTGTTTGGGGGGGCAGGAGCTGGGCTATGGGGGGACCACCTGTGCGGCAGGGCTCCAGGGCCTGCCAAATTATACTTTAACCCCTGGTTACTGGGACACAGAAAAGCCCAGACCATGTTTCTTCCCACTGGTCATGACATATTGTTCAATGGGAGGAAAGTGCCAGGTGCTGCATCTACACAAGTGCAGGATTCCAAGCTGCTGCACTGACTTTAGAGCTGTTTTGTGTCGGTGGAACAGTGCAAACAGATCCCAGTGCATTTCAGGAAGGGAGGTCTTACATTTAGGTAACACAGATTATTTTAACCTATCCCAAAAACCTTAATATTTTGATATGTCATGTTAAAAATAAAAAGGTTTTTAAATTACATTGATGTAAAAACAAATTGAAGTTCAGTTCCCAATGGAATAGTGAAATAAATGATATGCACCGAAATACCCAAAGCACAGTTGCAGAAATAGGAAAGGAAAAAAAAAAAAAAAGAAGGAGAAAATCCTACAAAGAAGGCACTAAAAACTGGGAAAGCTGAAAGTACAACTACTTATTCTGATTACTGAAAAGTACAAAAAAGTTTCACTTTTTTATTTCTAGATTTCTGTTGACTACAAAGAGGGTCTCATTAAAATGAAAAGTCGCACCAGATTTTTGGCCCCTAATCAGAGCATATAAATGACCTCACTCAGTATTTCCTTGTCTACATAATTTTAGAGCGCAGTTGAACTAGAGCCAGACAAAAAAAAATTGGAAAGACAAAAATGCAGTTGAAATGTTTGCAGCAATGGGTGGATTTGTATTAAATTTTCAGTGAGAAAGTAATTTTCATTTTGTTTAATAAAAACAATTTTTTCATAATTTCATAATCAAATGTTTCATTTTGACTAGTGTTTTCTTTCCTTTTGATTTTCATATTACTTTTAATATTATAATATATATATCTATATATTTTACCACTGTGTATAATACACAACATTTTGTATTATGTTTTCACATTTTTAAAATGAAACAATATTACATAATCAAAACAATATCTTTGGTATGCTTCCAAATGAAAACATTTAGGAACTTCTACTCAATGAGACATTCCAAAATGCAAAATTTTAGCTCTGATTTGGAATGGAAATACAATTTGAAATGTTGGAATTCTCCACAGAACATTCAGCCAAAATGTCAATTTTAGCCCAATTTTTTTATTTTGATATTTTATGGAAAAAAAAGCTAATAGGGAAATTACATCCTTTTTATATAGCCCAGGATTTCTGAATACATTTGCTCCCCAAAGCTTCTGAGCATTACAGCCAAGCTAGTGAACTCCAGAGACCATGTATCATCATGAAATAATGATGGATCATGATGACATAATCAAATGGATATTTCTGAAGTGACAGATACTCACCCTTGTGCAGTAGCTGAGGTTCTTTGAGGTGTGTGTCCATGTCCTGCTCCACTTTAGATACCTGGTTGGCCCCTCACCTTGGATCAGAGATTTTTATAGTAGTAGACTCAGAGGGGACAGGCGTGCACCTCCAGAGGCTCACGGCTATTTTCACGCTGTTAGTGACGCACGTGGTTCCCCCCTCCTGTCCCTCAGTTTCCTCTCTACCACGGAGGAAGCAGAGCAGATCCTTTTAAAATATGCTCCGAAGCAAAGGGGAGGAGGGCGGGTAGTGTAGCAGGACAGGGACACGCATCTCGAAGAACCTTGGCTACAGCACCAGGGTGAGCATCCCTCACTTCTTCTTTGAGCAACATCCCCATCTGCTCCCCTTTAGGTGACTACCAAGCAGTTCTCTTGATGGAGGGGGAAACTTCAGAGCTTGTGTTCCGTAGTGATCTGAGCACTGCCAGTCCAAAAGAGGCATCAGAAATGGACAACTGTTCTACAGCGTAGAGCTTTGCGAATATATCCACCAAAGCCTAAGTGACGGCTTGACAGATATCAGAGATAGGAACATTGTTAAGGAAGGCTGTGGATATTGCCATGGATCTAGTTGTATGTTTGCAAATGACCTCCGGTGGTCATTTACAAGTTACATGTATGCAGTCCTTATGTATGCAGAGATCCATTTTGAGAGCTTCTGCTTGGAGATAGGTTGTCCCTGTAACTGCTCAGTGATGGAGACAACAGTCTAGAGGTTTTATGAAAGGGCTTGATTGTTTCCAAATAGAAGGGCAAGGCATGCCTTACATCCAATGTGTGCCATATCACATGTTGCAAGTCTGCAAGTGGTTTTGGGAAGAATGTCAGAAGATGAATGATCTGGTTCAGATGAGAAGAAGAAGTGATTTTTGGCAGGAACTTAGGGTGTGGTCAGAGCGAGACCTTGTCTTTGTGGAACACATGGACGGTGGATGCGCCATCAGTGCTGCATGTTCACTGATGCGGCTTGCTGATGTTATGGCTACAAGGAAGGCCACCTTTGTGAATATGTGCATGAGTGAGCATGTCGTCAAGGATTCAAATGATGGTTTTGTCAGTATTTTAAGGACCACTGTAAGGTCCCACTGGGGAATCAGTGGACAAACATGAAGGTACATGTTTTGTATACCCACCATGAACCATTTAACTATTGAGTGGGAAAACGGTGATGATTTTTGTACTGGCATATGAGAAGTAGAGAGTGCTGCAAGGTGAACCTTGAACGTATTAACTGAAATGTTTGTCTGTTTTAGGTATAAAAGATAGTCGAGAACATCAGGTATAGAAGCTGTCATGGGATGGATATTTCTTTGACTTCACCATACGGAGAATCTGCTCCATTTCTGAAGGTAAGTATGTCTTGTCGTGGGCTTCCTGATGTACAGCAGGATGTGTTTCGCCTGTTGTGAACATTGTATTTCTATCTTATTGAACCATCTAGGTACCAGGACGTGAGGTGGAGACTGTCCAGGTAAGTATGTAGAATTTTCCCTTGTTCTGTGATAGGAGGTTTGGGACATTCAGGAGGGTGATCAGTGATTTCATGGATATCCGTAAGAAAAGTGCATATCAGGTTTGCCTGTCCCATGCCAGTGCTATTAGAATTACTGTGGCCTTGCCCTGTCGGATTTTCCAGACTGTTTTGGGGAATCATGGGTACTGATGGGAATGCGTATAAGAGTGCCCGGTCCCATTTGAGGAGAAATGCTTCCCCTTTGGACCCCTGACGGATCCTTGCCGATGAACAAAACACCTGACATTTCTTGTTCCTGGATGTGGCTAAAAGGTCTATGATGGGAAAATCCCACGCCGAAATACATAATGGATAATGTTGCCCTCGATCTCACATTCATGATTGTTTCCGAAAGCTCTGCCTACAGTGTCCACACTTGTATCGTCTTTCCCTGGTAAGTGTATGGTGGATATGTATACGTTGTGTGCTATGCACCCTCCCAGAGCTTCATTGCCTCTAGGCATAGTGCTCGTGATCGTGCTCCCTGTTGGCAATTGATGTAGAACATGCAGGCCATATTGTCCGTGAGCACTTTCACAGACTTTCCTGTTGTTAGAGGCAGGAAATGGTGGCAAGCACAAAGCTCTAGCAAGTTTATGTGGAGGTGTCTCCGTCAGGTTGATCACCTGGCTTGGGCAGTTTCGTCTTGGAGATTTGCCCCCCAACACATCAAAGAAGCATCTGTTGTCATTAAAAGGTCTGGGTCTTGAGTTATCAATGGGACCCCGTGCAATAAATTCTCTTGTTTTGTCCATGATGTTAGGCTGTCCCTTATAGGTTTTGGAATGCACAGAGTATGATGTAGGGCAGGGGTGGCCAAACTTACAGACCTCAGGAGCCAACCAAGTCGATTATTAAACCTTCAAGAGCCACACTGAGGCATATAACCACATTTTTACCTACTCCAAAATTACTAAGCTTAAAATTCATTGCACACTTTAATTTTATCATAAAAATGGGGCAAATATTGATCCACTAATGTCAGATTCTAATAATTATTTAAGATTACCATGAAACTAGGCCTATACAGTAAAAATTCAGCTGTTGCTAGATGTAGAACACTACAGGCTTGTGGCAAGTTTTGTTTTTTTTTTTAAATCTGGGCAGTAACTTGACAGTGCAGCAGGTAAAAGCTCTCTGAGATGCTGATCTCTAAGTATTGCACAATGTTTTGAATTTCATTGTGGAATATGATACTTCACAGCAGTAAGTTGTGCCAAAAATTGAAAGTAATCTACGTTCAGTTTTATACTTTTCTCCTTTGTATTTTCATTTCTTAGTATTCCACATCATGTTTAGGACTTGTAAAACATGATTTTATTTTAACAACAAGTACGCTGCATTAGGGCCTATGAGAAAATCTAAATACACTATGGCTTCTCTGACCATGTCACGCTTCTCTCTCCCACCCCCCGTTGCCAGTCCCTGCCGTCTCTTGCAACGCTGCTGTTTCTCTGCTCTCCCCAACCATGCCACACTTCTGCCTCCCACCCAATCCCGGCACCAACCATGCCCCACTTCCCTGCCAATATTTCTGCCAGTAAACTTATTCACTAAAATACTCATGGACAGTGAAGACAAAAGGTCGGAGGACTCAGACACAGTTAATTTTAAAATGAGTGTAATAGTAAGGGAAAATACTGCTCTCATCTTAATCCTGTGAAGAGATGCACACAGGGACACCTTTTCAACTGTTCAGAATCACAACAGATCAATGAGAATTTGTGGGGACAGAAAGTGCAAGATCAGAGCCTGTTTCAGTAAGTGCTTTGGAGTCCATGCACAGACGATACTATGGAAAAATCCCATTGAGTTTATTTAATTTGGGGTCAGGCCCTGTATAAATCCTAAATATCAATATTTGGTTTTTATAATACAAAGTAAAATCTTTATCGACGAGAGACTTTTTTTTCAGAAAGTTTACAACACAATTTTCCATCCTCAGCCCTTCAAAGCAATTACTCTCATCTAATGGGCTCAGATACCCATAGAGTCATTCATGAAGACTGAACTGAAATATAAATGGATTTTGACTACTGGCATACAACAAAGGAGAATTAATACATGTTGAATGTTATTTAATCAGTAGAAGTATAGTGCTTATATTGAACTTTGCAGTGAAGGTAAATTATCTTGGTAATTGACTTAGTTATATTAATTAAAATTTTCTTATATAAATAAATGTGCCAGCAGTTCCTTCTGCAAACAGATGACATACTGATGTCTCAGGCACACTTGCTCAATGGACTTAAGGAATTTTTTTTTCTAAAGCCAATTTTCAGTAGTGGTGGCCTGTCTTAAGTCTAAATCATTTTCCATGCTGAAAATGAACCATGATCCATACTAAGTACTTGTAACATTCTTTAAATAGAGGGGTTTTTTAATAACCTTTTGACAGGAGTCAGTGGTTTTGGATGTAACACTTGTGTCAATTTTCAGTTATTTCTGATGATTCTTATTTAATTCTCAAAATAGAAATACAAGAGAAATAATTTTGCATTATATTACAATATCTGGAAATGCCACATGATTTTTAAAAAAGAAAATTAATTTACAATTGCTTTTCAGGTTTAAATTGCTAATTATCATCACTTATCTGAAGTTCATTGTAGACTTGTTCTTGATCAATTTATGTTGCCAGTTTTAAAAGCATTTACCCAGAAAACAGTATCAAAAAAGAAAAATATTTAAAAAATCATGCACTGATGTAATTAAAGACTATCATTATGCACACAGACAAGGAGGGTAGAATTAATATTGTGGGGGTAAACTGTACAATCTGGCAGTCACTTGGTCTGAGTGCTTCTCTTTACACCTAACTGATGACTTGCTTTTCCCCGCAGGCTCTGACAATGCTGCCCCTCCCCTCCTGGCTCTTACCACGCTGCTTTTTTCTGCCTGTGAAGGTCTCTCAGTGTGGCCTCTCCCCTCCCTTCTCTGCTCTGACCAGGCTGCTTTTTCCCTGCGGACTCTCCCAGGGCTGCCCCTCCCCCAGCTCTGACCACGCTGCTTTTTTCTGCAGCTCTCACAAGGCTGCTCCTCCACTGCCAGCTCTCACCCTGCCGCCGCCTCTCTGCTGTCCTTGACCACTACAGATTTCTCACCCCTGGCTCCCACCACGCAGCCCTTCCCTCCTGAGGTCTCCCAGGAGCCGCAATTTTAGTTTAAAGAGCCACATGTGGCTCGTGAGCTGCAGTTTGGCCATGTCTGATGTAGGGGATGATAGCCTGTTCTGAAGTTTCTGATGAACCACATGTGGAGGGGTCACTTCCTGGTACATGCCTGCCTTTATTAGAAAATTGTCCAGATAAGGGAAAATTATGATATTTAAAGTACAAAGATGTGTGGAGACTATGGCCATAAGTTTGGAGAATGCTCTTAGTGCTGTACAAAAGGCCAAATGGGACCACAGTATTTTGGCAGTGTCTGTCCTGGCAGAGAAATCTTAAGAACTTTCTGTGGGATGGGTGTATTGATATAAGAAAATAGGCATCCTTCAGGTCGAGGGAAGCCAACCAGTCCTCCCATTCCAGTGAAGGAAGTATGGTAGAAAGCTTCACCATTTTGAACCTCCTGGTGTCTACAAATCTGTTGAGTCTCCTGAGGTCTAGAATAGGCCTCCAGCCCCCTGTTTTTTTCTGGGCAAAGAAGTATTGGGAGTAGAATCCCTTGCCTCTGTACTGTTCTGGGACTTCTTCTATTGTTGTATGAGAAGAAGTTTGTTTATCTCTTCCTGCAAGAGATGTATGTAAGCTGGATACCTGAAAAGGGATGGTGGGTGGGTAGTGAGCTTCGACAGAAAGGGAATGGTGTATTCTTTGGTGATGGTTTCCAGAACCTACTTGTCCAATGAGATGTTCTGCCATTGGTGGAGGAAGAGAAATAGTCTGTTGTTGAAAAAATTGAGGAGTTTCAGTGACGACGTCTTTCACTGGAGTGAGGTGGTCAGACAAACCCTCAACCAAGGACTCAAAATTACAGTTTGGCACTAGATGGTCGAGTGTCCTGTCTGCGGTGTTGTTGTTGTTGCCTTGGTCAAGAACTATAGCTGCTGGATTGATGGTATTGAAGGTATCTGTTGTTAAATTTCTGGAACTTCTGGTTCCTCTTTTGTGATGTTGGAGTGTAGATTCATAAGATGCAAAGAGGTGCCCTGGAATCCTTGAGTGTGTGCATGACTTAGTTCATTTTCTCCTCAAACAGTTTTGCCTTGTCCAACAGGGAGATCCTCAATAGTTGCCTTCATCTGCTTCGGTAGTCCTGCTGAATGGAATGAGGAAGACCGTCTCATGACTATTGCCATGCCAATTGTTCATGCTGCTGCATCCACAGCATCCAGAGAGGCTTGCAGCACTGTTCTCACTGTAAGTTGTCTTTCTCGTATTAGAGAATTAAATTGCTCTTTCTTGTCCGCCAGGATAAAGTTGATGAACTCAGAAATCTTTGTGTACGTGTTGTGCTCATAATTGGATAAGATGGCTGTATAATTTGCTACTCTGAGTTGGAATGTACCTGAAGCATAAACCTTTTTACCCAAGAGATCCAGTTCTTTGTTCTCTTTATCCCCTGTGGTCGTCTCGTAATGACTCTGCTTGGATCTTTCATTCACTGCCTCCATGACTAGGGAATTTGGGTGAGGATGCATGAAGGGCAACTCATCCCCCTTTGGTGTGATGAAGTACTTCTTGTCCTTTTTCTTGTTTGTAGGGGTAGAAGTTGCTGGTGTCTGCCATATTGCGTTTGCCAGCTCCATTGTAGCTTCATCCACAGGCAATGCGACCTTTGTGGAAGTTTGAGGATTGAAGGATTTTGTACAGCTTCTGCTGTGTGGTTGAAGTGTCCTGAATGGATATATCCTGCTGTTTGCCACCCTCTTCAACAATTCTTGAAATAGTTTCTCATTGTCAGATTTAAATTGTAGGGTAGGGTGTTTATCCACTGATACGTGAGTGGGAGTTTGTGACAGTGGCTGTGGCTGAGATGCCACTGGAGGCAGGCATTGCTGCTGTGGTATGATTGCTGCAAGCCATTGGATTGGAGCAGGCATTTGGGATGTTGAAGGAACTGCCTGTAGTGCCCCGTATTGAGTCCAGTTCCCCCAGCCCATGTAAGGCAACCCATAGGGTATAATTCATGTACCAGGGTGGGGGTATGGTATAACCCATATTGAGGGTCTGAGATTGCATCTCCGGACACTGTTTTTCTGTCCCAGTGTCTGGGCTTGGTGATCTTGAGAAGATCGAGCCCATGCTGTCATCTGAAGGGAAAGAGAGCAAAGTAAGTTGGCCAGGTGAAGAATGCATGCTGAACAATGGTGAGATGGGAGGGAGTCACTCAGGACTGTCTCCTTCTGTTTGCAGTGATGATTCTTTTGTTTCCTTTTCTTTGGGGTCTCTGAGGTTGTTTGCCCCATTGTGATGTTCATATGGTCTTGTGGTTGGCTCATAGCTGGTACAGAAGTCCCATCAGTGCTGTTTGTGGCACCATTCCGTGCAGGAACACAAGGGTGCCAAAGGAGAAAATGGCAGGGATCGGTGCCTGCTGCAGAACTGAGGCGCACAGTACTGAGGGTAGAATCGGCGCCAGGACCTGATTTATTGGGCCCATTATGGCCATTGACTGCACCGTTGCTGGAGTCCTGAGGGGACTGGTGCCAGCATTCACTCTTCATTGTTAGACTGTCTCTGCTCTTTCTGTGTATTTGGGGGATGATTCTCCTTCACATGGAGAGAGGTACCCAAGGGACCTTTAGCCTCAAGGGTAGTCTCCTTCATGGCAGCCCTTAGATTTTTTTTGAAGGTGCTGGAGACAAGATGGACAAACGCCTTTTGTGCGTTTTCTCAGAGGAGCTGGGATCAGGGCTTTAAAGAGCCCTCTGTCAGGAGGAGCTTAAGTTTCATTTCTCTCTCTTTTCCAGTTCTTGATGCAAGTTTTTTGCAGTGTGGGCATTTATGAGGCATATGCCCCCCCCCCCCAAGCAACAAATTCAGTCTTGATGCCCATCTGATCATGGCATAGCATCTCTGCATAAGACGCATCATTTAAAGCCTGATGGACTACGCATTGTCTTCCTTTTCCTTTTTTCCTTTTTTGAGTCTATGTAGGTGTTATTGTTGTTTTATTTCATTTTTCCTTCTTCAGAATTAGTTTTGTTGAGATAGTGATTTGTTTGAAGTGACAGTTGAAAGAGGTAGCTGGAGCTACTGAATTCTCTGAGCGCTGAAGCAGTTAGAAGGGAACTGAGGAACAGAAGGGGGAGCCGCCAGCATTGCTGACAGCACAAAAACAGCCGCAAGCCTCTGGTGGCATGTGCTTGTCCCACCTGAGTCTACAACTACAAAAATCGCTGATCCGAGGTGCGAGGCAAGCCAGGCACCTAAAGTGGAGCAGACGTGGACACTGCTCTAAGAAAATAACTGTATAACGGTAACATACTTTAAATTCTTTGTACAGATCCTATAAATGTTAGATACGTGACACACAAAGGCCAAGTTTTTCAAACCTCAGTGTCTAAAGTAAAGCTTTAAAATCCATATTTAGCTACCTATGTTCTTCAGATCATAAATTTTTTTTTAAAAAAGGTGAAAATAGCACAAAATATTTTGAATAACAGTATTTTGATATTGTTATTCATGAAGCATTGATTATACTCAAGCCCTAGGTACTCTGCTGCACAATGGTGACAAATTCTATACCAGGAAACCTTCTGTTTCAGGACATTAATGTATTTCTGTCACCATTAACTACTCTTCATTTCCATTCTTTTAATCAATCAATTCATAGGGCTGGAAGGGACCTCATGAGATCATTGAGTCCAAGCCCCTAGGAATTGAACCCAGGACCTTCTGTATGTTAAGCAGAGGTACTAGCCACTACACTAGTCTCCCTCTCTCCCTATCCTCTTATAAACATGCATAACTATGACATGCAGTTGAAAATAAGAGATGATGATGGTTGGAAGGGATTTCAGGAGGTCAATCTAGTCTAACTCCCGCTTAAAGCAAGAACAATCCCAACTAAATCACCCCAGCCAGGGCTTTGTCAAGCCACATTAAAAACCTCTAAGGATGGAGATTCCACCACCACTCTAGGTAACACATTCCAGTGCTTTACCATCCTCCTAGTGAAAAAGCTTTTCCTAATATCCAACTTAGATCTCCCCTACTACAATTTGAGACCATTGCCACTTGTTCTGTCATTTGCCATCACTGAGAACAGCCTAGCTCCATTCTCTCTGGAACACCACCCTCTTCCCTCAATCCCCTTCAGACAGATAAAGGCTGCTATCAAATCCCCCCTTATTCTTCCCTTCTGCAGACTAAAAAAGCTCAGTTCCTTCAGGCTTTCCTCATAAGTCATGTGCCCCAGACTCTTAATTTTTGTTGCCCTATACTGGACTCTTTCCAATGTCCACATTCTTTCTTCATAAGGTGATCAAAACTGGAGACAGTATTGCAGGTGTGGCCTCATCGGTGCCAAATAGAGGGGAATAATCACTTCCCTCCATCTGCTGGCATTATTGCTACTAATTCAGCCCATTATGTTGTTAGCTTTCTTAGTAACAAGGGCACATTGTTGACTCATATCCAGCTTTTGTCCACTGTAACCCACTTTTCTGCATAACTGTTGTTTAGCCAGATGGTCTCTTGTCTGTAGCAGTTCATGGGATTCTTCTGACCTAAGTGCAAGATTCTGCTCTTGTCCTATTTGAACTTCATCCAATTTCTTTTGACCTAATCCTCCAATTTGTTTAGGGCATTCTGTAGCCTATCCCTACCTTCCAACATATCTACCACCCCATAACCAGCTAACTGTCACTTGCAAACTTGCTGAGGGTATAATCCAATCCATCATCCCTATCATTAATGAAGATGCTGAACAAAACAAGCCCCAGGACCAATCCCAGGGCACTCTGCTTGATACTGGTTGCCAGCTGGACATTGAGCTATCAATCACTATCTGCTGAGCCCTATGATGCAGCCAGCTTTCTACCCACTTTATAGTCCATTCATCCAACCCACACTTTTTAACTTGCTTGTAAGAATACCGATGGATGTAAAATTTGTTAATGATTATTTTTACAATGATTATTTTCTAGAGTGGGTTTTATGTTTATTGTTATTGGATGGGTTAAAACTCCACAGAGAATATTAGTTGTGAACTCACCTTTCAGTTAACAGAACTGTAAGCATAAACCCCCTTAAGACAAAAGGAATCTGAACCTATCCAGGAGCTTTTGGCAAAGTATTATTTTGGATAGGTGTGCGTGGGAGCATATGTTCTGTTAGGATAAAATATCCATGCCAACACACTAGGACTCAAATACAGAGGCTGACAAAATAGGCAGGGTGAAGACTGTCTTTTGTTATATATTCTCTCCTGAACTCATGTCTCTTGTCATGTAACCTTCCCTGCCTGATGTCACATACCCATCTGACCCCTCCCCTTACCTTATATGTAACTTAGTATTCCCCTACCTGTCAAGAACACTCCCTCTCACCACCCAGACTCTTTTACCATATATAGAGTTGTTTTTCCCAAAGAAGACACAGAACTCTTAGAAAACTAGTTTAAACAAGAAAATAAGCAGTTTGTGTATGTAAGCAATTGCCATGTTACCTCCATTCTGAAGCTGATACTGTTTCGTTCAGTGCTCCCAGTACTAGTACTGTAAATAAACCTCTTCAGTGTTGTCTGTATTGCCTGATCCTTTTTGGAGGGTCCTCTCCAGCTTCACAGTTCAAAGAGATCACACAGAAAGTGAGGTCAGACAAGAACAGACTGAGTGTGAGATAGACAGGGGAAAAAAGCAGCTTAAAGTATGTGGGTGAGCCTGAAAGAAGCCTGGAAAGAAGTGTTTAGGTCAGAGGTGCAGGCTGAAAGTGTGTTCTTCATACTGTTCACAGAAGCTGTTTCCTGCTATTTGATTCCCTCTGCATTCAGAAACAACGATTTTGTACATTCTTTAAATAAATAAGACTGCATCAAAGAATTACCCATCACCAATTGCTGCTCCCAACTGGATACCCTGGGGGTTCTAACTTTGAGCATCTGCAGTTAGAAAATAAGCAGTATTATGCTCTGTAGGTGTTGCAACTCCAGTTCCCAGGCTATGGCTCCTCAGCTGTTCTCCCCCCACAAGCCTCCACTTCCATCTCACCTTGGCCCCTTGCTACAAGACAGACTTGAGTTCTGGTTCTGGTAAGTCCCTGCTGTCAAGCTCCCTGGACCACACACAAAGCATGCAATGCAATCCAATTAACTTCACACTGTAGGAAAACTGGGGCTGAAGAGGCAGCCACAAATAGGCTCTGGTAGGGAAGGGAAACAGAAAACAGTGGCAGACAGCTGACTGCAGCAATATGGAGAATTCCATAGCATCTTGGGAAAATTACAAACTGCATGGCTATGGAGTCCATGGAGCCCTGACTGAGATGAGAGGTTTTTGACATCTCACAGAACTACTACTAAGCTGTTGAAATGTGTTGATTTTGGGGGGTGGGAGGGGAGGGTCGTAATGGCCTTAAAAAACAACTTTTCAGGGGGAAAAATTGTTTACACTATAAAAATTTTCTTTTATTTCATCAATTTATGTTGATTTTTAACAAAATAATTTTTGGTTATTGACATTGTTCTACTTTACCAAAGACTTTTAGTGAAACCCAGATTTCCAGAAAAGAAAAATTTTCAAAATAAAAAACTTTGATAACAATGTTTATAAAAACACAAAATTTTTGCAAAACAGAAAATGAATCAATTTTGAACTCTTCAAAATGGTAACAACTTAAAAATTTATTAATTTTTTTCTTGATTTTTCTAGATTTTCCCCAGGCAGGCAACAGTGCATCAGTTTACACTAGCTTTTATTTCAATGTTACCTTCATAACCTCAAAAGGTAAGCGGCATTTTAAATGAAAAAATAGTTACCTATCTGCCCTATAACAATTATTTTCTGAGACATGCTGCTACTAGTTATGTATTTGGTAAACAGACATGGAGCCAAGGACTGCCCAAAGGGAAACACTCTCACAATGCTGACCTGACACTACAAATCTCAGAAACCTCCTGTGACTCAAGAAAATCACCACATGGAAGTAAGCATCCTAAGATCAGTGAGAGCAAACCAATCACTGGTTCAAAGCAGAAAGAAGAGCAGCCAAGATAACCATGTGGAAACATATGTACTTGGTATATTTGTTGACACTGAAAAGATCAAGGACAGATCTCATTCCTCCATTGAACTTGGGGACAGGGAACTATGAGTAGAAGCTCTTTCCCAGATGCTGACAGGAAATCACCTCTATGACTCCCACAGCATGCAGAGCCTGGACCTGTAGAAGGAGCAGTGACTTCAAGTCCCTGAATAAGATATGGTAGAGGAAAGGAGAATGGACAGAAATTGGATGGTATAACTATTGCACAGTGTTTAGGATCCATTTGTCCATGGTTGTTGTTTCCCAAGCACTAGGGCAAAGACAGCTCACTCCTGAACAGTGGAAATGCAACTGAAGAGTTCAAAACTGAAGTGCTGCTCACAATATGTAAGTCAACATTGTTGTGCACTCAAAGCTGGAAGAGTATGGACTAGCTGGTTAAAATTGGATCCAGAAGGGTGTTTCCTCTGTGATTTATGTCCTTCTTAGAGAAGACCTGCTGCCTAGCAGGATAGGACAGCTCCCAGAAGTATCACTATCAACTATATTGCTGCTGCTGTTGCTGACCTCCATAATGGCTCCCTAACCTTCTGGCCAGGGTATAACTCGAATGAACACAAAGACCTTAATAGAATGTAGTGTCTCAGAAGTTTTCCTTAGCAAATAAAAGCCAACCATCAAAACACAAGTCCAGAATGTGCTGTAGGACCTCAGGAGCTATGTCAAAGTTCTGTAATTATAAGTCCCTTCTCACAGTTACAGCTGAGGCCATAATTCTAGAAGTGTATCACACCCAATGGTGATTGCAATGACATCTTGGCCATCAGATGGCATTACATAGTGAACACCTTAAATACTCCCCAAAAGGATTCTGGCAATTTATCAGTAAACTTGGGCATAGAATCCCAATTTACAAAGTCACGTTGAGGTAATAGAACTGCTGATACATGGTGCACATTTGCAATGATGAGGTTGAATAATTTTTTCTCCCATTAAATCCAGCCCCTTAAACACTTTTCTTTCAGTATAGACTCATATCTCCCCTGCCATAATCTGTCATTTTTTGCCATTACACAAAGAGTTAGGGTCTGGGTGTGAACAGAAGCACTTGAAACCTCACATAGGGACATAAAACCATTATCAGTAGCCTGGCTGTGGGTGGTAAGAAAGCTGAAGTTTTCCACAAAGTCTTTACAGGTTCCAAAAATTTTTCATTTATAGGGAGAGCTATCCTTCCTGGAGCTGAGGACTGGAGAATATTCATAATTTCTTGCACAAACTCAGCCTGAATGCCCAAGACTGAAGCCATTCTCCTTAGGAGATCCTGATATGATTTAAAATTCTCAGGCAGAGAAGAGGTGTCTGGCCCTGTGGAATCATCAGTGAAGAAGGAAGGGAGGCCATTGGAGCCTTCTGGTGGAACACTTGCCTGCCTCTGTAAGAATGGCTCAGGCTGAACCAGCTCAGGGAGAGCAACTGACTGTGTGTCTGACGTAGTGGGATTTTGTCCCATGAAAACTCATGTGATATATACATTTGTTAGTCTTTAAAAGTGCCACAGGACTCCTTATTTGTTTTGCTGAACTAGACTAACATGCCTACGCCTTTGGAATGTGTCTGTAATGTATGTGGCTCATGAAGGGACACTACAGATAGGATCAGAGACCTTGCCCTGGACCGGTCCAAGGATTTGGGATCTTGCCAATTGAGGAATGTCTCAAGGGTTCCAAGGAGGCCACTCAGAAGAAGGATAGGTTAATGGTAACCAATAGGCACTGGACTGAGAACCCTTACCCGTATTGAAGGAGTGGCACTGATCTCATTAATGATGGTGATTCGTTGGAGGTCTCAAAGAGTTTCAAGAGCTGTGCCTTGAAGATGAGGAACAGGGGGAAGATGTCCCTGAGCTTGATCTTGACAAACCCTTCAAGTCATCCAACAGCAATGGAGAAGCCACTCCAGATACAGGAAGCCTCAGAAGAAAGCCCATAGATAAACTACATCAGTGCCAAGGAGGGTAGAATAGTTGATGTTTTGAGTACTGGGAGGGGCACTCCACTCTCTTCAGAGCTGAAACAGACATTGGTACCAAGGCCAAGGTGAGCACCAATCTTGCAGACGTGGTTTGCACTGAAGTCATCATCAGTACCAAAGACAGCCTCTGCAGCAGTGAGTCCATCAGACCAAGAAGGCGGCCAACCCCGACTCTGGACTCTGTGTCTTACATGGTGTGGAAGACAGTAACAACTCTATGGCAAGTCCAGGCAAAACCAAGAACACAGCAGAAGTACCACAGCAGCTGAGTACTCCTGAATTATTGGCTAGACCAGAACAGAGAAGCAGAGCAGGTCCAGTGGTGCCAAGTACACCAGTGGCCTGAAGACAGTTGGTATCAATGCCAGTATCATCAGACTCAATGGCCATCCCATGGACAGTACTGGAGTTGTCAGTATAGATTCTAATCGATCTTGTCTCAGTTGTGGAGAGTGATTAGATGGCCGAGCTCTAACCTGCAAACCTGAGGAATCATTGTGGTCATCTCTGATCATCTTAGAAAAAGAGAAGGAATTGTTCTGAGAGCTGGAGTGGCTCGAGCCTGTCTTATGAGAGTTTTTCCTGGAAGTACCAGAAAAAGGAGAACAATTCCTCTTCCTCGTAGGAGGCATACCAGACTTTAGGCCTGGAAAAACATTTTCAAGCCTGTGCTGAAGATCACTGCAGGACTCAACATCTATGGAAGTTCCCAGCAGCAAAGGAAGCCACATGGCCTGGTCTACAAAGTGGTGCTTGATGCACAAGTCTCTTACCATCTGCATTTTCACCTTTAATGACTTGCAGATGGAGCACTTTTCCTTAATCTGTCCTTTTTCTAGCCACAACAAACACCTAGTGTGTGCAAGGTCAGTACTAAGGGTAGCTACACTACAATGGGAAGTCTTTAAAACTTGGAGAGGGCATTCCACTAGACTAGATCCTATTTAACTACTAGCTATCTAAACCTATGGATACTGCCATGACTAACAATAAATAATTCACTATGTACAATACAACCACAGAAACATTGATAGAAATATTTCAGCTCAAGCTGTGAGTGGTGAGAAGGAACTGAGGGAGGCTTGCATGGCACCACTTTTAAATAGCCATAGGTTGGGGCTATGGGACCAGGGAGCACGAGCATAGCTCCTCCAGGTATGTTAGGAAAAGTTCTCTGGCTTTCATATGCTGGCCATGCACAAATCTGAGTTGAATACATGTCTGCAACCACTCAAAGAAGCTCATCTTCTGAAGCACAATGCTATGGCAAGGGAGCAAACTACTCTACATATGAGGCATCTTGATACAGCCACGTACTTCAACAATAGAATTTGCAACACAGAGACAAATAGAATAACCCCATATGCCATAAGGCAGTTGAAGGACAGCATGATTACAATTTCTCTCTCAAGCAAGCCCTTCAAGGTACAATTTTCTGAAATAAAAATGCAAGGCATTTCACTTTTAAGCCTGTCCCTAGCCAAGACAAGATATCCCTGGGAGGATTAGTATCTTCTGTATCCTCTGTGGTGTACACAAAACAGGAGCAGGCTCAAATGAGAGGCACTCAGGAAGACAGGGAGATTATTTGCAGGAGCTCGTCACTGAGCAGCATTATAGACCCTGGCTATGGAGTGAGGCTTGGTCATTCTGGTAAAATGCAAGCATACATGGCAGTACAACTCCAAGGTGCTCCTAATCACAAAATCAGAACCAGATTTAATTAAGCAAGTTTGTATTTTATGTGTGAAAGCAGGGGCGTCACTGGTGCCAGGCACACGAGGCCCAGGCCCCAAATCCCGGCGCCAGTGCCCCGGGTCTGGCAGGGCCCCGCCTCTCCCAGTCTCCAGCCCGACCAGGCCAGAGATCTGGGGCACGGCCGCTCTGGCCCCGTTCCCAGCCAGGGATACGGGGCCCAGCTGCCCGTGGCCGCCGTGGTCACTGCCAGCCCCAGCCCTGCCTGGGGGCATGGCCTGTGGCCATGGGTGGTGCCTGGGCCAGTGGCCTCGGTCCTTTCCCGGGGCAGCGACGCTCCTGTGTGAGAGATCAAAGCCAGCAGGCAGTCTGAGAGTAGAAGATAGGAGATATGTGAGCAATGCCAAAGGCTTTGTTCCCCAGTGGCTAACCAGGGTTACAACAGGCTGATTAGAGTCACCCGAGATCAGTTAAGACAGTCGTTTTCAAACCCACTACTGAGTCATAGACCCTCAGGTACTATGTCAACAGTACTCTGCTGCTGCCACCAAAAGACTGAACTGTATTCCTCAAAGATGTAGTTGTTGGGTCACAGACAAACAATTTTTGTTCAACTGGGTCCTGAGGGAAAAAGTTTGAAAACCACTGAATTAAGAAGTAGCCAGGTGTCTGATAAAAGCCTCTCTGCTACAAGACAGAAGGGGCACAAGCTGGAGGAAGGGCAGGATGGTGGTGCTGTGCAGAGGTGAATGAGTGGAGGAGTTTGCTGGAAGGTAACTGAACTTCAGGGGTGAAGGAAAGGCAGAGACTGAGACCTGAGAAAGGAAGCCTAGCCTGAGGGAACACCATGCACAAGGAATTGAAAGAGCAGAGGGGGAAAACAACCCAGGGAAAAGACGTGCAGACCAGGATACTGCCAGCAGCACATAGCTGCACTTCGTAGGGCCCTTGGGCTGGGACCCAGAATAGAAGGTGGGCCTGGATCCTAAACTCACTCTCCCCTCCCTGGAGTTGCACCAGTGAAAGTGCCCCTTGGGAGCAGAATTCAGGTGATTAGGGCTGCCCTGACTCACTTTCCCTAAGGAAAGCATGAGACCTAATGCAGGAGAACAGGCAGTTTGTGGCAAACAGGAGTATTATTAAAGAAAAGCAAAGTGATTACTGTTCTTAGGAGAATATTTAAATACATTTTCATACTGTTACATAAAGTATGTGCATAAATACACATTTTTAGTTTTTAACCTACTGTAAAATTTTGGGGTTTTTAATTGCATAATATAATATATATCATCCTCCAGGACTTGGCAAGTGCTCTCATGAGCTTTTCCGCAGCTGTGCACTATGCCAATGATGTTACCACTTTAACATACAAAATGTGAAATGAAACTGACCATCCAAAGATATTGAAAGGACTATAAATAGGATGTTTTCATATGTGGAAATTAAGCAAACTGGGGGAGGAGGACGAAGAGAAAATATTTTCCCCAATATCTTCTTTCAATTATAATAATCCCAATTGACTTGTAACCACACCACAAAAATTTCACACTAATGTAATGTATGTTGGCGTTCCTTTAAATTAAAAAAAAAAAAAAACCAACCATGAATCAGAATAATTTCATAAAAATTCTTTTACTGGAGTGGAAGGTTTGGAAAACTACAGAATACAAAAATAAGTTCCTAGTTCCATTAAATATTATACTGAGTCAATCATGGAGACAAGGAAGCATCTTTAGGAAATCCATTGATTGGGAGCTGGGAGTTACTATCAATCTTTTCCTAGGAGACAGAAAATCTTCAGTGAGAGATAAAGAGCGAGCCCAAACAACAGAAAAGATGGCAGTGCCCTCCTCAGAGAGATGTGATTACTGAACCTACCAGAATACCTGTATAAATTATCATAACTTTACTTTATTCTTGAATTAATTATGAGTTTTTACTGTGGCAATCTCTTTTGTCAAATTTTTCAGTAAATTCTCCAAGAATACATATGAGCTGACCTTCATTAAATAAAACACTGAAATCCTTGACTAAGCTCACAAAACAGAAGCAAAAGAAAGAACTGCAAAAGATGTTTCTAAAGAACCATATCACATAGTAAGACAAACTTAGCAAATACATTAGCACCATCACTGCTCTCTATCTAACAACCTGTAATTAAAAATTAAATTCATGTAGGTGCCACTTTCTAGGGGCCAATATTACTGAATCATGCACAGAATTACTCCAATGAAGCTAAATGTACATTTTGCTATTCACTAATCATTGAAAAACTTGCCTACAAAATTAAATACTAGCAGATATTATTAAGAATGCAAGAGCCCATATATTTCAGTCTGTTTGATGAAATTTTCAGTATGGGATGAAGGCAATTTTTAAAATATTGTAACTCGTATTTGTATGCACATAGAAAAATACATAAATATCAAGTTTAAAATAAATTTTAAAACCTTCAGAGATTTCAACATTAATTTTTATAAGACAATAAGTGCTTTAATTGAGAAATACATGTATTTTGTTAGTCTACAAAATGTACAGGTGTAACACTGTGTGATGATAAAATAAATAATAGTAGAAAGAAAACCCTGACTCATTTACTTACAGGAGATAAGATGGCAAGCCGGTGGTGACAAGGCACTGCATTCCTATTAGCCTCCATGAAATATCTCTGGGTGCGTCTCCTCTCGCGTTCCAGCTTTTTCTCCAATGCAAAGTGGGAAGCGGCCAAGTCATCTAAATACTTCATCATCACATCAGATATCATTGAACTGACTTCAACTATGTCTGGACGAGTCTCTGCATCAGGAGTCAAGCACCTATTGAAAGATTCATTACCCTAATGAAAAGTCTATTCATAGCAACAGAGTTTTATTTACCCAGTTCTGGATATTTGCTTAATGACACTAGCACACATTCACTAGTAATTATGGGTGGTCATATTGAGCAGCAGCTGAAATCTAGTAGGTTAACATCCAGAAATTCCTGCAGTGAATTTTAAAAAAAGGAAAATGACAACAGTGCTGGATAGGTACCGAGGCTTCAATACAAAATAAACATTTGCTAACTAGCTAGCTAATAAAATATGATTGCTAAATTTTTCAAACTGGTAAATTTGTTAAGCAGTGTTCTCCCATTCCGTAGTAGCTCAGTTACTGAAATTAAGTGTAGGGCAGCATTATATGTTAATAATACCTGACAAGGTTTGACACAGAAAAGAGGAGGGGCAAGCAGAGGCTAATTCATATTGGTTGAGGATCTGCCCCTAGTCTCAGACAAATGAGTTCAAGTACATGCGTGCATGATCCAAACACATTTCTTGAAGGGGAAAATTCACAAAATGATTGTTATTCCTAAAACAGTGCTATATTCCTAAATGTATTCTATATGGATAGTAATTCTGTTTAAGATGTTCTTATACAGTAATTAAGAGAACAAGTCTATTTAAATTTCTCTTTGTGCCAGTTGTTTAAGGCTTTTATGGTGCATGCCAGTTTGTCACTATTTTGTTCCTCTCTGCTTTACTTTTGTATTCTTTTCAATTTAAACAGACACAAATTTATATGCTGTTTTTAAAAAATGAAAATCAAAGGGAAGTTTATTCACTTCAGTCCACTGAAATATGTGAGAATTTCCAAGAATCATCTGTGTTGGAAAGGACTTCTAATGGATCATTAATCCATTTCCCCTGCACCATGGCAGAACTGATTTATTTACAACTGAACACAGAATACATGGATATTTAACCATGAATATAATCATGACTCTGATTTCACAATTTCCTTTGGTAGCAAATTCTTATATTTACAAGTTTTATCTAATATACTGAACATAAATTACCAGTTGCAACATAAAGCCATTGTTTCTTTGCTCTCCACTGGCTGAAAAACTGATACCTGGCCTATTTATAGCATCCCTACTATGGACAGGTATCACATCTCAGGCATCTGGAGTGAACACGTCTAGCTCTCTTAAATTTTACTCATAGATATTATTTTCCATATCTCTGACAATTGCTGTTTCCCTTGAACTCTCTTCATTTTGTCTATATCTCTACTAAAGTATAAACCAAAATAGAACATAATACTTTAGCTGAAGACTAACCAGTACTAAGGAATGCAGAATATATATCTGTCTTGTTTTATGCTTGCCACAACTTTTGATATAACCCAGATTACTTGTGATATGGAGACACTATTTCCAGCTTCTTTCATGTAATTAGCTGTTAATCATCTAACTTGTTCATATGTGGCTAAAATAATGAAAAGTCCATTCATACTGATAGGTACATGGGATTATCAGTGAACAGGTTACAATAGACACTGCGTCTATAGATATAAAGGGTAACTGAATAGTAGGTTCTCAACCAGATACTTCCTTTTACAATTTTTGAATTATATAGATATGAATAAGAGTAAGGTAGAAAGATAAAGAGAGGTGGATCCGCAGTATTGTGTAAAGCAGGGGTGTCAATCTGAGTTGCTATGGTAGGCCAGATTTGACTTAAATGTACTTCAAGGGGGCCATACATAGCATAAATCTAAATATTACAGCACTCTTGCAGCATCATGGAGTGCTATGTATGTGAAACGGCACTCTGCGATACCACTCTCTCTTTCTGTCAGGGAGACAGGGTGATCTCTGGTGCACAGTCTCACATACCCGGAACCCCATGATGTCACAAGACCTGACACACTGACAGCACTGCAGAGTGCTGAGTTTGCAGGACCACTCTGCTCTCTCCCCCCCCCCCCATGTTAAGGAGAGAGTATGGTCCCACGGAGTGCAGTCACTGGCCAGAGGGAGATTTGCAGGCCCCATTTGGCCTGTGGGCTGCATGTTTTTATACCCCTGGTATAAAGGCACAGCTTCTTTGAAGTCATCATGAGGATCTGATCCAATCACAAAAAGAGTGAATGAATAGATTAGGGCATGGCATGGTATTCTCAGGACCCAACTGAGGTAACTGTATAATTTTAAGCGGTGAGAAGTAAGTAAGTAATGCAAGTTATTCCAAATGAATGCATGTAAAACAGAATGTGCAACATATGCAACTCCCCCCACACCCTGGCTCTTTTTTTTCCCCGCCCCCTGGCTTCTTTCACTTGTATAGCCAGGTTCTCTTAGTTACAATGAAGCTAACTATCTAAGGATCAGGAAGAAATCATAAACGCTCAGAAAACAATACAAAATTAGCTTTATTGTTAAAAATGTCATGATTTGAAAGTCATTTCGTTCAGGACCTTTTCAAGCTAGAGGTTAAATCCTACTGAAAAGCTAGGATTTTAACCTTTCCAATGACATCAATAGAAGATTAGATTTTATCAGTAAATTTTGATAAATGTCAATTGCGACATACACTCAAGAACCAACCAAAAAAAATTCTATCAATAATAATTGAAAGGTAGAGACAAGCAAAGTAAGAAAAATTCTGCTTGAGAACCCAAGAAATTGATTTAAGGATATCTGGTATCTATATTTTGACCTGTTTATGCTCATAATTCATATTTTAACAATAACAAAGCATTAACTCTGAGTGGACAGTTTGTCGTGGGCAGGAACACAGCCCTGGTGTGGCTCCCTCTCCCTCACATGCAAAGATGCAGCTGGGCAGCCCTTGCTCTGCAGGAAGGAGATGAGCCCAGCATAGCTCCCTGCCCTTCCACCTCCCCCACCCACACGTTCAGAACTAAAGCACTAACAATTTAAACATTCTATTTTTAGAAGTTTAAACAGATTGTTAAACAATTTTTTAGATCTGTAGTGCCAATCTCTTCTGTAATTACATAATTATTGTCTGACCCTTCCCATTGTCTAACCTCCCTAATTTCTCACAACTGTGAAAATTTAAATCAATACAAACGTAAAAAACACCGAAAAATACATTCCAGGGGGTAGGCATATTAGTCAAGTTCAGCAAAACAAACGAGTCCTGTGGCACTTTTACAGGCTAATTTATTTATCACGTGAGCTTTCATGAATGAAATCCCATCATTAGTATCTGTCAAAATTATCAAAAGATAAAAATTGAATTCCGCCAAGCCTAGACATAAAGCTAGTATTTCTTCATTTAAGGCCATGAGATAATAGAAACTTTATTATAGAAATATTGCTGATTAATGACGCAGTCTTCCTTCTGTGGGGTCAATCTGATCTTTTTGGAGGCTGAATCCCACATTAGAGGGAGAAAGCAGTAGCACTCTTGTTCCCAGTTGATTTTTCTTTTTAAAGGGAGATATGGTGAGTTGAAGCTGCTCAGAAATGCACAAACTAAAATGGTGTACTTCTTGCCTTGTCCACCATTGTCAGTAAAAGAAAGGCAATAAAGCTGGAATGCATTCTAATTCCAAGTGGAGGACATGGTTTCAGTTGTTGGTTGCAAAGGAGGATCCACTCTGAGATGTATTTGGAAAGATGTAATTTGGATACACCGATACCTTTGAATTTTCAGCAATAGAGAGGAATAAGCGTAGTAATTGCTTGAAAGATAAAATTGCTTATCCTATCTGATAAGACAAAAAGCTAATGCACATCTGACATCCAAGGTGTTTAGCATGGCTTCAATGCTGGTTGCCTTCTGGCTTTGGGAAGAAGCGGAATAGGTTTGTTTAGATGGAGAGAGCACAGCACATTGGATGAGAATGTCGGGTGTGGTCATAATGCGACCCCGTCATTGTAAAAGATTGTGTATGATGGGTATGCCATGAGAGGTGCCTATTTTGCCTATCCATTGCGCAAATGTGATAGTGATGAGAAATGCTGTTTTCATTGATAGATATATGTAGAAACACAGTGTGGGGTCACTGCAACAGAGTCCAACTAAGCTGTGATCTGAATGTGGAGCTGTCATGGCATGCACGTCTGTGCACCCCTAGGGCATCATCTGTGTAATTTTCTGTTCTCTTTTGCAATATAGTTGTGTAGTTTGATGCAAAAATGGGTCCTGTAGAGTTCCCTTTAGAATGCTCTGCCTTATTGTTATGTATCATGTATGTGTACAGATGTGAAGCATGTTTCCAAGTATTTTACATGACCCAGGGCTACCTCTCAGCATGGAAGCTGCAGAGGTGCATGACAAAGACAATGCAGATTGAGCTCTCTGGCTCAAGTGGGACAAAGAGCATGACGCAGCAATGCAGGAGAGGGGGAGACCTCTCACTTTTTCTGACCAAAGAAGATAACCTAGCTGGAAGGACGAGTGGGGCGGGGTGGGGAGCTAGAAACAAATACAGACACTTTCAATCATTAGAGGCTTTTTGCCAAAGAAACACCATCTTCAAAACAACTCCCAGGGACTGGGTCTATCCATGTGGCCAGGAGGGCCCAGACTGGCTGACCACCACCTGCAGCCAGTCTTGTGGGTAAGAATGAGGAGAATAAGCCACAGAGTGATCCTGGACAGTGTTATTAGTTTAGCATACGCTTTATATCTTTTAGTTGCTTGTGGCAACTTCTAATTCCTTTATTAAATGATCTTACACTGATTTGCTACATACTAACTTATAATCATGTTCTAATCAATAAACTAGTATTTGTTTCATCTAAAGCTGTGTGAACTTTAGAGGGGGTGAATGAGTAAGGCTGGGAGTACCCATTTCTATGCTAAATGGGCAAACAAGTGTCTGAGTCTACAGTGATTGGGGAAGGGATCCAAATCTTTGTAGGACAGAAGTTCCCCGTATAGTATCTGGGGGCTGCAGATGCTCACTGGGGAACTGTTCCCGCAGCAGCCAGAGTGTACACACACACTGCCTGGGACTGATTACATGCAGGAAGCTGGCATGAACTGACACTTGTTTGCCCATTTATCAAAAAAATGGATACTCTCGGGGTAAGCTGAGGTTCAGGAGCACAGATCAGGGGGTTACAGGGGCACACCAGATCAGATTCTGGGATGCGAACATTACAGGGGTTGGGTCTCATATTCAGCGATGCAGGTTTGGAAGACCCTTAAGGAATTTTTTTGTTAGTGGGTGGGCAAATATGGAATGATCATCTATCTTGCAACAAAATGCAGTGATGGTAGTCAGGTGTACATGAACGGAGCTTGTGGACAGTCTTGATTTTTCATGTTCTAGAATGTAGCCTAAAATGAGTGATAAAGGGGTATTCATTGCAGGGGCATGTCTGGTGTCACAAGAAATCCAGAATCTTTTACAGGTTATCTCCAAATCCTGGAGTCATACCTTTAGATGGAAGAGTTCTAGACTGGGATGGAAGACTCATCCTGCAAGAGAAGATGTGGAGTCAACTAAAGGATGATTAGTGGACACCTGGCACCATTACTGTGGTCGGTGCTAGTGTTTTGGTCAGTGCTGAAGAATTCAGAGTTTTAGTTGATGCAGTTGTTACCAATATCAAAAGTCTTGCCCTATCCATCTCTTTCCCAAATGGTGATTCTGACCATTTAGAGTCCTTAGACCTCTCCTTACTGCCACTACTGGAGGCACCTGGATGGTTGCGGGAGCTAAGACTCACCTCTTAAGTTGCATGAAGCTACTGATCTCACAGGGATGTTTTTCTCTGAAGTGGCTCTATATATGGTGAATTAGTGACCCATTTCTGTTCATTTAAGCAGGAGAGTAGTAGATTTTCACCTGGTGATCTGTGGCAAATGAGGGCCAGATGATGACCCTCAGTAGCAACCACAATCTAGAAGAGACTTCAGGGGCAGCATTTGAGGCTGGTCACAAAGATCTCTCCATAAGTAAAAGTTTTAGCTTCAGTTCACAGTCCTTTCTGGACCAAGCCTTCAATTTGAGGCAGTGAGCACGCTTCTGTGCAATGTGTCCGTCACTGAGACAATATATGTACTGTGAGTGGCTGTCACTCACAGGATGGCTTCACAGAAGAAGGGGCACCTCACAAACCCATGGAAGCTAGAAATAACCCTGAAAGAGAGAGGACTTTCCAATCAGGAAGGGCATAGAAAAGAAGAAAACCTACACTAAGGTAAAGAATAATGGGGTGGAAAGAGCCATGGAATATTTTTTTCCCCACTGAAGAGAAAAATAAAGGAAACGGTTATTATCCTAAAAGTTATAACAGAAACACCATATTACTAAGGACTATGGATGTACGAAGGGATATGTTCAAGCTTCCATCCCAGACCAAAGGCAGCTGAGAAAGAACTGAGGGCAGGTGGATCGTATAGTGATAAATAGACATCTCTCAAACCACAAGATGACGAGAAGCACATGTACAGTTCAATGGGCACTGCTACCAAAGATCTCCAATCCCAGCTGCAGAGGGTACTACCACACATATAGTGGAACACACATAGGGACACTAGTTGAAAAAGAACTGCACTTGCAGAAGAAGAGTGATGAAAATCACACTGTTGAAAAAAAAAAAAAAAGCAAACATTCTGGGATGTATTAATAGGATTGCTGTAAGCAAGACATGAAGAATAATTCTGCTCTAGTCCATGCTGATTGGGTCTCACTGGAATATTCTCATTAATCTCTGTGGATAGGACAAGAAAAAATGGGCTTAATGGCAGCCAGGGTAGCTTGGGTTGGACATGAGGAAAAACTTTCTGTCAGGGTAGTTAAGCACAGGAATAAATTGCCTAGGAAGGCTGCAGAATCTCCATCTTTGGAAATTTCTGAGAGCAGACTGGACAGACACTTGTCAAGAATGGTCTACATCAGGGGTCTCAAACTCAAATCATCATGAGGGCCGCATGAGGACTAGTACGTTAGCCCAAAGGCTGCACCACTGAACTCTTTTCATACAATAATATTGCAAATATTGGTAACAATAGTGTCATTGAAGGCTGCAGGAAATAGTTTTAGGGACCAC
Source organism: Podocnemis expansa (assembly GCA_007922195.1). Classification (NCBI taxonomy): domain Eukaryota; kingdom Metazoa; phylum Chordata; order Testudines; family Podocnemididae; genus Podocnemis; species Podocnemis expansa. The sequence goes on along the minus strand of ML681964.1, from coordinate 4,910,438 downwards.
ATGCGGCCCACAGGCCACGTGTTTGAGACCCCTGGTCTAAATAATGCCTGATTCTGCCTTGAGTGCAGGGGGCCCCTTCCAGTGTTACAATTCTGTAAACCTGCACCATCCCTTCTCTCCAGCAAACCAGTGTCCTGAGTGCTTACTACATGTTAGAGTAATGCAAAGATACCAGGGTAAATCAAACTCCTTACTCCATAATAAGAGCCTTCAGCACCTCATAATCTAAAATTAATTCACTTCAGATAATGCCTAATCCCCAAATTATACATGAAACATAGAGGAAAACAAGGAAAGACAAAAGATATGACAGAGGTAACTGAATCATAGATATATATTTACAAACTGTATAGGCATCAATAGTCCTCATTACCTCAAGATAAATATGAGAAAAACATCCTGAATTGTAAAATTTTCTAGCAAATCTCCGGTATCAATAACAAATGAACATCCCATTATGATCACAGGATGACTATGAGTCACCAGTGCAATGTAGCCATGAGAAAAGCTAATGCGGACCTTGGAAGCATTAGAAGAGGTATTTCCAGTAGAAATAGGGGGCGCTAGTATCATTATACAAGGCATTGGTGAGATCACATCTGGAATACTATGTGTAGTTCTGATCCCCCATAGTTCAGAAAGATGAATTCAAACTGCAACAGGTGAAGACAAGGGCTACAGGGATGATCCGCAGAATGGAAAACCTGCCTTATGAAAGACGACTTTAAGAGCTTGGCTTGTCTAGCCTAACCGAAAGAAGATTATGAGGAGATATGATTGCTCTGCATAAATACATCAGAGGGATAAATACCAGGGAAGAAGCGGAATTATTTGAGTAGACTATGTAGACACAAGAACAAATACATAAAAACTCTCCATTAGGAAATTTAGGCATGAAATTAGACATGGGTTTCAAACTATCAGATGACTAAAGTTCAGGAATAGTCTTCCAAAGGGAGCTCTAGGGGCAAAAAACCTAGATAGCTTCAAAACTGAGCTTGATAAATTTAGGGAGGAGATAGTATGATGGGATGGTCTAAAGTTTGTCCTGAGAAAGGACATTAGACAGGGTGAATTCTGAGCTGTTACAGAGAATTATTTCTTGTGTATCTGGGTCATGAGACCTGCCCACATGTTCAGGGTTTAAATGATTGCCATATTTGGGGTCAGGAGGGAATTGTCCCCCAGGGTAGACAGACAAAGTTTCGGGGGGGGGGGTTGCTTTCCTCCGTAGCATGGGCCATGACTCAATTGCTGATGGATTCTCTGTACCGTAAAGTCTTCAAACCATGATTTAAGGACTTTAATAACTCAGTCATGGGTTAGAGGTTTATGAGAGGAGTGAGTGGGTGAGGTATTGTAACCCTGCATTATGCAAGTCAAACTAAATGATCATATTGATCTTTTCTGACCTTAGAGTCTATAATTTGCAGGATATGGGAGCACACAATATCTTAAAAGGAGGCATTGGGAGGCTTGTTTCATTAAATGACTCACCCTACATCAAGCAATTTTTAATTATAAAAAAGGAAACATGCAACCTATAAACCATGTACAAAAGAAACCAATTTAGAGGGCTAGACATACTGATGATAGTGACACATATCTTATATGTATTACGAGCAATGTAAGCACTTCTCTCCTCCTTCTTTTACCCCTGAGGCCCTTTTATATTCAGAGTCAAACACCAACGATGGTTACAGTCAGTAAGTGTCACATTGCCATCTGAATTAATGAAATGTACAAAACAAAGCACCTTTCTGGGAAGATGGAGAAATAAACCTACATGAATAATTACCTTTTAATGGTAACTGACACTTTTTTAGAGTAGACTCCTTCTGCCACTGGTTCATACATAGCCTCTACTATCTGCAAAATAAATAGTTGAGAGTGAAGAAAATTGCAGCGAGGAATAAAAATATGCCATTATACATATGAAATCTGTGATTAATGTTTTTCCTTGGAACAGCAAGACAGACATTACATCACCAGTATAACTTAATAAAGAAACTTTGGAACATATTTTCTACTGCAGAATTTGTCTCATCAGATAAACAGATTAATATTAAATTAAGTAACTGTAGGCTGAGGAACAGCATTTGTGACTGGTTGAAATTTACACAGAAATTGAAACATCTTTCACCTGTGATAACATTATAGACTCCTAGTGTATATAGCTAATCCAGTGCTACAGTACCATAAAAACCCTTTAGAATCTGAAAATCCTATCAGCAAATGATGGGATAAAATTGTATTGTTTATAGAGTATAACTTTTAGTGGTTACAATGGCAACACTGTGGTCCATACTTTGGTCAATGAGATTTTACTTCTACTTACATTTTTGCTCAGCAAATTAGCCTGTCTTCTATAATCTTATGTTTGAACCCTATAGAAACCAGAAGGTGCATGCAAAAATAACTGTGCAGTGTGATCTAGCAAACCTGCATACTTTAGTTGCCAAGGAGAGCATGTTGGTGCTGTAAAAAGGTGGGTTCAGAGTTGCCATCTGATAAAGGATGCACCCTGCAGCCCAAACATCAGCCTTCTCGCCATATGGTTCACTCTTTACAACTTCGGGGCTAAGAAAAACAAATACAATTTAATACTCACTGAAAGTAGGAAAAAAGTTCAGGTATAGAAAATATGAGTTATAAAGCATAATGCCACTTTAAATCTGTGATGCAATGCTACTTGTGGATGAGGAAATGCCATCACTTTGTCTAACGCTATTTGGTTTATAATTCCACAATCTTACAGAAATACAGTATACTAGAGATCACTGAATAATACAAAATAAACTAAACTAAAATCAAAATCTAATATTAGTTTGAATTTTAAATACATTTAATTCCACCAAGTTTCTCTCCTCTTAAGTGGTCACTTTTCACAATCATTTGAACAATCAAGTTTCATTGGCAAACAGATTTTAGGTTACATGTAAATTTGCACAAGCAAGCATTCATTCATCCTAGGAGTACTGTCTTTCTCATCCTGTTGGAAATCAATACCATGCAACTTACCTGACTAATTACTGTTAAGCAATATGGTTCAAATTTTGAATATTCATGAAGAATATGCATCAAAGACATATGTTAATAAATTTGAATAATAGATGTATTTGGAGAAATCCCAATTTGTTATTAATCATGCAAAAATAGGCTAAATTTGAGTAAATTATTTGTTGCTAGCTATTCACTGTGCTCTATAATACATTTTGATAGGCCGGATAAATTGCCTGCAAATGGAAGCAGTTATTTGCTCATTGCCTGCATATTACAGCTACAATGCAACTGATAGTTATTTCATTTCTGTAACATTTCTGCTCATAACACTGACAGAGTAAAGTTTTTTTGCTTGTCCCTTCGTAGCTGGTTTAAAGTAAACTACTGCACTCAGATTTTGCATGTATGATATATGATGAAGCAACATTATTAACACACGCGTTGTCAAATGCTGTTTGCATCAACACTTTAATTACAAGTCTACTTTGACACAACTACTAATACTATTAGGACTGTTACAGGATGTGAGTTTGCTACTCTTCTAATAAAACAATACATAGATTCAATGATCAGAAGGGACCAAAATGATCATCTAGTCTGCCCTCCTCCATAAGGAAAGCCACAAAACCTCACCCACCATCTCCTGTAATAAACCTCTATCCTATGACTGAGTTATTGAGGTCCCCAAATCATGGTTTAAAGACTAAAGTACAGAGAGAGTCCACCAGCAAGTGAACAAGTGAGCCATGAACCATGCTACAGAGAGAGGTGAAACCTTCCCCCCCTCACCCAACTCTTTGCTTATCTGCCTTGGGGCAAAATTCCTTCCTGACCACAGATATGGTGATCAGTTGAACCCTGAGCATGTGGGCGAGACTTACTAGCCAGACACCCACGACAGAATTCTCTGTAATAATTCAAAATCTTCCCCATTAAGTGTTCTATCTTAGGCCATTGGAATAGCTACCACCAGAAGTCAAAGATCAGTCAATTGTCAAAGTAGGCCATCCCATCATACTATCCTCTCCATACATTTATACCTTTTGTTCTATCTCATTTAGACTTCTGTAATGCACTTTGCTGTTTACATGATTAACAGACTAAAGCTGATAAAAATAGTTCTGTTGCTAAGATCCTATTTACAGTACAAGGAGGAAGCAGCTAATTTCAGTTCTGGCTCATTTGGCTCCTAATCAGAGCTCAGATTTATAAAGTCCTGAATTTTGGATTTTGCTCTTGCTGTGATATGGTCACACTTTGTCAGTCAAGACAGTTTGGTGCTAGGCTTCATATCTCATCAGTAACTAAATGTCCAATTACATGGGAGTTTCTTTCATTTAGCATCTTTTTTCTGCAAGTATCCACCCAGAGTTGTCAAGAACACTTTCATTATTTCACTTTTAAAACCAACCTGAACTTGTTTTTCCCTTTGGTTTCAACTAAGAACTTGGAACCGCCAACTCCATGATTAATTTCCTGACAACTTTAGTAAAGTGCCTTGAGATGTTTTGGTATGAAAAGTCACTGCGTATGTTGAAGTTACTGTTTCAGGTCAAGATGAAGTAAAATGCTAGAAGGCATGCTGGTATGTATAAAATAAAAAACATGACTGGTTTTCAAATGAAGTGGAAAGAAGTACCCTAACAACTTAACTACAAGAAGAGCTATCTGAAAAGGTATAGGAAATTGGACTTGATGGCATATTGTGGAGGAGTGAGTGAGGTCAATTGATTATTAGTTTTTTGATCAAATTGATTAAGGAAGATGCAGATTTGTGGGTAGGTGTTAACTGGCAACTTTTCAACTATGGCATAATCACTGAGAAAAAATATAGTGCTTTCACATACCACTCTTTTTATAAATGGCTTTTAGGTTATTCCTCACTGTAACTTTAAATTTATTATGAAGCTTCTGGTAAATGGTCATTCTGTACATTAACCTGGATCTGTCCACAGAGACCAACATGAATTTGGGAACATATTTAGAAAGTGATCTCCTTGAAGGGAAAAAACCCTGCCTTTCTCTGCCTGTAATGTTAAGCATATTATTGGCTCTCAATAAAAATAAATCTCTCTTATGACTTCTACAATCCTCCATTCTAGTGATCACTTTATTTGGGAAAGAGATATTAGGTTATAATTTTTTTTAAAATGCCAAATCTATATTAGCAAAACCCTTTAGATTATTCACAATATGAAGTTTGGTCAGTTTTCACATTTTTATCACAAACCTAACCAGATTTAACGTTTTATTTTAAAGCCCGCTTCATAGGGTCACAAGACTATATGAGAATTTCAGACATATCTAGGGGGTGGAGCAGGAAAAAAACTAAAAGGACAGCACGAGAGTGGTCAACTGATCACTAGAATCAGATGTCAATCTAGAAGCAGAGCCAGGAATTGAAGGTGAGGGTCAGAACTGGAGTCAGATACAAAATGCCAGAGCCAAAAGGACAAGCCAAGCTTGAAAGGGGTAGCCATTTAGTCTAGTTCAGCAAAACAAACAAGGAGTCTTGTGGCACTTTTGAAGACTAACAAATTTATTTATTGTATGAGCTTGAAGATCTTCAAGCATCTAACAAGTGGGATTTTCTCCCATGAAAGCTCATGTGAAGGACAAGCCAGACTCAGAGCTAAGACTGGCAACTGATGGTTGAAAGTAAGGCATAAGGGCAAGAACCAGGCCTGAAGCAGGAGCACAGTGGTACCCAGGGAGCAAAGGCAAGGGTGAGACAGGAGCCAGAAGCAGAGCAGGAATCAGGATCAGAGCTGGTGCAAGGAGCAGGCATAAGCAGGATCCAAGGTGGTGGCGGCGGCGGCAGCAGCAGCAGCAGGGGAATCACGTAGTTGCTCAGACAACTTCCTGTTCTTCCTTCTGGCTTAAATAAGTAACCTAGGTGCTCCTCCAGTCAGGGCTTTAGTGCATGCTGTCCTGGCTGAGGCATTAGCTCCTCAGCCCTCCAGACTTCAGCACACATTGGATGGAGGCCAAGATGTGACAGCTGTTTGGGAACTCACACGACTAGGTTTGAAACCTAGACATACTCTGCAATTTTTGAAGTAACAGGCTTAATTTTATGTAAGATTTTCTTTAAAGACCATATCCTATTAAACTCATTTGTTACTTTGCCTTCATGGCTTCTCTGCTGCTGACTCATACACTTTACGTTTTCTAATATGATCTCAGAATTTCACCTGTTTACTCTCACAAATCCCTTACCTTGTTCAACAAGCATAAGTCATAGTTGACCATCTGTTGGTTGGCAGCATGCATGGTGTTCAGCACTTGCTGACTGTTGAAGCATTTTTGCAATTGAGTTACACAATGTTAACTGCTGCCAAGCAGACAAGGTATCTAATTTTGTTCCTGTACAGTGTTGCCATGAACTGATTCTCCTCAGGGTGGTAGGAGTACATATGGTCTAATTCTGTTGATAATTATGCCCATACCTTTCATGTCTATGCAAAATCAGAAAAAATGGCCACTAATACCAAGCCCCTGAGGCCTATTCTATCAGAATTCTCCAAAATAAATTCTAGCAGAGAGAACAGAAATGTAATTAAGAAGATGACATCAGTGTCACTGTCTTTTGTTTTGTTTTTAAAAGTAGGTATGTGTGCTTGTGGTATTTTTTAACTCTAAATTTAGATTAAGAAATTAGTTGGGTGATCTGAATTAGCGGCACCAATTAAATTTCAGCAGATAGATGTCAACATAATAAAAATTATTCTGAGGAAAAAATGAAATAAACAGGTAGAAATTTTAAAAACTGATTAACAACTTCAATTTGCTGACTCCAAGGGCTGAACTTTCTGACGAGGAGCAGCAGTGATTTCATTATGCTCTATGACGTGCCTCATTATGGCTATTAAAACAAATCTCTCACTCTGTCTCCAGTGAATGGTCATTTTACTTTGTATATAATATACTCAAGATAATCACTGGAGTTGTTCTTTAAATTAGTGAATCACAACTCAGTTCCAAGCCATGTACTAGCATTGAAAACATCTAATTTAGAGTATTATGTCAATTGTACATATAATCTTTTATAAACAAATTTCCACAGAAAGATCAGGGTAAAATTCTTTTTTTTTTTTTTTTTTTTTTAAAAAAAGACTATTTCTTCAAAGCAGCTGTTTAAATTTTCAGTACCTTTGAGGAGACTCCACACTAGTCTACTGTTTCTCAGAAAGCTCTGAGCTCTTGCTTATCATATACAGGCATCCCATTTTTATTAAAACAAATATTCTTTTTCTGCCAGCAAACCTAAAACCTAGATCTTGATCAATCCATCTTTCTAGCTGAACTAGTTTTGAAAAATTAAAGAGCTAGTTTTCTAATGTTGCTAACAATTAAGATTCAACAATTAACTAACAAATGGAGGTTTCTCACCTTTGTGCAGTAGCCGAAGTTCTTCAAGATGCATGCTCCCGATGTGCTCCACTTAAGGTGTTTGAGTGCTGCGACACCCCGGATCTGAAATTTTTCTCCATAGCAGTGGCTCTGGCAGCTGGGAGATGACAGCAGCATCCGCCATTTCTTGCCTCTGGTGACATCAGCCACTTACTCTCACTGCTGCGGTTCCCTCCTCAGTTCCTTTCTACCCCGGAGATGTCCTGGAGAGAGAGAGAAAAAAACTCCGAAGTAGACGGGAGGAGGGCGGGTAGTGGAGCATGTCGGAGGCACGCATCTCGAAGAACTTTGGCTACTGCACGAAGGTGAGTAACCTCCATTTCTTCTTCGAGCAGTGCTCCCGACTGCTCCACTTAAGGTGATTCTGTAGCAGTCCCTGATTCGCGGCGGTGGGGACTTTGGACTGTATATTATCGATTATATGTAGTACTGCTCATCCTAGAGCAGTATCCATGGCTGAGATTCGTTCTAACACATAATGTCTAGCAAAGGTGTTGTTCGAAGCCCAGGTGGCCGCTTGACAGATTACATGCAACGGAACCTTTGTAAGAAATGCCACTAACAATGCCATGGATCTGGTGGAGTGGGAACGGATTGTATCAGGTGGCTTTGTTTGGCGTATAGAATATGCTGTGCGGATGCAGGATGAGATCCAGCTAGATAGCCTTTGTTTAGAGATCAGTTGTCCCCGAGACCATTCAGTGGTAGATACAAACAACCGTGCTGTCTTTCTAAATGGTTTGGTTCATTCCAGATAATATGCAGGTGCCCATCTGATGTCTAAGGTATGAAGCGTCCTTTGCTGTGGCATCGTATGCGGCTTAGAGTAGAAGACCAGCAAGTGGATCACTTGATTGAGATGAAAGGAGGAGGATGTTTTAGGAACAAATTTAGGATGCAGTCGTAGCGAGACCTTGTTCTTATAGAAAATGGTATAAGGTGGGTAAGCCATTAGCGCTGCCATCTCGCTAACTCGTCTAGCTTAAGTGATTGCTACCAGAAATGCCACTTTCATTGACAAGTATAACATTGAGGTAGTGGCCAATTGCTCAAACGGTGGCCACATTAGCGCTTTCAGTACCAATGTAAGGTCCCAAGGTGTTGCTGGTGGTTGGGCTTATGGAAACAGATTATGCAGCCCCAACATAAATCTTTTAAGGATTTGGTGGATGAATACTGAGGTGCTGTCTACCTGATCATGGAAAGTTGAGATAGCCGTCAGATGTACTCTAATCATGCTAACCGTGATTTTTGTCTCCTTCAGGTGCAGAAGGTACTCCAGGATTGCTGGGATAGGAGCTGCCATGGGACATAAGGCCCACTGGGTGCACCACCATGAAAAGTGAGTCCATTTGTGAAGGTCAGTAACCCTTGTAGAAGATTTTCTGCTATTCAACAAGATGTTTCTCACTTTATTGGAGCACTGGAGCTCCATGTCCTCGAACCATCGAGGTTCCATGCAGTTAGGTGGAGTCTGTCCAGGTAAGTGTGTCTGCGAGTCCTGTGGTTCTGCGACAACAGGTCCTGTACTAGAGGTAAGGTAATTGGTGGTGTTCTGGACATCGTTATGAGTAGTGAATACCATGTTTGACGTGGCCAATCTGGGGCTACCATGATTACAGTTGCTCTGTCCTGCCGAACTTTGTGAAGATCTGGGAACGTGGTGATCTGGGAACGAGCGACTCAGGGAGTCCGCTATCATGCTCTCTTTGCCCAGAAGGTATTCTGCATGGAGAGAGATTCCATGGTGGATGCACCGGTCCCACAGACTCATCGCCTCTAGGCACAGGGGTTGCAATCTGGTGCCCCCTTGTTGATTTATGTAGAACATGCAGGTCCTGTTGTCGGTGCGGACCGTTACTACGCTCCCTGCAATTAAGCTGAGGAAGTATCGACATGCCTTGAAAACCGCTCTTAGCTCAAGCAAATTGACGTGCAAAACCCTTTCTGACGAAGACCACTTGCCCTGTGTAGTTTGGTCTTGGCAGTGTGCTCTCCATCCAAGTAGTGAGGCATCCATGCTTATCGTGAATTGTGGTTGTGGTGGCAGGAAAGGGACCCCTTGTAGCAGGTTGGTTTGGTCCATCCACCAAGACAGGGAATCCGTGATAACACTTGGGATAGCTAGTAGAGTTTTGGCCAGATGGGTGTGATGCCTGAAACGTGAGAGGAACCAGAGCTGAAAGGGGCGCATGCAGAGCCTTGCATTGTTTACAAGATAGGTTGTTGCTGCCATGCGTCCTAGCATTTGCATCGCTGTGTGAGCCGAGATAATGGTTGACCTTTGAATGCCAGCAACTAACTGCTGTAGATTGTCGAGTCTGTCACGAGGTTGGAAGGCTCTTGCCAACGGTGAGTAGATTTGTGCTCCAGTAAATTGGATCTCTTGTGTCGGGGACAGGGTTGATTTGTCGTAATTTATGTTTAGACCCAGTGTCCAAAAAAGCTTGACTGTTGTTTGTACTGCCTGGATCACAAGTTGCTGCATGGGAGCTTTGATTAAGAAGTCGTCCAGATATGGAAATATCTCTATGTGCCTTCTGCGTAGGAATGCTACCACAGGGGCCATAAGTTTGAAAAAAACTCTGGGCACCATACAGAGTCCGAATGGGAGGACTGTGTACTGATAGTGATTGTGAAGGATCTGAAATCATAGAAACTTCCTGTGGGGCGGTCGGATGGACACATGGAAGTAGGCGTCTCTTAAGTAGAGGGATGCCAGCCAGTCAAACTGTTGAAGGGTGGGAGGTATACTGTTTAAGGTCACCATCTTGAATTTTTTTTACTTGGATGTGTGTGTTGAGTCGTCTGAGATCGAGTATCAGTCTCCAACCCCATTTTTTTCTCGGTTAGAAAGTATGGAGAGTAAAATCCCCTTCCCTCCTGGTCGTCTGGGACCTCTTCTGTGGCTCCTATTTGGAGCATAGAATCATAGGGTTGGAAGGGACCTCATAGGTCATCTAGTCCAACCCCCTGCCAGAGGCAGGACCACTCCCACTAAACCATCCCAGTCATGGTTTTGTCCAGCCTGGCCTTAAACACCTCCAAAGATGGAGATTTCACCACCTTCCTCGGCAGCTCATTCAAAGGCTTCACCACTCTCCTAGTAAAAAAGTTTTTTCTAATATCCAGCCTCAATCTCCCTAACCACAACTTGAGACCATTGGTCCTCGTTCTGTCCTCTGTAACTACCGAGAACAGTTGAGCTCCATCTCCCTTAGAGCATCTCTTCAAGTAGCTGAAGGTTGCTATCAAATCCCCCCTCAATCTTCTCTTCTGCAGACTAAGTAAGCCTAATGCTTTCAGTCTTTCCTCATAGGGCTTGTGCTCCAGCCCTTTCATCATTTTGGTTGCCCCCCTCTGAACTCTCTCTAGCATGTCCCTGTCCTTTTTGTAGTGGGGAGCCCAAAACTGAACACAGTATTCTAGATGTGGCCTCACCAGTGCAGAATAGAGGGGAATGATCACATCCCTTGATCTGCTGGTAATACTGCTTTTGATGCAGCCCAGTATGCCATTGGCCTTTTTGGCAGCAAGAGCACACTGCTGACTCATATCTAGCTTCCCATCCACCATGACCCGCAGGTCCTTTTCTACACTGCTGCTACTTAGGTGAATGTTTCCCAGCCTGTAGCAGTGCTTGGGGTTTTTTCGTCCCACGTGCAGGATTTTACACTTGTCCTTATTGAACCTCATAAGATTTCTATTGGCCCACTGTTCCAATTTATCTAGGTCTCCCTGAATCCTGTCCTTGCCCTCCAACATATCTACTGGTCCCCCCAGCTTGGTGTCATCCGCAAACTTACTGAGAATACAGTCTATTCCATCATCCAGATCATTGATGAAAATGTTGAACAGAACCGGCCCCAGAACCAACCCCTGGGGCACACCACTCGTGACTGGCTGCCAGCTAGACATGGAACCATTGAGCAGATGTCGGATCTCTGCTTGAAGATGTTGTACATGATTGGGGTCCCTGAAGAGGGATAGGTGGGGGTTGGGTTTTTGGTTTGGAGATGAATGGGATGGAATAACCATCCTGAATGACCTCAATGACCCATCTATCTGATGTTATTTGTTTCCAATATTGGAGGAATGGCTGTAACCTGTTTTGGAAAGTTGGGCTGTGTGATGGTGACTGTATATGATGGAAAGGTCACTGGCTGGTTACTCCCTTGACCTGACCATCAAAACTGCTGTTTCGTATTGCCTGGCTGTGAGGTTTGGTGGAACTGAGTGCCTTGTCTGCCCCTTCGTGACTGCCTAGGTTTGTTTCTGTAGGAGTCCGCTCTACGATTGGACTGAGTCTGTGAATATCTAAAATTAGCAGGCTGGTTCTTGTAAAATTTGCATCTAGACTGCAGAGTGTAAATGCCAAATGTTCTTAAAGTAGTCTTTGAGTTCTTCAGGCCGTGCATAACCTCATTTGTTGTCTTCTTGAACAGGTTATCTTTATCAAATGGAAGATCCTCAATGGTCTGTTGCATCTGCCTGGGGAGATCTGCCGCCTGGAGCCATGAGGAACATCACATTACAACAGCTGTTCCTAGAGTCCTAGCAGCAATGTCAGCAGCATCTAGAGAGGCTTGAAGGGCTATTCTAGCTGCCAATAAGCCTCAGCGATCAGTGGAGTAAAGTGTTCTTGTTTATCCTGTGCAATAAAGTTACAGCAGTCATTTAATTTGGTGTAGATGTCGTGATTGTAGTTAGCCAGTAGAGCCATATAGTTTGCAATCCTCAACTGTAATGCCGCTGATGTATATACCTTCTTTCCAAGATAATCAAGTTTTTTGTCCTCTCTATTAGTAAAGTTGGATTTTGAATATGCCTGTCTATTTCTCTGATTTGCTGCCTCCACTACAAGAGAGTTGGGCTGGGGATGCATAAATAGGAACTCATTCCCTTCGGGACTATGAAATACTTCTTGTCAGCCCTTTGATTAGAAGGAGGTGCTGACACTGGTGTCTTCCATATTTTGTTTGCAGGCTCCATGATGCCCTTGTCCATGGGAAGGGCTACCTTATTGGATCCTGCTGTCTGAAGGATCCTATATAGTTTATGCTGTGTGGTCTGGGTCTCCTGCAGCAAAATCTCCATAGAGTCAGCTGCCCTTTTAAACAACTCTCAGAACTGCTTATTGTCATCATTCTTGCCCTGCAGGAGGGAATCCTTCACGGGGTCATCTATGTTTGTCGATGCGGTAGCTGGCATGGTCGCTGTTACCGTTGGTGGAGCCTGTACAACTGACACCCCAGACGAGGTACTGTTGGGTGGAAGTGGCAAAATGTAGGGTTGCCATGATATATCGTTCATCCCCTGTTGAGGGTACACCATCCAGGGGAGGTATGGCTAGGGCAGAGAGAAATTAGGATGATAGGCTGCCACCAGAGCCAAGTGTTGCGGCAGTGCCTGACTTTGTGCAGGGCTTGATGTTACCGACGAAGCAGAACCCTTCAGTGGAGATGATGGTGGTGTGCTGGTGTCAGAAGAATCAGTCTGGAAGAGGGGTGACATGGGTGAGGAATGAACAGTAAGATCCTCTGTCAACCCCATATGTTTTGACTTTTTTGTCTGCTTTGTGAACGATAGCCGCAGAGAGGGGTCCTCCATCATGCTTATTTGCGGTGCCGGCGTCGCTACCAGCATAACTGTGCCCTGTGGTGTTAGGCGCTGCACTGGAGTGGGGCAGATGGAGGGTGTCTGCAATCGGAAGGCAGGTGCCAAGCTCAGTACGGGTGCCGGTACCACCAGCGGTGCTGTGAGAGGTGTCAGCAAGCCCGCTGGCACTGGCCATGTTGAGAGGAACGGCACCACAAGTGCCAGTGCAGAGTTCAGCACGGTTGTGAATGGTGGTGCCATTAGGAGCTGTGCTGGTGGCGGTGCCGGGGTGTGCTTGGTTTTCTGTGGCTTTTTGCAAGCAGCCGCTGCCGGAATATCAGGTGCCTTGGCGGCAGGGTGCTGCAAATGCTGTGCCTAGGGCTCGGTCCCCTTAGATTTTTTACTAGGTACCGGCGAAGAGGCAATGGACCGCTGCTTGTGCGCTCCCTCAGCTTCATGAGGAGAGGCATCAGGGTCGGATGAGGGATGAAGGGAGCCTTCTAGTAATAGGAGCTTCAGTTTGCGCTCCCACTCCTTCCTCGTCCTGCTTGTGAAATTCCTGCAGTGCTGGCATTTGTGAGAGAGGTGTCCCTCTCCCAGGCACTTTATGCAGGAGTCATGTCCATCGGAGGCAGGCATTGCCTCATGACAAGAATCACAGCGCTTAAAGCCCAATGAGTTCAGCATAGCGCTAAATTGGTCTCTGATGTAACTTCTTGCTGGTTGTTTGTAGGTTTGCAAGGTTTCTCTTTTTTCTTTTTTAATTTATTTATTTATTGGTTTTAGAACTGAATGAATCAATAGAAATTTCCCTGAGGGAGAGCCACCGCAGACTCCGTCCAGAGGCTAGGGCGGTAGAAAGGAACCGAGGAGGGAACTGCAGTAGGGAGAGTGAGCAGCTGACATCACCAGAGGCGGGAAATGGCGGACACCGCTGTCATCTCCCAGCTGCCAGAGCCACTGCTATGGAGAAAAATTTTCGATTCGGGGTGTCGTGGCATGCAAACACCTTAAGCGGAGCAGTCGAGAGCACTGCTCGAAGAAGAATTAAGAGTTACTGCTTACTACTTTTATTTTCCCTGTAATTAGCAAACAGATTGCTTGAAATTTTTGAAGACTGCTGAAGGTTCTACAAATATTGGCATTGACAAAAGACGTACTAGAATTTGAAAAGTGAAGCCAAATGATCTCTTGCACCAGCTACAATCCACTGAACAAAGGAACTAACAACATCAGGCATTGGCCTTGTGTGGAAGACAAAGCTGTCTCCATAGGTGGCCTACCAAATCCATAACTCACATCCAGGAAAGCCCAAGGTGACCAGAACATCAGCATCTTTAGAGTAAACTACCAAACACACTTCTTAGACTTAAGTATTCCACAATAAAGCTATAAAAAAAAAACAGAAAAAAAGAAAAAAACAAATGAAAAACTCCAACCAAATTCTAGGCCCTGCTGATTGGAGGAATGAGTGATTGACTGTGCAAAATTCATGATTCACTGAAGGTAAAATTCACCCTTGTGAAAATGACCCACTTAGGACTATGCACCATTTGAATCTCACTTAATCCCTCAAAATAGGGCATAAATCAAATTTAAGTGTTGCATAGGTCAGTGTTTCTCAGCGCCGATTCCATGGACTGGCGCCAGTTCCTGAGATCTCCCTGACACAGTATAGGAAACTGGTCCCTGTTATCAACAAGTTTAAGAAACACTGGGATAGGCTTTATGCTGTCTCTCTACCTTTGCATGAATTTCACCATCAGACATCACAGTAATGAGTGCTCTATAAGAACCTAGACAGATAAAGAAACCTGTGGTGAGATTTCTAATCTCTTTTGGGCAAAGTTTCAGCTTGGTTCCAATAACCAAGGAAATTAGGGCTCCAGAGAGCAAAGTCCTGGGCAATGGAAAATAAGACGCAGCATCTACTGAAAAGGAAGGGGAAAAAAAAGGGTACAGAATTTTTCTTAAAATGTTGCAATATTTATTTTGGTTTGATTGAGCTTTGTGTTCACCTGTGAACTATTGTCATTGTTCTGTGATCATCTGGACATTGTACTCAATCCATTGCTATGTATATTTGAATTTTTACTTGTTTTCTAAATTCTGACCCAGCACTCTAGGCAGTCCACAGTGACGATGGCACCAATTATATTTCCTGTCCTTATGAGAAGCTGACTGCAGATGAAGGGTGCAAGCATATCAGCCATGAAGTACCTGGTATATCAATGAAGGAGTTAATTCACGTCCTGGTTGATTCTTTTTCAGTACAAAGATGGGCAGAAGCTATAAAAAACATTTCTGGACACAAGCACACTCAAAGGTGGGGGAGATTTTGATGAGGTGTTCCAGTTTGGGCACCATCTCTAATTTCATAAGAACCACAGAGTCCCATTTATACTCACATGATAAAACCCTGCACTTTATTAAGCTATTGGATGATGTTTCTTGAGTAGATAGAGAGCAATAGCTAGAGCAACAGGGCTACTTTATTCAGTTATCTGTTTGAACCCTAAAAGGAAAAGAACACATGATATTGAACGAAATACTGTCCTACCATCAGCACAAACCCACAGGAGACTAAATAAAAAACAGAAAAGCAGTTGACACCTCACAATTTTTCTTGATACAGTTCACTGCAGTTACAAATACCCAAATGGAATTACAGCTTGATGACTACTATTAAAAGCAATGAAAGAGAAGGAACAGAACCCATAAAACTGACAGTTTAAATAAAATGCTATTGTGAATAGTGCTGATAGCTGTTTGCATTTCTTACCTTCTTAAAGAACAAAGAACAAACTTTTGGGGGATACTTCTGTCTACCCCCAAAATGCTGAAGCTAAAATAGGATTTTTCAGTCACTAATTAGGAACTTTGTTCTTACAGCTTTTTATTTTAAAATTTACCACCAAGAAACTCAACATGTTAATTCATTTCACACTTCTTATTTGCTTGTGTTTATGTTCCTGATCAAGGATTATTTCAGATGTTTTATTTCTTTTTGGTAAAGTGCATGTGCTTCCTTCTTACCATTCTTTGCAACAGAACTTTCACAGACAAACTATACCTCAAGAGTCTAAAAAATTAATCACCTCACTTCGAGATGTTACACACTATAAGCAGGGAAGGAGATAAGGGAACATTTATATTCAGTTTGCAACTTTACAAAATGTAATAAATCCTCTACCACCTTGTAGGGATATAATTGTAAAACTGGCAAAGTCAGTTGACAGGTAGATCATAATTTTTTTAAATCATAGTTTCAATCAACACTCTACCATTTTTTGCCTTATGCATTCTCTTCCCAGAAAGCTTCTCTCCACACTTTTAACTCAGTTTGTGGAAACCAACAATTATCCAAGACCAAATTTTATCTGGCCTCCAACCAATGTAGGACTCACACTGAGACTATTTGACAGTTCCTTCCCTCAACCTTCTACTAGTATTTTGGGGGAAACTCTGTTTACTACATAAAGAACACATCTTTACATTACATAAATGAGCAAAACTGAACACTGTCCAAAACCAAAAAGTTAAAGGATCTCACAACTCTTCCTGATTGGCACTGAGCATCTACTGTTGTATAAAATAAGACATTCTCCCCCACAACAAACAGACCCCATATCACAGTTCACAGCTATACAACAGCAACCAACTAACAATTTAGAGAAAGCACAATTTTCACCTAATGCTATTTAATACATATAAATTGTCCACCACAATTTTAAGCATGTGCCTTCAAAAATGACTGTTTTTTGTGAGATACCTTCTTTGAGGGTTTTGGGAGTTTTCTGTCTTTCTTTCTTTTTTATTTTTATTTTTTTTCTGGAAGTGTTTCACTAAACAATTCTGGAAATAAATAATTACATAGACACCAATTAAAACTAAAATATGTTTTTCATTTGATTGAGAAAATAAAATATTTAAAGGTAATACTAAATTGATCTTGTTGATAAACTGGAGAAATCATTCCTATAGGACTGTTCCTGTTGGTAGGACTTACAGAACACTTTAGGCTGCTCTATACTACAGTGAGGGCCAAAATGGCCTCCAACAACCCCAGGCTGGAACAGCAGAAAGGTTGCTTGGAGGTACCTTCCCCTCATCCTCGCTCCCCCATTTCATTGAGTATGAATTCAGCCCAGCTGAGAATTTTTCCCCTAATGACAGGGGTTAAAGTATAATTTGGAGGGGCCCTGGAAACCTCCTAAATTTCCAGGCCCCCCTCAGCAGGTCTGGGGGCCCACTCACAAACCTCAGCTACTGCCCCCAATATAAATCCCCTGTCCCCAAAATCCACCCCAGCCCCAATATCCACCAAATCCTCAATACCCACCCCCAAAATCCACCTCCTGTCCCCAATATCCAGCTTCAGCCCCCAATATCCATTCCCTTATCAAACACTGCCCAGCCCCCAATATCCACCCACAAAAATCCACCCGACTCCAGTATCCACCAAGCCCCGAATACCCAGCACCAAAATCCACTCCCTGCCCCCCGATACCCACCCATCCACAATATTCCCCAGCCCCCAATACCCAATCCCCTGTCCCCAGCATTCCTCCAGCCCCAGTTCCCAAAATCAACCCTCCTGCTCCCAATGCCCACTCCCTGTCCCCAAAAACCACTGCCAACGTGAACCTGGCCACCCCAGCATTTACCAGCAGCTGCATGCTGGGCTGGGAGAGAATCCCTCCTGGAGGCTGCGCTTGAAGACTTCTGCCTCCAAGCGCAGCCTGCGCATGCGCTGGGGGAGCCAGGCACACCCCCCCCACTCTCCCTTGCCTGCTGGAATGCAGCGGAATGCCTTTCCAGGGCCTGCTATTTTTAGGGGCTCAGCGTTCATGCCCCTAGAAATAGAAAATGGAATCAGAATGCTGCACTCTGGGGCCCATTATTTTTAAATGGTGGGCCCCAGAATGCAGCGTTCTGGCTCCATTTTCTATTTTTAGGGTGTCCAGAACACTGAACTCCTAAAAATAGTGGGCCCCAGAATGGCATTCTCCTCCGGCATACTTTAAGCCCTGCTTAATGATGTATTCTTCAAATGGGAGGTGGGGGGCAAAAACCTGCTTAAAGCAAAACAATTCCAGTTAAACCTTAATTCTGGTGGTGCAACCATCCTGGAAACTTGAACTATTTTGCTCAGGTTACCTGTTCAGAATTATCAATGCTTTCCATTATGAAGGAAATTATTCCTCATTAGCTGGGACAAAGAGAAGAGGTCCAAATTGCAGCTCCAGTGCTTAAGTAGTCATTTTCTATTAATTTATAAAGTTAAGGAGTTTGCACCAGCATGGCGTAACCATCAATATCAACGGGAAACTGAAGGGTGAGCAAAGAATGGACATGGGCTTGACACAAGCAAGACTCTCTCTATATTTCGAGCTGGGGGTATGATTTACTTCCAATTGACCTAGTGCACTAAAACTAGAATGCAAGCATGGCAACATAACAAGCAGGAGGGAATACTTTGTCTGAATATGTACATAGCATCTCTGACTGGCCCATCTGTGGCAGCTAGCCCTTCTTGCTGCTTGCACTGCCCTGGCTATATACTATTTTTAGTGCATTAGGTAAATCAGAGCTAGTACAGTTATATGTCCTTGAGCTTGAATTCATATTTCTAGTTTGAAGTGTAGACATAACCTTAGAGAAAGCTGACAGTTGGCCAACTTCAAAAATTGAGCACATCTTTGCTCAACACACAAAAAATTATAGTCTATGTCAGAGGCCATTTTTAGTACTTTCTTTTTAAAAAGAAAGATGCATCTGGCAATGTGGGACTTTGACCATGAAAGCTCATGTGAAAAACAAATTTGTTAGTCTTTAAAGTGCCACAAAACTCCTTTTTTGTTTTGCTGAACCAGACTAACATGACTACCCCTTTGGACCTTGAATTCCGCTGTCAGAAAGGACTTTAGTGATGTGCAATTCCAGTAATATGGCTGTCCCATAGCACCTACAGTATAAAAATATGCAGCAGAATTTACTCATTTTTGCCACAGAAATTAGCATTTACACTCTGCAGAATGCACAAGGCTTTGGCTGTAAGTACTCATTTATCATTTTTAAGTGGACTGCAATTATTAGAGCTTCACTGATCATTAGAGGCAGCAATTCTCAACTGATGGGTTATATAATTGTAAAAAGAAGTGTTAGATTATATTCACAATTTTCTCTCTCACTCAGAAGACTACAATCACAAACACTACAGTGTGTAATCACATTGAGAGCATTTCACATAAAGATATAACAGAGTTTGGAGTTGTTCTTTTTATGCATTGCATTCGTGGATTAGGTGAAAATATGGTGTGAGTCTGGCTGTAAAACATATTATACATTTTTGGACATAGCAAATATAAATTGCACTGAATTACCTCTTATTTGTTTTTCATACTTGTTTCAGGAACAATCTAATGAGACTTAGGCTATGTCCACACGTACATCATTATTTTGAAATAAGTTATTTTGAAATGAGTCATTTTGAAATAAAGTCCTTATTTTGAAATAAGTTAATTCGAATTAAGGGAAAAGCTCAAAGTGAAATAGCATGTCCAAACACAGGACTTGCTTTTTCGCTTTAAGAGAGGGGCACCATGGGAGGTGTGGCAACATGGCCCCCTCCCTGGGCCATGCCCCCACCCTGTGTAGGCTAAACAGAAGGCACCCTGGGAAGGAGAAGGGCAAAAGTGTTATTTCAAAATAATGGTTATTTTGAAATAACACTTCCGAACGGTGTTATTTTGAAATAACCATTTCAAAACAACAGTCATTTTGATTTAAAGGAAGTTTAAACTATTTCAAAATGACGGCTCTTATTTCAGAAAGATGGAGCCCATCATTTCAAAATAAGAATACATTGTGTGGATCTAATCTCTTTTATTTTGTGTTATTTCGAAATAAGAGAGATGTGTGGACATACCCTTACAGACTAACACAAGAACTGATGTTTGTGAAAAGGCTCCCCCTGCTTCATGGGTCTCATTATTCCTGAAGAATGTAATCAAGTACCACTTTTCACATCATAAAGAAAATGTTACAATCATCTAATTAAACTCAAGTTCTCATGTGCCTAGTTGTCTGAACTGGTTTCATTCGTCTGAACTTTCAGAATTATAATCTGCAGTTCTAATTATAAGCACGAATGCAAGCATCAGAACATATTTTTGTGTTCTAATGTTACATAAAGAGCTTTGGGAGACAAGAAACAGAAAAATTTTATTAGAATTCTAATTTACATTATTATTCCTTCAGATATGTCTTAGAACACATCTGAAACAACCACAGAAAAAAATCTGAACCAAATTTGAAATGGAAAACTTAATTTCAACATGATTTCTCCTTAAATATTATATAAGACAAAGTTCTCTACTTAATCCAAAAACCAGAAGTATGCTTCTTCTTAAGCAACAACAAATCTTGCAGACTGGCAGTTTAAAATGAAATATTAAAGATCAATTATATTTGCAATTTGTGGTAACCTGCTACCCAAGCATTTAAAAATTAGAGTATTCATATTGTAAAGATGCTCCTATCATGTATATGCCAGGCACATTTAAGAAATGATTCCTTTTTACCATAAATGTTTTGTAGTGAGCCAAGTGCAATTTCCCATCAACTACTTTGTGAACACCACCCAAATCTGGAAGCTTACATACAAGGCAAAAATTAAAGTGTTTTTTCTTCTTTTATGGAACAAGAGCCCTATCACTTAAAAAATACAATAAGTTTTTACTTGTTGAGTTGCATATTTTCAAAATGAATTTCATACAGATTCTCTGCACAAATAATGCACCTGCTTAGGCAGAGCAAGTAATAATAGATTCTTATATAACAGACGTGGCCAAACTGCGGCTCTTTAGAGAAAATTGCGGCTCCCGGGAGAGCGTAGGAGGAAAGGGCGCAGGGCAGGAGCCAGGGGCAAGAAATTTGCAGTGGTCAGGGTCAGCAGAGAGGCGGTGGCAGGGTGAGAGCCAGCAGCAGAGGAGCAGCCTTGTGAGAGCTGCAGGAAACAGCAGCGTGGTCAGAACCGGGGGAGGGGCAGCCCTGGGAGAGCCCGCAGGGAACAAGCAGCCTGGTCAGAGCAGGGAGGGGAGGGGAGGAGCTGCATTGAGAGAGCCTCACCCGCAGAAAAAAGCAGCGTGGTAAGAGCCGGGGGGGGAGGGGCAGCACTGGGAGAGCCTGCAGGGAAAAGCAAGTCGTCAGTTAGGTGGAAAGAGAAGCACTCAGACCAAGTGACTGCCAGATTGTACAGTTTACCCCCACAATATTAATTCTACCCTCCTTGTCTGTGTGCATAATGATACAGTCTTTAATTACATCAGTGCATGATTTTTTAAATACTTTTCTTTTTTGATATTGTTTTCTGGGTACATAATTTAAAACCGGCAACATAAATTGATCAAGAACAAGTCTACGATGAACTACAGATAAGTGATGATAATTAGTAATTTAAACCTAAAAAGCAATTGTAAATTAATTTTCTTTTTTAAAAATCACATGGCATTTCCAGATATTGTAATATAATGCAAAATTATTTCTCTTGTATTTCTATTTTGAGAATTAAATAAGAATCATCAGAAATAACTGAAAATTGACACAAATGTTACATCCAAAACCACTGACTCCTGTCAAAAGGTTATTAAAAAAACCCTCTATTTAAAGAATGATACAAGTACTTAGTATGGATCATGGTTCATTTTCTGCATGCAAAATGATTTAGACTTAGGATAGACCACCACTTCTGAAAACTGGCTTTAGAAAAAAAAATTCCTTAAGTCCATTGAACAAGTGTGCCTGAGACATCAGTATGTCATCTGTTTGCAGAAGGAACTGCTAGCACATTTATTTTATAAGAAAATTTTAATTAATACGACTAAGTCAATTACCAAGATAATTTACATTCACTGCAAAGTTCAATAGCAGCACTATACTTCTACTGATTAAATAGCATTCAATATATATTAATTCTTTTTTCTTGTATAGTCAAAATCTTTTTATATTTCAGTGCAGCCTTCATGAAAGACTCTATGGGTATCTGAGCCCATTAGACAAGTTGGGTAATTGTTGTGAAGGGCTGAGGACGGAAAATTGTGTTGTAAACTTTCTGAAAAAAAAAATCTGTCACCAATAAAGATTTTACTTTACATTATAAAAAACAAATATTGATATTTAGAATTTATAAAGGGTCTGACCCCAAACTGAATCAACTCAATGGGATTTTTTCCATAGTATTTTCTGTGCATAGATTCCAAAGCACTTACTGAAACAGGCTCTGAACCTGCACTTTCTGTCCCCACAAATTCTCATTGATCTGTTGTGATTCCAAACAGTTGAAAAGGTGTCTCTGTGTGCATCTCTTCACAGGATTAAGATGAGAGCAGTATTTTCCCTTACTATTACTCTCATTTTAAAATTAATTATGTCTGAGTCCTCAGACCTTTTGTCTTCACTGTCCATGAGTATTTTAGTGAACAAGTTTACTGGCAGAAATGTTGGCAGGGAAGAGGGGGCATGGTAGGTGCCAGGATGGAGTGGGAGGCAGAAGTGCAGCAGGGTTGGGGAGAGCAGAGAAACAGCAGCGTGGTAAGAGACAGCAGGGAAGTGGCAACGGGGAGTGGGGGAGAGAAGCATGACGTGGTCAGAGAAGCCATAGCATGTTTAGATTTTCTCATAGGCCCTAATGCAAGCTACTCGTTGTTAAAATAAAATCATGTTTTACAAGTTCTAAGCATGATGTGGAATACTAAGAAATGAAAATACAAAGGAGAAAAGTATAGTACTGAACATAGATTACTTTCAATTTTTGGTACAACTTACTGCTGTAAAGCATCATATTCCACAATGAAATTCAAAACATTGTGCAATACTTAGAGATCAGCATCTCAAAGAGTTTCTACCTGCTGAATTGACAAGTTGCTGCCCAGATTTTAAAAAAAGGCTTGCCACAAGATGTAGAACACTACAGGCTAGCGACAGCTAAGTTTTTACAGTATAGGCCTAGTTTCATGGTAACCTTAAATAATTATTAGAATCTGACATCAGCAGGATCAATATTTGCCCTATTTTTATGATAAAATCAAAGTGCACAATGAATTTTAAGCTTAGTAATTTTGGAGTAGGTAAAAATATGTGGTTATACACCTCTGTGCAGCTCTTGAAGGTTTAATAATCGACTTGTGTGGCTCTTGAGTTCCATAAGTTTGGCCACCTCTGTTATATAAAATGGAAACAGAAGCTGGTAAAATAGAAATATGGTGGAAAAAGAGCATCAACAGCAAAGCAGATTCCTTATAACTCTATAATCAATTTGCATCATAAACACAGACTTGTCTATAACTTATGACAATCACTTGCAGGTTATGTAAACTTCTCAAGTATTGGAATTATGAGGGACACTAGACTGACAAGTAAACAATGTGATTATCTTCTGTTTTAGCACACATTATACATTTAAGTAAGTTTAAAGATAAGGGGATAAGAAGCCACAAAGTACTTCTTGGCCTTAACAATTCTTTCCCTAATTGTAAAAATAGATCACCTTGATTTTTCTTTCATGGATTCAAGTAAATCCAAAATGTGAGACTCCCATTAAATTCACATTTCTAGAGATTCCTACCTTCACTACAGATGTAAGTGAAAATGCTTCCAGTTATCTTTGATATTTTAAAAAGGGTTGAGAACTTACCAGGTACTCCCTTTTTAAACATAACCTAAGACCCCCAAATCACAGACAAGATTTATGTGGATGGATTCTGCACTGAGCACAGAACTGGGACTTAACAATATGTTTAAAAATGCTGAAAATATAATAGAGTATAAATATTTCAATGAACATTTTAATGCCTACAGTATAGATTAACATATGTCTCAAGCCATGACAAAACATGGATAGAGCAGACAAGCATGTATGACAAATAGGTTAAAGCTGGGATTGAGAACAGGGTGGATGACATTTGAGAACAGAATATCAGCTTTGCACCCCACAATCTTACCTCTGAACATTGCTAATGTCAATCTTGAGAGTAGGAAGAAAGTTTATTAA
Organism: Podocnemis expansa; assembly: GCA_007922195.1. Classification (NCBI taxonomy): domain Eukaryota; kingdom Metazoa; phylum Chordata; order Testudines; family Podocnemididae; genus Podocnemis; species Podocnemis expansa. Next base: position 4,886,371 of record ML681964.1, on the reverse strand, counting down.
CTACCTTAATTGACAAGGGACAAAAGTGGATAAATGCCCTAACTGGACTCTCACAGGACCCTATAATGAGGAAGGCTTTCTTTTTCTTTTTCTTAAGTAGAATTCTTCCTTTTCCAGAGAAATTAAATGGTGTCACTACCAACTTTTCATCAGAAATGAAGAGGAGACACTCTACTGTATATATGTATTTGTATATAGTAATCAGTCAAAGCCAAGAGACAAGTTTTCACTTATGCCACACAATGCTATATCCATCAGTTCTATGACTGCACACCTAGATTTGTATGAAAATATGTTTGTTTCTTGCATATGCTTGACTTTAAATTTAGTAGGATCATTTCAACATGTTTTAAATTTCTGATTTTTCAATTTCCAATGGCTACAATTCATGTTTTACCTGCAAATATGCATTTTGATTTTGAGACACACTATGTTGCTCAAAAATTCTACTCCACATAAGTTTATAAACCAATAAATATTCATATTACCCAGAAGTACTTAGCCACCTACATTTCATGTACTCAAGTAAAGCAGATCTTTGCAACATTTGCTACCTAAGTAACTATCAGTTGTCTTGTAGATTGTACAGACTAATAAAGCATCCTGTAATTCTAAACATAATTTAAGCATGAAAACTTCGAAAATCCTCATACTACCTCTACTATTAAATTAAAACATGGAGAAGATAACTATCTTATCTCCATAGTAAACGCCTGGACCATATAGGAAAGGAAAGATTACTGTCCATTTAAACTATGGTTCTTCAAGATGTGGGCCATGCCTCTTCTCTCATTCTCATTACATCTATTGGCCCACTTTGGCACTTTATTCCAGTGCTGGGGTCATCCTTGATTACCTATCTTTAGAAATTAAGATGGTTCTGTCCATTCACAGATTTAGACAGCTGACCTGATGTTGTCCCTATGTTCTAGCATAGTGCTGTAAGTGCCAAGAGGACTCTTTGGTGATGAAGGTAAGGAGCCTCTGCTGCCCATTGGAGCATGTTCAGGTTATGAAGTCCCTACACACTGTGCAGCAATCAAAGAAAGGTGCTTCCTCCAAACAGAACAAATAGCAGATACATGCATATGGCTGAGAACATGGAGGAGCAAAACTGGTCACCACTTAAATCTAGCCTTCTTTTCTGAGTCCCTGGAGGTATGGTCTGAGAACTTTCTGTACAGAGTAAAAAATAAACATCCAACAGCACAAGCTACAGGACAGACACTACCAGCTTAAAAAAAAATAGCTATAGAAACTAAGGACTTCTGAATCAATCCTCCCAGAAATAGCTCCAAACATGATCAGATGTTTCCTAAATCTATGGTTGTCTAGTTATGGCCATTTGACTGAAAGAAAGTACTTATGTAGCTCCAATGGGCACTGTTTTCTCTAAAGCTCAGGGGTAACAGAGGACAAAACAAAATATTAAGTACATTAAAAGCAGGAAGCCTGTCAAACAGTGAGTGGGGCAACTGTACGATCAAGTCCTGCTAAAGGAGAACTCAAGAAAGTTTGCAGAGCACCTAAATTAATTGTTCATGTTGGTTTTCCCTATGGAGGTTGTGTGGGAGAGTCCTATGCCTGATTTATTCTATTTGGGTCAAAAATCTGATTAACTAAGAGAAGATTTTTGAACAAATTGAAAAAAAAACAGTAATAAGTCACCAGGACCATATGGTATTCACCAGAGTTCTGAAGGAATTCAAATATGAAATTGCAGAACAACTAACTGGTATATAACCTATTGCTTAAATTAGCCTCCATGACAGATGACTGGAAGACAGCTAATGTAATGCTGATGTCTATATAGGCTACATAGGTGATCCCTTTCAATTGTAGGTTGGTAAGCAGAACATCAGTTTCAGGCAAACTAGCTGTAACTATAGCAAACAATAAAATTAACATAAATCATAAATGAACATAATTTGGTAGGGAATTGTAAAAAGAAAACATGGTTCACCAATCTATTGGAATTCTTTGAAGGGGGTCAAAAACATGACAATAGTGATCCAGTGGATGTAGTGTTCTTGGACTTTCAGAAAGCCCTTGACAAGGTCCATCACCAAAGGCTCTTAAGCAGAATAAGCAGTCAAGGGTAACAGACAAGATTGTCTCATGGATCAGTAACTTGCTAAAAATCTGGAAACAGAATAAGAATAAATTGTCCACTGTCAGAAGGGAGAGAGGTAAATAGAGCTCTGTACTGGGACCAATGCTGTTCAACATATTCATAAATTATCTGGGGAAAGTGGATATCAATGAGGTGATAAAATTTGGGCATGATACAAAATTACTCAAGATAGTTAGATCCAAAGCTGACTGATAAGAGTTACAAAGGAATCTCCCAGAAATGGGTCACTGGGCAACAAAAAGTCAGTGAAATACAAAGCAATGTACATTGGAAAACATAATCCCAACTAAACATACAAAATGATGCATTCTAAATTAGTTGTTACTACTCAAGAAAGAAATCTTGGAGTACTTCAGATAGTTCTCTGAAAACTTCCACTCAATGTGCAGTGACAGTCAAAAATGCTAACAGTATGTTAGGGACCATTATGAAAGGGACAGACAACAAGATAGTAAATATTATAATACCACTATAAAAATCCATGATATGCCCCCTCCTAGAACACAGGGTGCAGTTCTGATTGCTTCCAGAAAAAGAAATATTAGAATTCAAAAAGATACAGAGAAGGAAACAAAAATGAATAGGATATGGAACAGCTTCCATACAAGAAGAAATTTAAAGACTGAAACCATACAGTTTTAAAAAGAGATGACAAAGGAGCAATATCATAAAAGTGTATAAAATCAGGAATGGTGTGAATAAGGATGTGTCATTTCCCCCTTTCCCATAACACAAAAACCAGGGCTCATGCAATGAAGTAAACAGGCAGATGGTTTAAAACAAACAAAAGGAAATACTTCCTCACACAATGCACAGGCAACCCGTGGAACTTGTTTTGAGGGATGTAGAGAGACTAAAAGTATAACCGAGTTCTAAAATGAATTAGATGAGTTCATAAAAGTATGGGTCAAAGGATATTATCCAAGATTGTCAGAGATGCAGCTGTATGTTGTGGATGACCCTAAGCTTCTGTTCTCCAGGAGCTGAGCCTGGATGACAAGGGATCAATCACTAAACCACTGCCTTGTTCTGCTCATTCCTCCTGAAGCATCTGACACTGGTCATTGTAAAAAGGCAGAATACTGGGTGAGCTGGACCACTGGATTAACCAGTCTGGCTGTCCTTGTGTTCTTTATTCCATAGAAAGGAATAGCTGAGGCCATCTTAAAGAAGAAACTTTATCTTTTTAAATTAATTCCTTTGGAGCTGGTAAGTCCAGAGTTCTAATGTTATCACAACTGCAAAATGCGCCTGGATCCATACTGAAAAATTCCACTCCTGGTCCTCAAGATTCAAGACATATTTCTGCAAAATTCCACAGCAGGGAGAAAATAACTCAAAAAATTCCATGTGGTGGGGACAATGAGAAATGACCTGCTTTCTCTTATCAAGTGTGCCAATTTAGTAGTGGAGGAAAAGAGACAGTCTGTGGAATGACGCACACAAAGCACAAGATTACTTGCAAACTGAATGTCCTTGGGTCAAATACACTTAGTAGCAATCCCTTTGCATGACTTTCATCCTCCTCCTGCCAAGAACTGGCAGCATGACTGGTTTATGTGTAATGCTGCCATAAGCTCCAAGCAGTTTGCCACATGAATTAAGGCATATGGCTATAAAAGAGAATGTTTGCCCCATTCCAGCCTACTAGACACCTTCCATAATGCTGATATTTTAAAACAATATTGTGACCTCACAAGAGATGATGGAGAAAGTGCTCCAAACAGCAGACAAAGTCAGTCTTGCATGGGGTGATGAGATGGCTGCCAGAAGCTCTGCAGGAAAATGAGGAATGAACTGGGTGGGAATTCAGTGCTCAAGGTGGTTGAATGTAACTGTCTGTCTGAGTGTGCCTCAGCAGAGCTCCCAATGCTCATGTCCTCCTCTCCCTCCCAACTCTCTGCCCCATATTCCCTAGTTGTCTCTGATCCATGCATTAGAGAAACGAGTGCTTTTTATGAGCCCTCCCCCAGAACTGCCTATGCCATTTCTAGGGAGGTGAGTGGGTTTTTCTCCTTTGATTCACCAAGGCTGCCTCCAATTCCTCATGGAACTTCCCTCCACTCCTTTGCAGGATTCCCCATCTACATGTGTATTCTCTTACTGATGGTGAATCTCCTCCAACCCAAATTCTTTTGAGGGAAAGCCACAAGCATTCCTCTCTCTTCCTACTCCACCACTTTTTCATGGGGTGGCTGCTTCACAAGTCAGATGCCTGGCTCGTCATGCTGACTCATGTGCAGCTGATTTTGTGGCTGGCCCTGGCCTTTCATGAAAGAGCACAAATCCACCTAAGTAGAGGAGAGAACACTCTCTTGGGGAGAAGGGCTAAAAAGAGAAAAGCAGAATGACTAAAAATCCACAATGTTTTTAAAGACATAACTAACCATTTAGTTCCCTGGTCTTCACTTTTTAAAAGACGATGCCAGAGAGCAGAAGGACAGCTGGATAGTGAGTGTTTGGAAGGCAGTGATTTAATGGTCAACAGTTACAGGTCTTTAACTATTAACACTCAGCGTGCTGAACTCAGCTGAAAAAGAAGCATAGATAGAGTAGAAAGGAAGGAATATCTCTGTGCCCAATCCAAGAACAAACTATGTCAGATAAGCACTGTCTGTACTATTCTGTTGCAAAGCTCAGAGACCCGGCTACAGTGAAAAGGAAACAAATTGGTAAAGCCACATTTCAAACTGAAGTACATCATCTGTGTGAGAGCACGAACTGATTACTAATGACACAAAAAGAACAGCAAACAGCACTAGCAAGTCATCAGAAAAGAAAGCAACATGAAGTTGCTTATTCATGTACACTGGGATAGCACAGCATGTGTTGGCGATCAGAGTGTAGAGAAAAGGAACACAATAGAAAAACTGCCAGGATACCAGACAGAAGACATCATTGACACCAAAGAGGAGAGAGCAAAAGAAAAGGAACCAAATGTGGAGTAACTACAGTTCAGATGTCACAGTAACAGATCATCAGACTGTTCATCTTCCACAATTAGCAGGAAAGGAAAAGGAGATTTAATGGCAGTAAACCAACATCAGTAATATTGGCATTAGGAGAAAGAAGATATTCACAAGTTCAAAAAATATTTGGATCAAATATTTCCACCTGCTTTTTGCTGGTGGAAAGTTGTTCATTCATATCATATTTATTCTCTGTCATGAATGAATCACAAATTTAAAGTCTCAAAACACAGAGGCAAAGTATTAAATGACAATTCTGTCACCACTGGCATTATTGTTATGTAATGCCCACACAAAGATAAAAGCAATAATGTGTTCCCAGAGAGACAGAACTCTTATTGGTTTGGTAGATTAGTCAATTTTTCTTTCCAAACTAGTGGATTAAACTTACTATTTGTTCAGCAAAATAATTACAAACTACTTGCTTTATATTTTAAATAGGTTAAAGCAAATCTTCAGAGTCTGGAAGAATGTGTGACAGCAGGGTGGTTGGATGGGTGAGTGTGGGTGTGCATCCATGTGTATGCGCATGTGCACAATGACCTTAAATGTTAATTTCTCTTTCATCAATGAAGATCAAACTATGACTCTGTGAAACTCATACATTGAGTTACATCAACTAAAAGAACTCTGCTGATACTGGAATTCAGAGTTGGAAGATACTTACACTAAGTCATCTAGTCAATTTTCCTAACAGTGCAGGCCTGTTCCCCAGGAGATGCTTTCTAGTGTTCTGTCCTATCGTTTGTTAAATGATGGGATTTCAAGCTCTTCCACAGGAATATTATTCCATAGGCAAATACAGTAAGCCTAACAGATGGGACAGTCAACCAACATCTTCCCTGTCTTCATTATATATCATTCTTAGTCTTATTCCCTATAATACTTTTCTACTGAGATCCTTCAGTAGATCCAGACAGTTATTCTCCTATCTTGCTGTTATTAAAATAAACTGTATATATTGTGATGGAGTCAAGCCTGAGAGCTACTGGAGGATGCTGGAAAGTAGATATATTAGCCCCAGGTTTAATAAATCCCTGTTTCCAGGGTAAGTAGTGCAGGGCTGCTCTGAGACCAACTTGGGTGACTGGCCACAGTAGGTAAAAAGGCCTCTGTTGCAGGCAGCAGGCAGTGAGGGTTGGGCATGGTGGTTGGAGGACTGGAGATTTGTGTAGAGTGAAGCAGCAGAGTGAAGAAGAACTAAAGAAAGCTGACTAGCAGCTGTTGCTCTGAACACCTAAAAAGTACAATCAGACAGGGCAAGCTCACCCAGACGGGCCTTGCAGCCTGTGGGGTGAAGAGTCTGGCACCAGAGCTACGGGCCCCAAGAGAGCACAGTACTGGAAAGTTTGGAGTAGGGAGAGCTGTGCTGAAGCTGGCACACAACCCAAACAGCTTGAGTAACCCCATTCCTTGCAATATATTTAATTCATTTAATCTTTTCTCATTAATCAATTGCCCTGTTCTGCTTATTCCTTCTGAAGCATCTCACACTGGCTACTGTAGAAAGACAGAATACTGGGCTAGATGGTCTAATCCAGTATGGCTGTCCCTTTAGTTCTTTGTTTTGAATGCTCTTCTCTGAACTTCATCAATTTGTCAATCTCCTGGTAACATGGTTTTCATAATAAAAGACAATGGTCCAGGTGTGGCTGCATCAAAACTGTAAAGAGAAAGTCTGTTGCCCCCCAATCTTAAGATAGGCTCTTTGTTTATTCTGCCTCCAGATTCACTGGCCTTTCTGCTACCATTTCACACGGCTAACTCATGTCTTAGTTACCCAGGGCTAAGCTTCCATTCACTTCCACTACCACATTTCATTAGTATCACAGCTTTGAAGGTTCCTGCCTCTAAGGGAATAGTTATATTTTCAATTATTTCCCCTGGTATACGTGTTTCTTGATTTAAGATGAATCTTATTTTTATTATATTCTACCCCTGTGAAAGGAAGGATGGCACAGTAATTAGAATGCTAGTATAAGGCTTTCAAGAACTGGGTTCAATTCCCTACTCCAGCCCCATTTCCTATGTGGGAGCAAGTCACTTTGCCTCCACTTCACACCTGTCACATAGAGATTTAATAATACTTTCCTAGTTAACAGGTCTAGTGAGATGATAAATTCATTACATAATGTAAGGCACTCAAATCATACACTGAGGGGGGATTAGATAAGTATCTTAGATTAGTAGATGTTGGATAGTCTAGATTTATTTGTATGATTCGTCTACTCTCACTGGTATTTATGACTCCAGTCAGCTTAGTTTTACTTGAAATTTTCATTAGTGTATGATTTACTCTTCTGAATCTTTACTGCAGAGCTCAACAAATCCTGAGTGCCAGGTTGCCGTGGTGCCCAGGATGTTTTCCCTGGTCCCTTGCAAGGAGTCTGTGGTGCTTGACATGTCTTCCCCTTGCCCTAGTGCCACGTAAGGCACCAGCAGGAGTGGCTTTTTTTGGCGGGGGGGAGAGGGGGAGTAGCCACAGCAGTTTTTTGGTGGCGGGGTGAAGACTGGCATGCTCTGCACTGTTGCTGGAAGAGGTGGTGGTGTCAGTCTTTTGGCAGTGGGGGACCCCTTCTCTGCCAAACACATAGTGATAACTCAGTTTTTGGGCTGGGCCCTGGGTGTCCAGCAAATTTGTTGAGGACTGCCTTACTGAATGTATTCTTTTTTAAAGGATAGGATCTTACAGGAGCCAAACAGCACCCCCCAAACAAGTCCCTAAAACTGAATGGCTTGTCATTTGCTGGATCACTGTCTGGCCTTCCAGACAGCAGAGTTCCATCTACATGTTAGTGTTTATAGCAAAAGAGATATGAATTAATTTTCCTTGCATTATTTCCTTAGATACAGTGTCAAAAATTTCACTAAAATCCTAATAAGGTTCATTTACCACTTTTCTTTCATCCACTTATTTTGTAATTATACCCAAAATAAAAATGAAATCCAGTTGGTTTAAATCTAATATTTATGCTGATTGTTGACAGTTCTCTTCTCTTTCAGATGTTCAGTGAGTTTTTTCTATCTACATGTATTCTGTTGTTACACTGAGATTAGAGGTTGCATTTAATTGCCAGGATCACTTTTTTTTCCTCTTTCACAAGATTAACAATGCACTTGTTTCCCCATCAATCTTTGATTAACTTATTATTATTATTATTCTGGCAAAAGGATTATCTAAAAAGAAAACAAAAACATGCTTCTAAGACACAAAAGGAGATTACAGCATAAAGTAGAAAAAAATGCACTTGCCTAAAGCTTCTTCATCTCTTGAATTTCATAGTGCTTTACAAAGATGGGTAAACACTATTAGACCAATGTTGAATAATGTATTCTAAGACACAGCAAAATAAGGAATTTTCAACTTGATTTGAGAGACAGAGAGAGAGACTGTGAATTTCTGTTTTTCTGACACTGTTTATGTAAAACATTGCCTTGTTTATCAACATACAGAAATAATTATTCCTTTCAGTTTTATTTCAGCCAAACAGCAAATAGTCTTTCCACTATAAAAGATAAAAAATTAAATCCAAATAAAGTAGAACTTTGTGCTGTTTATTATCACTCCCTTAGTTAAACAATGTAGCCCTCTGATCAATGGAATAAAATACCTGTTCCCAGGAGAGAGAGAGAGAGAGAGAGAGAGAGAGAGAGAGTTTCATGCTCAAAAATGTGAGGGAGAACAAGAAAGGCATGTCCTCAAATCATCAGGAATCATAGAAGATGTTTCACCAAAAGGTGATAAAGAAAAAAAATCTAAGATTCTAGCTAAAAGGAAGGAGATAACAGAGCATGTGAGCTTGCCAACAGATCAGGAATATACAGTAACAACAAATGGACAAAGGATTAAAACTCCAAACAATATGTATCCTTATCATGGGTAGAGCTCACCTACCTTTGATGAGTACTTGAGGGGTCTGACTCTTTCAGTTTGGAAACAGTTATCCAACTTGCCATACCAATAAAACCTCTCAGAATGGAATTCAATCTCTATGTTCAGTCAGAACCTACCAGTACTTAAAAACTTCTGCCAAATGTCTTCTTGTAGCTTCATGTGCATATCTGACTATTACACCCATGAATAAGTCATATACATTAAATATTTAACTTACATTGAGGCCTATTGTTCTACACATGATTTGCCACCATCTTAAGGTCAATATCTCTTTGAGTGTGTGTGAAACAGAAAGATAGCAGACATCTGGGAAAGGAAAGATAGTTTTCCATACCCATTCAACATTTTTCACTCTTCTGGAAATACTTTTAAGGGTGACAGATGATAAAGATCTGTCACTACTAACTTGGGCCATATTGTTTCTGGTGACTTAAATCTAGTGAAAAGCTCCACAGCTCATCATCAGTCCTCAAGGCAGTGGTTCCCAACTTGTGGGCTGCGGACCCCTGGTGGGCCACAGAGCAGCTCCAGAGGGTCCACGGACAGGCAGGGAGCTGGGGCCAGACACCGCCAGGGTCTCCAGTTGCCATAGAGACCCAGGCTTCTGGCCAGCCAGCAAGGAGCTTCCCCCAGGCTGGGAGTTTTAAAACTGCTGCCCTAAGCATGCAGAGCATGCTCAGAGCAGCCGGGGGGGGGGGAACCAGGTCGCCCCAGCTCCAAGGGTCAGGTGTTGGGGGAAGAGACTGTGGAGCAGGTTTTGGGTGTGGGGAGCCAGCGGGGAAGCGGGAGGGAGAAAAGGTGGGCAGGCAGGAAGGAAACACAGGGCAGGGGGCCATGGCCATTGTGGCTCCCCTGCTCAGGGCTGTGGGCCATGGCCATGGCAGCTCCCTGGCTCAGGGCAGGGGGCCATGGCCGCAGTGGCTGCTTGACTCCACGCGGGCCACATTTTGCCCTGTGCAGGCCACATTTGGAACACACAGGCACCATCACTGCGCCACGGCACCTCCCTCAAAACAAGGGGCCGCAGGCTTTCTTTCCCTTCACAAGGGGGTCCCCAGCCTTAAAAAGGTTGGGAACCACTGCTCAAAGGTATTAAATACAGATACATTAGTTGATGTATTTTGCATTCAAAACATACACATAGCTGGAGATTTGAATTCAAGGACATAACCAGTTAAAAGGGATTTAATTAGCATGAGTGTTCAAAGAACCAGAATAGAAAAATGTAACAATTACAGACCATAATTATATAAGCTTCACTCTCTAAACATAAGGTCACATATAAAACAATTTCTGTTGTTGCTTCATGATGCTTAAAATAAGTACTTTTACAATTCCCCAAGCAAACTAATCCAGTACTTCCTCTCGCAAACCAGGCCTAAATATAAACTTGCTTACTACTTACCACTCTGTTTTTCATATAACCTTACCTGCTACATGTAATCCATACTGTATTTCCAAATCTAACAAATTTGAATGACACAACTTATTTTGACATTTAATTTGTTTCTGTACTATATTCATGCCAGAAGTGTCTTGTATTTCTTACTATTCAAAGCTATTATCCTACCAATTCAGAAGAAAGCAATTTCTGCCACTGTAAAATGACAGTGCTATAGTTCTCCCCCCTCTCTCTTTTTCTGCAGAGACTATGCTGATATTGCTGCTACTATATCCATCCCCAGCATTCTGATTATATTACAGCTCTTCGCTTTTATTATAGGTCATCCAAAACAATCAGCCCTAGTTCTGAGAGTGTCTAGGATATGCACATTGTTTAATGATTTATGCAAAATAACTTGATGAGCTCATCTGGTTCCTCACGAATAAGTTTCCATTTTAAAAAGCTATGTCACATTTGGCAAAACCTGGCTCCACTTAAGGCAGTATCTAGCGCTTTCATCTCCTTAATCTCCTGAAGATGCAAATTCACCATCTTCAAGCATCTGATGAAGTGGGATTTTCTCCCACAAAAACTCACATGACAAATAAATTGGTTAGTCTTTAAAAGTGCCACCAGAATCCTTGTTTGTTTTGCAATAGGCAAGTGAAATTTCACCCTGCTGCCTCTTTCTAAAGAGCCAGATAGAAGACACCCATGAGAGTACAAACACTGATTTGTGTTTACGGATATCAAGATGAAGAGAGAGGGGGAAAAAAGGTAGGTACAACCAGTATTTTAAAACTAAAAGCAGTATCTGTAAACTTTCAAATGAGTAAACAGGAACTCACAGAGTAGGCTCAAATAGGCATTTAAGATGAATTGTTAAAGGCCCAACTACCAGGCCTAGCTGAGCTATGCTTGGGAAAGGAAAGGAAACACTGTATAACATTATACCTCAATGACCCTGGAGGTGACTGGGGATTTGGTCCCAGGCATAAGTTAGAACAGTTTAAGAAATGCTCCAACTTGTGACTGGCTGCAGCTCCCCCAAAGAGGCTGTTCCAGAAGCTGGGGACTGCTGGAGCACTTTGCCCAGCCATAACCACACATCTCTTCTACAGGAGCTGGAAAAACTGGTATAGGGCCAGCTATGTCAGCATAACATCAATCAGAGATTCTTCCATTCTTGTGGAATTTCTGGATACACAACTAAGAAAATTTTCCAGTGTTTTATCCACTATGCGTTCATACAGAGCAGTTATACTGGAGATCAGAATATTGATTTGAATATTTAATGATGTCTAAAATCAATCTCAGAGACTCACTCCCCCTGAATGCCATTTTAAATTTGGTGGCTTCTGAGGAATGAATCTCAATTACCAATACTGCTGCAAAAGGATTCGCAAGTCAAAATGGCAACACGGATTGGAGTAAACAGCAGCCACAAGCAACCTCAAGCTTCCTGGGGTGCAAGAGCCCAGGTTCCAGCCTGAGCACAAATGTCTCCATTGGTTTTAAGCCACAACCCAAGCCTGCAAACCTGTGTCAGCTGACACTGGCCGGCTGCAGGTGTTTTATTGCAGTGTAAACATATCCTAAAAAGTCTGATGGCAGTAGCTAAGAGTATCACAGCATTAGACTTCAGAACTTAGTGTGGAGTATTTATAGCCTGCTTATCTGTCATTTACCCACCATTCTCTTTTGTTTATTTCCTTTATCAAATAAACTTTGCTTTATTTACAATAATTGTACAAAGAAATTTATGTTAGTGGTAATAAGAGTTGCTGGAAGTTCTCAAGGGAAGGTAAACTTTTTCTGAACTGTAGGAAGTTGGATGTTGAATAGGAGCAGGAACATGAGCTTCAGGTCACAAGTGAAGGCATAGCAGAGTCTACACCTAAAGGATTCTGCAATGAAGCTAAAATACACCAGGGTGGGAATAAGGAATGTTTAGTGAGTTAGAGAGTGCAAAGTTCCCTCTGCAGTTACTGTAAATGTATTTCACTAATAAAAATAAAGTGAACTTAGTAGAATTTTTGCTCAGGAGTTTGATTACAAAATACACAATTTATGGAATCTCCAATCCAGAAATGAGATACCAATATTATGAAGATGAACAAATCTTAATAATTCTTTTTGCTTACTTTTCTAGTAATATCAGCAACAATTTCTAAATTAATTGGCAGCCTTGGGAATCCCTCCACAGTATGTCAACTACTACTAGCTGAAAACTGCGTTTGTGCTATCCATGATTTATTCTGTAACATAGAATGATAACAAAACCTGCTTTCTTTTATTCAAAATACAATGGCTTTTGAGAAATAGGTGTATTTGTAATTTTTGATGTATATCATGAAAAAGAAAAATCTTATTCTGCATTACATGCATTTACTTCTGCTAGGGAGCATTTGCCATGCATCTAGTAGTCTCAATGATACCTACTCTTCATATTTTGAGTTGAACCTTTTTGACAGGTTCTACTCACCATTCCATCAGCTGGAGATATTAAACACTAGTGGGCACAATAATCTTGTTGAAATTTAGGTAGGCTTATTTAGTAATTTAACACAATATGGTTTATCATTTTGACTTGTCCTCAAGTAGAGATGTCAAAAGAAACAGAAGCTAATTTATTAGCTTGAATAACGTGCTGAGTAAAGCAACAAACTTTTGGAATTGTCATTCACACATTTATTACAGAACTATGAAATTACTAAAATTCATAAAGCTAAGAAAACATGAAGAAATTTCCAGTCGCCGTCTTAATCTCCAAGTGTCAAGAGATCCTAATGTGAAAGACAATAAAATCCCACTGCAGGAACTGAAAAGGGTAATCTCTATTTTAATCATAATGAAAGGATCACTAGAACCAGTCAATCAAACAGAGAACTTTTCAAATGCACACAGGCAATGAAACAAAAATTTCCATCCTGCAAAGAGAGTGCTAGTTCTGCTAAGAGTTTTAATACCAATCAAGGTAATTAGCATAAAGTAGTACTCCCATATTCTATACCGGGGTGGCCAAACTTATGGAACTCAAGAGCCACATAAGTTGATTATTAAACCTTCGAAAGCTGCACTGAGGCATATAGCCATATATGTTTACTTACTCCAAAATCACTAAGTTTAAAATTCATTGTACACTTTAATTTTATCGTAGAAAGAGGACAAATATTGATCCTACTAATGTCAGATTCTAATAATTACTTCAGGTTACCATGAAAATTAGCCCTATATAGTAAAAACTTAGCTGATGCTCAGTGTAGAAGACTGCAGGGTAGTGGTGAGTTTTTTAAAATCCTGACCATGCTGCACTTCTCCCCACCATCCCCATCCACGCTGCGCTTCTCCCCACCATCCCGACCCCCTCCTGAAGTCCTAGGCTGAGGCTGTTCTCCTAAATTGATTTGCTGACGTTCTTCCGGGAGCCACAATTTTTTATTCAAGAGTTGCATATCGCTCCTGAGCCGCAGTCTGGCCATGCCTGTACTATACCATTATTTACCTGCAACTGAATGGCCAACAAAAAGGTGTGTTATTCTTTCCCATCTTTGACAGAATCAAAGACCAGAACAAACTGACCAACCAAAACTTCCAAGCTGATTTTACAACCAAATACTGACTAATCAACATAAATCAAGTCCATCAGCACCACCTATAAATAACTTTTGGAACACAACCTTTTCATCTGTATAATGTAACTGGGCAACTGCTACACATACTAATCACTAAAATCAAATTCCACTGGGGGAGCACATATTGTACCATTCAACAGCTTTCTTTCATATTTCAGCCAGAGAAAAATAACTGTGGAGATAGACATAATTGTATCTGAAGATTCTATAGTTATTTTATTCTTACCAGGAATAGAGAATAGTTCCCACAACTGATGTCAGTTTGCTGTTTTCTTGCTTCTGCTTTGCAAGACCAAAGTCAGCTACAATACAGATAAAAAGATTTACAAGTCATTAGCTCCTTAAATCTAAGGGTGACAATTAATTTATATTCAAACAGCTGGAAAGATTTCTTTTTCTTTTTTACACTTTGCAGCAATGTACCATACCACCTGCTCCTCCTCACACCTATTTCTGCACTAATTACTGACACATTTTAATCAGATGTACCAGATTTTTAAAAACTTAAAAAAATATTTCTGGTGACTGCTGGTGCAAAATGAAGTACCACTTCCCAGTTTTCAAATTTCCATCAGTATCCCAGTTAGTTGTTATGAACATAAAATAGACATGATATTAAAAATAATCTAATAAAACATATATAACAGCAGCAATAGATATGCCTAAACTAATAGAAAAATAAATTAAAGATGGAAGTAATTATTTAGCAACTCTTACTTTATTCTAAACCCTAATAAATGGCTCAGCAGCAGCTGAAGGACAAAGTTTCTTAGAAGGCAAGGATGAAGATACTTTAGACCTACCCCAGGATAAAAATAGTTGATTTAATTGTGGCCTTTTCTATTCTAGAAAAATAAGTTGACATAGGATATATTTACTTTCAGCCACAGCTATAACTATGGCAATGGGTGATGTCCACACTGCTTTCCTTGGGTCTACACCACCATTAGGGGACCTTGTGGGAGACCCAGTCCTGGGTCCAGGTTCCTCTCCCCACCAGGGGAGCCTGCGACAGGCGACAGGCACCAGGGCCCAGCCCCCCCCCCCGGTGGGCTACATCCACTGTGGCTCTCAAAACAGTTGGCTACTGAAAGAAGTTTTACAAATGGAATTTCTTATCTTTTGGGTTGCTGACCCCTGGTCTACACTAACCATGTTGCCCTACCCATGTCGAGAAAAGCCCTATACCTCTTGTCAAGGTAGCTCTATTTTATTGAAAAACAGGGCAGTTTTGTTGGTGGCAGTGTCTGTGTGTATGTGATTGCAGTGTATACACCCAGTACTGTTTTGTGAACAAAAACTAACTTTTCAACAAAACTCTCTAGTGTAGACCAAGCCTTTGTGATCCAGTTATGCATATACCCCTAGATGTGAATTTTCAAGTGTGTCATTCACACAATACACATACATCATTAAAAATCTTTGTTTTCTCTCCACAGTTCCATATCAAACTTGCAATCTCATCAGTCAAAAGCTATAGTATTATTGTGATACAGCATCAGACATAAGACTTTACTGGTCTTCATGAAACCAAATCAAAGAAATCAATGCACCTCAGTTAACAGCAGTCTGCTAACTAAAGCTCAGAATTTTCTGTTATTTTCATAATTTGAAAGACTTATAATGGTAAATAATCTCAATAGTGTTTTAAATATTTTTTACATATTAAGACGCCTATCCTACAAAATCTTATGCATATGCTTAGCTTTAAACAAATGAGGAGTCCCAAAAAACATTAAAATTAAGCATGTGGTTTCATCTAAGCAGGATCAGGGACAAAGTAAATTGGCTGCAATTTTATTTCTTGTCCTTCCATTCTGCTCTTCTTTCCTCCCCATTGTTTTTGCATATTTAATTTTTGACTTGTCTAGTAAAAATAAAATGCACAAATAAACATAAAATTGAAATCCATGGTACTTAATCTTTTCTCTCCATGGTTTGGTATTTTGCACTCTGGAAAGATTCTGTTCATCCTCAGGAAACCTTTTGCTTTCCCTTGTCGTCTCTCTCCCACTGTGAAAATCTGTATCAATTTTTTTTCTCTTCTTTTTGAAAAGAATTGTCTCATCCTTCATTCAGCTGTTCTGGTGGGAAACTTGAAGCAGAAAGTTTTAAGCTACTAAACTTTCGCATAATGCTTTGCTCTTTCTACCTCTAATCACAAATAGTGAATCCTGTATAGCAGGGTTTGTCAACCTTTACTGACCCCTGTGCCAGCCCCACCTCCCAGAACCTCAGTCAGTGCCGATAGGCTCCTCTGCTGAAAGAAGTGGCTGCTGCCTGAAAATTCAGTGGCTTTCATGGCTAAAGTGTTTGTGGGGGGTGTTTGCAGGCATGCTGTAGAAGGAAGCTAACCCAAGTGACTCCTCTATGCAGCATGCCCAGGGATAAGTCCTCAAACACACCCTGGAAAGACACCACCCACAGTGGCTCTTCTCTATGGCATACCCAGTGCAAAGGTCCCCAGGCATGCCACAGAAAGAAGCTGTGGCAAGTCCAAGTGGCTTCTTTCCATGGCATGCCTTGGAACCATAGGGTGCCTGGGGCACCACCACTTGCTTTTCTGGGGAAGGAGTGGCAATTGTGGCAGAGGGTGCCACGTGCCACTCTGAATAATTTTGTGTGCCACTGCTGGCACATGTGCTGGGGGGGGTACACTGTGAAACACGAGAGAGTGGTCTAAGCGAGGGCAGCTAACCCAGTCACCATGCCACAGCCTATCCAACATCTAATAGTGTTAATAGTGTCCGTAATGTAAGATTGCTCCATAAAGAAGTACATTTGATCTTGACAACAGAAAGAAACAGTGTGTGGGGCCCGAGAGAGGGGGAACTTATTATGAGAAAAAGATGAACAAAAACCAAATGCTTATGGAATAATATCTTTCATGTTCATAACCCATAAATGACAAGTGCTCATTCTTAGCAACAGAACTACATAGCTTGTTTAGGTTATCTGCAAGGATGAATTTGTATCTTCTTCCTTCTGCTGTTTGGATTGTCTACAGACAGTACCTAGGCAATTGATTCTCTGTGTTAAAGATGAAAAATATTAAGATTCTGGTCACTGAACATTTACCACACAGCCATTTTAATGCTTGAAATTTTGCCTGCATAATTTACATGTCACAATGCAGTAACCACTGGGGAGATTTTCTAAAATCTACAAAAAAGGGGAAAGCCATTGTACTTTTTGGACACAAACTAAGGAGGGGTTAATGGAATATTAAATTTGCCAAGAAGTGTAAGTTTCCATCCTTTTCAGACTAAAAAATTTCTTTTACCTATTCCTAAACAATTGCTCCTCTTTCCCCAGACACAAACATGGTAAAAGTCAGCTTAATTTAAGCTGACATCCAGCCACTGCTATAATTAAATTGGTTGGATGCATCCACAACATGCTCTTTGTGCGTGAAGGCAGATAGATTTGCAACTAATTCTGAGGTGGCAAGGGAGATGCTGCAAGCATCTGGATGTACACCTGGTCTTTATGCTGCTATGCTGTGTACCACAATAATACGAACAGAGTTAATACTGGACTGGTGTGGGAAAGTGTCCTACTCTGGTGGAAGAAATAAGGCAGCCCTCCCCAGAAACCACCTACAAAGGATTGGCAGAGTACTATAGAAAAGTTTCCTAGTGGTCTCCATGTAGGATTCCCAGGTAATCCTTGTGAAGTTAAACAGTATTAACTCTGCTGGTGTCACTTCTGAGGGGGCTGGAACAGCCACTGGGAAGCAGATACCCACTGCACTTCTTCATATTACACATAAAATAAAAAGGGACGTAAAGATCATTTTCAAAGTACTTGTTTAAACTACTAAAATGATATCAATTAGCCTTTTAGCCCTTGTTTGATCATTAACAAGTTCACAACCTACTCCACATATATGCTGTTTTTGTCAAGTGTCTCTACTAACAACAAAAGTGGACAGTCTTGTGTGTAAATCCACTTTTCTCAATGACCTGCAACATCATTAAGTTGAATATACTAATTCACTCCTTTCAGCTTTATAAACAGTTCAAATAATACTCACTAAAGATGGAAAAACAATGGATAAATCTGCAGGAACAACCAACTACAGCAATTTCTTATATCTTCAAATATTACTAATACCTTTCAAAAACTTATTGCAAAGTCAATTTTATGAAGTTATTTTGTTTAATTTTCACATGATAGCCCTGAGCCATCCAAAACCACAAAAATTCCAATTAAAAAGAAAATCTGAGTCCAGTCCATGTGCATCAGTGTAAAAAGCACTGCATTTCAACTCCACTGTTGATTTTTGTTACAAAAAAATTGTTTCCATGCTCTGGTGTTAGTCTTGTGTGTAGACATTTAACAGTAAGGCTGGAGTTGGAAAACTTGCATTGTGCAAGCACAGACAATCCTGGAATGCACAGGTAACACTTTGACAGCTTTCCAAATGGAAAGCACTGTGCATTGACCTCCTATCACTCCAACAGATTGCAGTCCACCAAAAGACAAAGCTCCTGGAGGTAATTTTCCAGTACATTTTCTACTACATTCTCCTCTTTCTTCTTTTCACTATAATCTTCATCTAAAAGCATCCCTATAGCATTCTTCTCAGTTTCACACTTTTGGGGGGGGGGGGACTGGCTCTATTAGTTCAACTTGCTCAGCATGTCTCGGTTCAGTCCAAGCACTTGGAAGTTCTTCTAACATCAGTGCAAATTGCAGCAGCTTTGATTTAGCAGCAGTCTGGATGACAGGTGAAAGAAACCACGTGTTTAGGGTGTGGCTCTAAAAAGGAGGCAATAAATGCAGGTGTGGAAATTATGGCAGGACCATTAAATTTCATATGATGCATCAGAGTGAGATGAACAGTGATCTTGAAATCAACAACTTTTCCATTTTCAACAAGAGCTTTGCTTCTGAGGTGAGTTTGGAAAAATACTGTTGCAAATGAGCAGAGGTGGTCTTAGTGATTCTCAGGCCCCAGGCAAAAGTCAAAGATGCCCCCCCTTTATTCCACACAACCCACTCTGAACAAGAATAAAATGCCCGTAGCCTCCCACCAGGCCTTGCCAGACCCCCCTGCCACATCACTGTGCCTCATCACCTTGCCAGCCGCAGGGTTGACTGCAGCCTCTGGGGCCCACACTGCCTCCCCCCTGCAGCATCTTCAGGGCCTCTGCTCACTCCCCCACTTGGCTGCTACCTCACCAGCCTTCACCACTGCCTCCTCCAAGCTTTGCCCCCTCCAGTCCTCTTCAGCAACCCGACTCCCCCACTCCATGTGCCTCTCTGACCCCCTACCCTCCCCCTGCCCCTCATTTGGCAGCCATTGTTGCCCCTTGGCCCGGCCACTCCTGCCCTGGCCCAGGATGTGAACATGCACCAGGCAAGAGACATAAAAGTGCCCCAGCCTGGCCCCACCAATCACCCCGTCCTTTTCCTCCCACCTGGTGCCACAGTGCATGGCCCTGGGCAATTGCCCATGCTGCACCACAGGCAAGAGTACCAATGCAAACTGGATACATATTTGAAATTCAAACAATGTTCAGCAGAAATGGCATTTTGAAGTGCGAAGTAGTAGCAAGATAGCCTCTGTTAACTGCCAGTGCTTCTCTTGCAGCTGAAGCATTCAGGCAAGGCATCAGATTGTTTTGTTACAGAACTCTCTGAAAACCAGAAGTGTCACTGGTCCCTGGCACACAGGGCACATGCCTCGAGTCCCAGGGCCAGTGCCCCAAGTGCCCAGGGCAGCCCCTGCCTCTCTTGGCTCCATCCCAACCCAGGATCTGGGGCCTGGCTGCCTGTAGCAGCCCCATCTCTGGCCAGGAATCCAGGACCAGGCTGGCGACAACAGGAGCCTGATGCCAAATTGGGCCCAGGTGCCAGATCATGGCCAGGGAGCAGGGGCCCATGCTCAGGGAGGGGGACCTGGGGCAGTGCCCCGGGTCTTTCCCTGGGGCAGCAATGTTCCTGCTGAAAGCACAGCTGTTACAGGCCATCTTTGCTCACTGGATCTTATGAACACATCAAACACCAAGTTCCAAAGGGGCAGCCGTGTTACTCTAGTTAAGCGAAAAAAACAAGGAGTCTTGTGAAACTCAAAGACTAACAGATTTATTTATTACATGAGCTTTCGTGGGAGAATATCCCACTTCATCAGATGCTTTGAAGAGGGAGACCTTACAGAACTGGATGAAAATAAATGCAGGGGAGTGTAAGACAGGGGATCAGGTCACACTGCAACAGCAAATCAGAGCATTTGTAAGGATTCAAACTCAAGGAAACAGCACACAGAAGGAAGATGAAGTCAAATTACCTGTTATAATGTGAAAAGAATCCAGAGTCAGGATTCAGCCCTTCTTTCACACAATTTAATTTGCATATTAGTTTGATTTCGGCTGTTTCTCTTTGAAGTATTGATGTCCCATTGATTTTCTTGATGACCATTGTTAACAAACACCAAATTCCAGCAAGTTAAACAGATGGTGCTGCTTAAGCTGACACTGTGTTTCTTCTCTTTCAAGTGGCACGGTGCTGTGGTGGAAGTGTGCAACCAGTTTACTTACAGCTGCAACAGAATGATCTGCATTACTGGAAGAAAACCCATCATTTATGGCCAGCTGTGAAGTACGGACAAAATGATGGACAGACTCCCATGTGATGCATCTTGATGTATTAGCTAGCACAATGTTGCTCTCATTATCATGAATGCACACCAACACGCAGCTTGCCAGACCACATTTTTCCACTGTAGTGTTTAATTTTTCAGTAAGAACTGAATGTTGTTCTGCCTTATTTTCAGTTTGTAGAATTGCAGATTGAAGCTTCCAATTTGCAGTACAATGGCAGGTGACAATAGTGTAGCTTTCTGAAGTTAATGCTGTCCAGCAGTCAGTAATGAAAGCTACTTTAACAGCATTTTCCCATTTTTCCTGGAGAGACTTCACACTAAGACTTCTCTAGTCATGAGATTACATTCTGTCTCAAGGCACATGGTAACCAGGTTCTACCAAACTCATCCATGCTTGTACCCTCATTGACACTTACAGGTAGCATATCTGAATCAATCAAGGTGCACAACAATTTCGTTTCTCAGCATGCTGTGTATTGCTTTTTCTTGAACTGCCATGAACAAACACTCACTGTTGATTTTTGCCACCCTTTTTCACATGGATCAGAGGAATATTTCAGCTTCATACGGTTCAGCACTGCTCTGGTGTTGCCTGCATACCTCAGCTCTGTATTACACAGTTTACATTTAATAACTTTTGTTAATTAATTTGTTTTGTTATTTTTGTGAAATAATTCCAGGCTTTACTTCTTTTCAGTCACTCCATTTTCAAAATTATGGGTGTACTTAGTGCTCTGGAAAAATACCTACCAAAAATCATGATAACCTAAGTGATGTTATTTGAAGGCTAAACATCACCGAAGTGTGACGGTGATTCCGTAGAAATGGGCATAAAAATGTGAAAATTTATCCACATACACTATGAAATGCAGAAAATACAAAGGCAAGGAAATAAGATCCCCATAAAATAATGACTCTTAAAACAATTCTCACAACATAACTGCTACGAATTTGCTGGTACTGCTGTGGCATTTTTAATGTGCACATCAGGTATTACAATGTCACAAAATTATTTTAACAATCTGTTTTAAACATTAACTTCAATATACTAATGGTAAGACTAATACTTATCAGTTAACAATTAACTGTTTTAAAATTTTACCGACCAAACCCCTACAGTTTTGATTGGAACTGTATATTCACCAGACATGCCATCTCTGGCATCATGCTGTGCCACTATCAAGGGTGTTGCTGCACTGGGGCCAGCAGGGCACCCACCGTGCATTTCCTGCCAGTAGAGGGGAAGGGGCTGGATTTGGCTCTAGGCCACTTGCCAGCAAGTGGCAGGAGTCTCAATGCGGGAGCCAGCTCCTGCCACTGCTCACAAGCCGCAGGGGCCAGATCGGGCCATGGAGCAGGATCGTGGCCATGAGGCAGGGAGGAGGGGCAGGCCCAAGCCCTGCCCTTAGCCAGCAATGCTCCTGGCCATCATGTTGTCCTGTGATCAATTCGACTGCTCTGAGGTTAAAAATAGCTTCTGCCTCCAGTGGAGGATGGATCCCCTGTTTGCCTGTCTCCCATTTTCAGCCATTCTTCCTCATCCAGAACTTTGTCCTCATTGTTGTCTGAGGTGGCCCAGAACTCAGACTCCTGGGAGATATCCACACCTCATTTGGGGATGGTGGTGGGTTGCCACTGAGAATCACATGCAGCTTTTTGGAATAACAGCATTTCTGTGGTGCAGAACCAGAACTGTTTGTCTCCACTTAGGATGCTTGACAAAGGTCTGTTTTTCATGCAGCACTGCTGCACGTCCCTTGTGTAGCCCTTCTCCCACACATCCTGTGCAATCTTTTTGTAGATGACTACATTTCTTCAGCTGGATCAAAGCTGTGCCTTTACCGACTCTTCTCCCCACAGACTGATAAGATCCACCGTCAGGGCTGTAACTAGAGCAGGATGACTGGGGCTTTGCCCTACTCGCCATATTTCAGAGGGTGATTTCAGTTGAATGGCTTCCTTTCACTGCTCAGTTTGAGCGTGTGTTTCATGATGCTTGCCCAGGGCATACCCCAGGTGCCAAAATATCTAGTTCTGGCACTGTCCACCATCTCCTGTGTACTCCAGGCTGGAGTGCATTTGGGAAAGTGAGGGATACTCACCCTTGTGCAGTAGCCAAGGTTCTTCGAGATGTGTGTCCCTGTCCTGCTCCACTCTAGGTGCGTGGCCAGCCTGGTGCCTTCAGATTGGAGAATTCTTAGCAGCATCCATGGGGGTGACCTGTGCTCGCCAGCAGGGCTCGCTACCTCGCACCCTCAGTGATGTGCACAGTCGCCCCCCCCTTCCCTCAGTTCCCTCTCTACCGCGAAGGGAGCTCCATTTCTCATTTTTTTGCTGCTTCGAAGTAGAGGGAAGAAGGGTGGGTAGTGGAGCAGGACAGGGACACACATCTTGAAGAACCTTGGCTACTGCACAAGGGTGAGTATCCCTCACTTCTTCTTTGAGTAATGTCCCTGGGTGCTCCACTCTAGGTGATTACCAGGCTGTCCCCTATCTGGCAGAGGGTACTTCGAAGCCTGCCCCTTGAACTGACTGGAGCACTGCCAGACCCACCGCTGAATCTGCCATAGACAGCTGAGCAATCACATAATGCTTTCCAAACGTGTCCGCTGACCCCCACGTGGCTGCTCTACAAATTTCTGTTATAGGAATGTTGCTCAAGAAAGCCGTAGAAGCTGCCATGGACCTTGTAGAATGCGTCCTAATGCCTTCTGGGGGTTGCAGTCCCTTTAACTCATATGCTGTATTTATACAACCTGATATCCATTTGGAAAGTCTCTGTTTTGAGATCGGCTGCCCTTGGGACCTCTCTGCTATAGACACAAAGAGCTTTGGAGTCTTCCGAAATGACTTGGTTCTCTGAAGGTAAAAAGCTACTGCCCACCTTACATTGAGCGTGTGCCACAAAGCATGCTGTGGACCATCATGCAGCTTAGGAAAAAACGTTGGTAAGTGTATTGTCTGATTCATGTGAAAAGATGATACTGTCTTTGGGAGGAACCTTGGATGTGGCCACACGGAGATTTTATCCCTATGAAAAACTGTGTATGGAGGACTCGCCATTAACGCCGCAAGCTTGCCTACGTGCCTGGCCGATGTTATGTCACTAGAAAGGCCACCTTCATTGACATGTGTAACAATGAACATTTTGCCATAGGTTCAAATAGTCTTCCCATCAGTAACAAGGCAAATGGTGTAGTGGCTAGCCCCTCTGCTTAATATGCAGAAGGTCATAGGTTCAAGCCCCAGAGGGTTGGACTCGATGATCTCATGAGGTCCCTTCCAACCCTATGACTCTATTCTATTCTACCTTAAGAACCATGGAGAGATCCCATTACGGGGCAGGTGGTCGACGTAGCGGGTACAAGTTCTGCGACCCTGTCATGAAGCGCTTAACCACTTGATGAGAGAAGACTGGCACCCCATGTACCAGTTCATGGAATGTCAATATTGCCGCCAAATGAACCTTTATGGTGTTAACTGACAGCCTTGCATTTTTCAGGTAAAGAAGATAGTCAAGCAGCTCGGGAATCGAGATCGAGACAGGATCTTTGCCGTTCTGATGACACCACACTGCGAACCTGCGCCATTTCTGAAGGTAAGTCCGTCTGGTAGCTGGTTTCCTACTGTTCAGAAGGACCTCCTTGACCTGTTGTGAACACTGGAACTCTAAGTCATTGTACCATCCAGGTACCAGACCATGAGGTGCAGCCTGCTGAGGTAAGTATGAAGGATTTTCCCCCTTTCCTGGGTCAGGAGGTCCGAGACCTTTGGGAGCGTAATTGGAGTCCTTGTCGACATCCGCAAAAGGCTGGTGTGCCAGGTCTGTCTAGGCCAAGCCGGTGCCAACATTACTACAGAGGCCCTGTCGCATCGGACCTTCCACAGAGTCCTGGGAATTAACAGAATTGGGGGAAACACATACAGTAGACCGCCTCTCCACCTGACAAGGAAGGCATCCCCTCTGGACCCCCTCCTTATCCCTGCCCGGAAGCAAAACCCTTGACATTTGCTGTTGGCCTGGGTCGCAAACAGATCTATCAAGGGTAGACCCCACAGCTGAAACACCTGTTGAATAACGTCCAAACGTATCTCCCACTTGTGCGCTCTCTCGAAAGTCCTGCTCAATGTATCTGCTACCTTGTTGTCCCTGCCTGGCAAATAAATAGCAGAGATGTCTATCCTGTTGTGTATGCACAGATCCCAGAGTTTCATTGCCTCTAGACAAAGTGCTTTGGACCATGCCCCCCCCCCCGGTGGCTGATAAAATACATAGAGGTCATGTTGTCTGTGTGCACCTTAACCGTTTTCCCCGTGATCACGGGTAGGAAGCGTTTGCACGCATTGCGCACCGCCCTCATTTCCAAGATGTTTATGTGCAGGCATCTCTCCTGTACCGACCACCTGGCCTGAGCTGTCTCTGTCAGTAAATATGCCCCGCACCCTGTCAGGGAGGTGTCTGTTCTCATAAGTAAGTCTGTTTGCGGCGACAGAAAAGGGAGGCCCTGCAACAGGTTGTCCTCATTTGTTCACCACTCCAACAAATCCTTGATAACACTCGGAGGGGACAGAGTGCGGTGTAAGCGTTGCCGCCCTATCCTGAATGCACTCGCAAACCACAGCTGAAAGGGTCGCATACATAGTCTGGCGTGCCTCACCAGGAATGTTGTGGCCGCCATGCGGCCAAATAGCTGCATGCAGGTGCATGCCGATACTGTGGGAGAAGATCTGACTGCTCGGACTAGGTCGACAAATGTTCTCGTACCACTCTCAGGGAAGATAGGCACGTGCCGTTGGTGTGTGTATTCATGCTCCTATGAATATTATCTCCTGCGAGGGACAAAGGGAGGATTTCTTGTAATTTATTGCCAGCCCCAATCGCTGGAAGATCCTCTCAGTTGTCTGTACTGCTTGTCGGGTCTCGGTGAAAGATCCTACCCTTATCAAAAAATCATGCAGGTATGGAAATATTGTCACTCCCAATGTTCTGAGATGCACACAAACCGCCGCCATGATTTTTGAGAACACCCTCGGTGCAGTACACAGACCAAAGGGCATTGTGGTGTACTGGTAGTGTTTGCCCCAGCCTAGAAATCTGAGATATTTCTTGGGTTCTGGGTGAATCGACACGTGGAAATAGGCATCCTTCAGGTCGAGGGAAGCCAACCAATCCCCCTTTTCCAGTGCAGGAAGTATACTTGGAATCATCACCATTTTCAACCTTTCTGTCTCTATATGCTTGTTTAGCCTTCTGAGGTCTAGTATAGGCCTCCACCCCCCTGACTTTTTCACCGCCAGAAAATAATGTGAATAGAACCCCTTGTTCCTGCACTGAGGCGGAACCTCTTCTATTACCCCCAGGCTGAGGAGACTGTCTATTTCTTGAGCCAACAGTTGTTCGTGAGATGGGTCCCTGAAAAGGGACGGAGTAGTGGTGTGGGAAGTGGGCTTGGAGAGGAAGGGGGTGGTATACCCCTTCAAGATGGTATTGAGGACCCACTTGTCTGACGTAATAGCCTCCCATTGGTGGAAAAAGGGGAGGAGTCTGTTGAGGAAAGTTTGTGGTATGTTGGTGACGAGAGTGTCCACTGGAACAGGGTGGTCGGGCAAACCCTCAGCCAAACCCTCAAAACTGTTGTCTGGTACTCACTGGTTGGGGGTTATTTGCAGGCTGACTGCCTTCTCTTCGGCACTGTTGGTGCCGGGATCAAGGTCTAGAAGTTTCCAGTCTCCATCCCTGGTTGAACTGGGGGTATCTGTTCCTGTAGGGTTGGAACCTTTGGCCTCTCCTATTGGGAATCATGGGATATATTCCCAGGGTGCGCAGCATCACCCTGGAATATTTAAGGGTATGCATCACCTCATTCGTTTTCTCTCTGAACAGCCTCAATCGAAGGGGAGATCCTCTATTGTCGCCTGCATTTGCCTTGGCAATGCAGCCACGTGCAGCCAGGATGCTTGCCTCATCACGACGGCTGTCCCAATGGCCCAAGCCACTGCATCCAGGGAGGCCTGCAGTGCTGTTCTTGCAGTGAGTTGACCTTCCCTTATTAATGCTTTGACTTGATCTTTTCTGTCCTCAGATAGGCAGGTAAGTAACTCCAACAGCTGTGAATATATGTCATGGTCATAGTTAGCTAGCACTGCTGTGTAGTTTTCAACCCTCAATAGAAAAGTTGTGGAAGCGTACACCTTTTTCCCCAGGAGGTCTAACTTTTTCTCCTCCTTGTCAGCCAGGGTTGTCTTGTAATGGTCCTGCTTTGCTCTTTGGTTTGCCGCGTCTATGACCAGTGAGTTGGGCTGAGGGTGCATAAATAAAAACTCATTGCCCTTTGGCATTATAAAGTACTTCTTGTCCATCTTTTTGTTGGTTGGAGTGGCCGTGGTGGGTGCTTGCCATATTTGATTTGCTGGCTGCATGATCCCATCATCCATTGGGAGCACCACCTTTGTTGAGGTCAATGACTGTAAGATCTTGTACAACTTATGCTGCTTCATGCCCTCATGCTGTGTAGAAATGTCCAGAGTGTCTGCCACTCTTTTAAACAACTTCTGGAACTGCTTTCCCTCTGTGGATTTTGAGTGAGAACCAGGCTCATCTCCTGATTCATCCTGCTCCAGCAACTGCCGTGTTTTTTGTGGGGCTGACGGGAGCTGTTGCTGTGCTGGGATCAATGAAGGCAGGCATTGGTTGCCCACTTCGCCCTGTACTGGCATCGGCAGAGCTTGTGGCAGTCCAAACTGAGGCCAGCTTCCCCAGCCTAACCATGGACCTGCATACGGCCAAGTCATGGCCCAAGGAGGCAGCGACGGAGTGCCCACAGCAGTTGTCTGTGCCTGAGTGTTAGGATAATCTTTGTCACCAGGTGGCACTGGACTTCTAGATCTAGACCTCGATGAAGTATATCCCCCACTGGAAAAACTCAAAGAGGGGATGTCTTCATTTGAAGAGTGAACGCTAAATAGCAGGGATATCGGGGAGGACAAAGACTGATCACCCTCTGCTATTTCTAAATGATGTCACTTCTGTTTTCTTTTGCCATGCTGCAGGGGCGATTCTTCCCCTGCCCCTGACCAGCGCCGCTCCAGCTGCAGCGGAGCCATATCCGGTGTGGGAGCTGGCTGCAGCGCTGTGCTGGGCACCATGCCACTTGGTGCCGTGTCCAAAACGGTGCCCACAACCTGGGATGGTGCCGCGGGGTTGGCAGGTGGGTCCGGCCACAAGAATGGCACTGCCAGCGGGGTCTGCGGCACTGTATTTGCCGGTAATGGCACTGCGTCCATAACCACCGCTGGGGTCAGCAGCTGCCTATTCCCCGCACCCAGCTTCTCATGCCCGCGCTCTTTCCTGGCGCTGCTAGGGCAGTCTTTTTTCCCCCAGGAGCTGCCAGAGGTGACCCTGTTGTGCCGGGCACTGCCTGTGAGTGGCTCACCCCTAGCCTTCTTTGAGGGCGTGGGGGAGGAAGCAGCCGACCGCTGCTTGTGTGGCTGCAGAGATCGCGGCTGCCGACCATGGTCAGACGCAGGCTTTAAAGAGCCCTCCATCAGAAACAACTTCAGTTTCATTTGTCTCTCCCTGAAGTTCCGTGTGGTCAGTTTTTTACAATGAGGGCACTGCGATGTTAAGTGACCCTCGCCCAAGCACGTTATGTACTGGGAATGTCCGTCGGATGCTGGCATAGCATCCCTACAGGAAGTACAACACTTAAACCCCTGTGGGGTAGGCATGTTCCGTTTGTTATCTGTGTTTTTCTATGTGTTTTTCATTTCTCTGCTTTTGCTTTCAGTCTAGTGAAATTGGCCAGAGAAGTGATGGCCGTTAAAACGGCTGTTGGTGCTAAGGCTGGAGTGAGTGTTGTCTCCTTCCGAACGAAGAAGGGAACTGAGGGAAAGGGGGGGGGGCAACTGTGCGCGTCACTGAGAGTGCGAGGTAGCGAGCCCTGTTGGCGAGCACAGGTCGCCCCCGTGGAGGCTGCTAAGAATTTTCCGATCTGAAGGCGCCAGGCTGGCCACGCACCTAGAGTGGAGCAGACAGGGACACTACTCGAAGAAGAACAGAGTAGTTATGATTAGCTGCATTGGTGAGCTCTTCAGGCTAACCAAACAGGAAATGGGAATTGAAATTTTTCTGCTACTTTAACTGTGGTGGGGCTGTTTCCTGTGTATGTGGCTGCTGTGCAGCAGAGTTCAAAACGATCTCTACGATGGTCACAATGGAAAATTGGGCAGTGCTTCCTGGAGGCCAATATAGTCAACCTACACAATGCTGTGTCTGCATTACCTCTCTTTCAATCCATCAATAGCAATTTAATTCCTATGCTGCTCATGGAAGTAGAATAATTAAGTGGACATTACAGGCAAGTTAGGTCAGTGGACATGTAACCTTCGAGTAGGCTAGAATTCATTTAATTGCCTTTTTCCAGTGCCTCAAAAAAAAATTAAACCCCCAACTTCTAGAGAGAAGCACTTGGAGACCCAAGATTCAGTGTGTAAGGGACTCACAGCAAAGATTGTTCATTTACCCTCCCCAAATTAAAATATTACCTAAAAACACACATAATGACCTTTATTAACTACTAACTTAATAAACCTTACCCTAAGAAAAACAAAATCAATTTAAACAGAACAGTCCCTGCAGAAACACTGTGAGGAAGAAACCCAAGACTCCCAAAGTCTTGGGGGTGGTTCACTCATATTTCAGTTGCAGTCTCTTGTTCAAGTCCAAAGGTTTGAATTGCAAGAAGCAGCAATCCTCTTCTTTGGCTGCAAGAATCTTAGGTAGAAACCCATGCAAGCTTTTCTTTCTCTTCTGGAACCAGCACCATGGTGTCAGTTTATCAGTTAAGCAGCAATCAGTCACAAGAGAACTCTACTGCAAAATGCTCCACAGCGGGGAGAAAACATCTTGCTGTCCTCTCCCAGCTCAGCTTCTCCCAGTCACACACTGAGCACATGGACTCTTCTCATTGCTACTCTCTGTAGCGGCTGCTCTCCTGGCATCTCACCACACCAGCAGAAAAAACCTTGTGGAGCATGCTCAGTGCGACCACTCAACATCCAGAAGCTTCTGGACCTGCTCAGCCGAATCTGCCCAGCAACATAACCCAACCTCGAGAGATCTCTAAAAGAGATAGCTCCCTAAGGCATACAGGTTACATTTGCATGGGTTATTAGGTCAGCATAAGCCAGCCAGTCAGCCTAAGTTGGTGGTAGAGATCAGGTCTATATCTCTTATCATCTTGTCCCCAGCTGTGACCAAGGAAGGTTACTACCAGCTGACCCTCATAACTCTGATTTCAGATAGAAGTCTTAAGGCACAGAGTGTTTAAAAGCACAAAATGAAGCAGCAGCAAGACTAACAGCAATCTATGGAGTCCCACTGCTGCACAATCAGTACTGTGGGTCAGTAGACCATCTGTTATCCAGAAGTACATTCACAAGAGGATTAAAAGGGGGGCAGACTACGAGGCAGTTCCTTTGCCCTAAATAAAGCTGAAAGAACTAAAAAGTCCAGCTGCCCCTTCCCAATGAGCCCACGAAAATGGTGGTGGTGGTGGAAGTCAGTGGAATTAGCGAACAGCAGCCAATTTCTGAAGGCTTCAGGGAGGCAAAGAGGGGGAGGATGACCCCACACACAAGCAGGAAGATGGTTCAAGAAAAGAAAGGGGGGAGAAGGCAGGAAAGAACAGCATCACAGGAGCAGAGAGAATACATAGGAAATAGGAACAGGTGCTCTTTACATAAGAAGACTGAATATCTACTAGACAATAGAAGTCTGAAAAATCCATTTTATCTGATTAGTGGGTTATTCACTTATCACAAGGAAAGACATTTGCAAAGGGCTTTTTTCTTTATTTGTGTACTCTGACAATTGAACAGAAACCAGTATCCCACTTAAATTAAAAAGAAGTTCACTGTAATTTATTTAGTATCTTTGAATTTGCATATACAATATTGATCTAACTATATCTAGACTTACACTCTTGTAAGAATATGTACTACTGTAAGAATTAATCTAATGCATGTGATACTACTGTTATTTATTTCAGATATATAGTTCCTGATCCTGCAAAGCCTTTTGCATATGCTTGTCTGTAGATTTGAAAGCTAGCAAACAGGGACAGCTAATACAGGGGTTTTGCAAGGGAGTTTTCTAGGTGAAGAAAGAATATGACTACATGAACCCTCAGGGTGAGTTTGTTGTTTATACTGCGTGTATGTATACTGTGACTGCTGCTTGATTGAAGTATATTGTACAGTCGGCTAGTTTCAGGGACTGTATGCTGATCCTAGCAGCCTGGAGGCAAGACATAATTTCTTCACAAGTCTTTGATCCCCAAGTCTTTTAGCAAACATGAACCTTTAACAAGGGAGTGGGACTACTCAAGGAGAACCAGGGTTTAAAAAGCCCACTTCTAAGTGAGTAGAGAAGCTAGTAAAAGGGGGCAACTAAGCCGGGGAGGGTTATTTTGTCTTTTGAGGGGAAGGGTGTGCTGTTGTATTACAAAAAATAAATAATATTAATATTTGTTTTATTATATTGACTTGAAATATATAACAAGCATTTTTGAACAAATAAGTACATGTATTAATTGATATTTTACCAGTAAAATTAAATAGATTTATAGTGCAAACGAACATCAGAATGTTGATTTATAATTACATAGCTAAATTACTTCACTGTTCTTTATTTTCTTGTATTTTAAATTATGGAAATCTAACGCTCAACCTCTTTCCATTTTCCATGGCCTGAGGCAGCCCTAGAAGATATATACTCCCACACTTAATATTGTAAGTTATTTAGTAAAAGTAAAAGGGATTCTTTGGGACCACAATTAACAGATTTTATGAATTTTTATTTCAAGCCTATGAAACACTTACAACCGAACACAGAGCTCACTACCAGAAGTAGAACCATTAACTGCTGTGGGAATAATCTAAGCAGTAAGACTTACGCTTGGTAGTAAACTTGGGTAAGATTGGGCTCCATAAACAAACAAGAAAATTTCTAGAGAACCCAGACTCCTGTGTTTATTCAGTGGTTCCCAACCTGTGGTCCACACCAAAGGTACTGCAGGTGGTCCATGGTCCCATGCAAACTTTCTTGACTCTAAAAGGTCTTTATATCACTGAGCCAGGGCAGGTTGGGAAAGAACTCCACTGAGAACGCAACAGGTAAATGGATTTTCATATCCCATGTTAAATATATTATGATCCTTATGATATATATAAGCAGACAAAACCGTGTGACTTTATATAGAAATAACCAGCCCAAGTGACAAAATGTAGCTGCAGTGAACAGCCCCCCCCCAAAACAGAAAACATATTCATTTTAAAATTCAGAAAGCCATTA
The DNA here is from genome assembly GCA_007922195.1 of Podocnemis expansa. Taxonomy (NCBI): domain Eukaryota; kingdom Metazoa; phylum Chordata; order Testudines; family Podocnemididae; genus Podocnemis; species Podocnemis expansa. The sequence goes on along the minus strand of ML681964.1, from coordinate 4,854,391 downwards.
GCTTTCAATATCTAGATATATACAAAAAAACCTAAGTAGATGAGAACTAGCCAGAGATAATAGTGCTCCAATGTATTGCCTAAAAGATCGTACATAATAATAATAGTTACTATTATTAGAGGGGTGGTATTGATGATGTGCCTGCAATTTCAATGTAAACTCAGTTTATCAGAAATGCATAACAGAGACACAAACACTGATCAGGAGTATTTTATTTCAGTGATGCTTTTTCACCCATTTAAAATAAAAAAGTTTAATCATTTACAAATTATTGGTTTGTAACATTTATATTGTGGTACCACCTAGAAGCCAACCAGGCTGGTCCTCAATGTACAGTGCTAGCATGTTTCATCTTTGAACATTTGGAGAACTTTCTAGTTTTGTCTGAACACTCTGGCCTGTGCTAATTGGCTGATTGCTCCAACACTCCTGCTTCTCCTCACTTTCCCTCACATCTCTTCACCTTGACTTCACTCCACACCTGCTCCTACCCTGACCCCCTCATCGCAACTCTCTTCTCTTTACTTTCTGTTTAACTGATTGCCTTGTAAGAAAACCAACTTCCTCTTGCCCTCAACAAAAAACAAGAAACAAAAAACAAAAAAATTGCCCAACTACAGGACATTTGCCCTCCAAGGATCATAACCCTGTTGTGAATAAGAAGCTTCTATGTTCCAATGAAGACCAGGTCTATGTCATCTGAAGTTTAGTGCTTCTGGTAGGGTCACCCTAAGTAAACAGGTCCGAGTTGTAGGATTCCAGACTAAAAATGATCCACTCTAAGACCCTCATGAGGAAGTCCAAGACTGTCCATGCAAACCTCACTTGGATTAGGGATATTGTGACCCATCCCAGGAGCCAGACCGGTAGCATTGTTAGACAAGTGTCTGGTGGCAAGGCCACTCATGTAACCTGGCAAAGTTCATCCCAAAAAGGCAACGTGAACCTGCTTCATAGGCTACCACCCATGAGGCAAAGGTTGAAGGTTTGGTGTGACATGAGAAGTGCAACAGGAAGGATGGAGCACAATAAACTGATCTTCCCCAATGGAAACTGGCTCTAGGGACATGGAACATCTTTTCACTAGCAGGGAAAGAGCCAGAGCTACTGGAAGAGGTGGAAAGATACCAGCTAGATACAGCTGGCCCCACAACTAAACATAGCAGAGGCTCTGGAAACAGACGTCTCCACTGAGGACAGTATCTTTCTTACTCTGTAGGTGATTCTGTTGTTCTACTGTGGGGACTTCAGTATCCATATGGAGAATGATAGAGAAACCTGATGGAGAAGGATTGGGAGGAAGCACCTCCCTGATCTGAACCCAAAAGGTGATCTGTTACTGTGTTTCTCTCCTAGTCATGGATTATCCATACCATGTTTGACCACCGGATTGCTCACCAATGTATCTGGTACCATAGTGCCACTGGCTGAAAATTGATGACTGACTTTATAGTTGTTTCATTGGATCTAAGATTGTATGTTCTGGACATCCAGATGAAGAGAGGAACAAATCTGTCAACCAGTAACTACATGTTGGTGAGCTGGATGAGACACATGGGATCCAAGCTGGACAGAGATGAGATACCCTAACAACCAGTGCAAGTCACCTGAAAAACAGTGCTGGAGCACCCTGCGAGGAAAAAGTTCCATCCCCACTTCTGAAAGAACTTCTCCTGTATTCCAGTCGAGGTTGTGGACGTTGAGTCCAAGTCCTCAATCACTGAGCACACCACAAAAAGCTATGGCTTAAAGGTGGTTGGTACCTGTTATTGCAGCAATCCTAAAACCAGTTGGTGAGCACAAGTGGTGAAGGAAGCAGTCAAGGCAAAGCAGCAGACCTTCCGAGAAGTGCTTGTGAATCGAACTTCTGATAGGACTGAGAGGTACCAGCAGGCTAGGAAGGGTGTGGCAGTCATTTAAGCAAAAGCCTGGGCAGAGTTTGGAAAGACCACGGAGACTGACTAAGGTGTTCCGCAAAACCATTTTTCACTTCAGAAGGGATCAGCAGTATGTCGCCCAGGCTGTTCTCACCAAGGGATGGTGAACACTGACCACAACTAAGATACTTTGAGGAACTCCTCAACCTGGTGAACATGTCTTTTTTCTAGAAGGAAGTGCAGAAAACCCCCATTGGACTTGAATCTATTTCTGTTGATGAGGTCACTGTTGCAGTACAGCACCTTTGCAATGATAAGACAGCAGGGATGGATGAGATTTGCCTGGAGATGTTGAAATCACCAGTCAAAGTTGGGGTGTCATGGCGCCTCTTCGGTGTTGCATGGAAGGTGGGTGCAGTACCTTGGGATTAAGAAACTGGCGTGGTGATCCTGATCTTTAAGAAAGGAGACCCGACGATGTGTTCCAACTATGGGGAATCACATTTCTTTGCCTCTCTGGCAAAGCCTATATTAGCACATTGGAGAGGAGGCTAAGCCCATTAATTGAACCTTGGATTCAGGAGGAATAATGTGGTTTCTGTCCTGGACATGGAACAGACCAGCTCTTTGCTCTCTCAAAGACACTTGAGAGGTTGTAGGAATTTTTTACCTGGTCTACCTTTGTTTTGCAGAATGTTAATGACCCATTTCCTGAGATGTCATGTGGGAAGTGCTGCAGGAATACAAGGTACTGTTGCGTGCTCTTCAGTCCATCTATTCCCAGAGTGAGAGTTATATCTGTATTCTTGACATCAAATCAAGTTTATTCAAGATAGGCATTGGACTCCATCAAGAGTGTGTCGTGTTCCTGCTCCTGTTTGTGATATTCATGGACAGGATATCAAGGCCTAACAACCCAAACAGGCCAGTCAGCTCCCACCATTGCTTCCAGTCCAATAGCTCCTAGCAGGAAGTAATGGTTTTCAAACTGTACTGCATGCCTCACAGTTTGAAAACTTCTGTGCTAAATGGAAGGCAGAAATCTAGGCTTGGGGCATGAGATTTGCATGCCCCCAACCCACATGTTGCCTCTAAGAAGCACAAATATGCTTGCTTGCCCTGGATGCTAAAATGTCTAATTACAGCATTGCATGCCCAACCTTTGCAGCCTCCTAAAGTGCAAAATTCTGCACTTTGGGAAAGGCCTTCATGAGGTTGGGAGACAGGGAGATGTACCACTGAGGTGACTGAGCCTCCTTCCATGTGTGTGTCAGACCAGTATCAGAACTGTTTTAACAGCAGTTTATTACTGAGGCTGCTGGATAAAGTATACCCAGTGCACAACTATCTTCTAAGTCTATTAGATCCCATGGCCCCAACTAACCTTCATCTTCATTCTTTTTCCTTGATCAACACCTAATATGAGATTCGAAAGAGAGAAGGAAAGAGGAAGGGTCTCTGTAGTTTACGCCTGTATTTGGAAAACTCCACCTAAAGGTGAGTAAACTTTCTTTCTGCATTATGCTATTGCCCTGCTGATTCTTACTGCAGGAAAGATAATTGGGGAGGAGAGCGGCACAATACAAGTGAAAACGTGTTAATTTTAAAGAGAAAACAATTATAACTGTCAGAGAATATATCCTTACGATTCATTAATCCAACCATCACCTCCCTGGAAGCCCCACAGGAGTTATTCCAGGCACCTGTAGTCAGAGAGAACATTCATTTACCTCCACAGGTTGTATGTTTGAAAGACAAAGGAACACAGAGCTGTTCTTCTCTGCATTATTCTGCAACTTGTTGCCACTGAGCTGTGATTGAATTTGGTTGAGTTCATGCAGCAGAACTTTTTTTTTTCCCATGTTCAGATGTATTAAGTCAGTGAATATTTCCAACCACTGAAAAGCCAGGATTTATGACTTTCCTGGGTTCATGAATGTAATTTTCAACTACATCAGGCCCTATCAATCTAGTTTTATATGGAGACATTATATTTGTCAGACAAATAGTATACCTTCTCCGCAAAATACAATTATCCAAACTATAAATAAGCCAATCCTTGGTCTGTATAAATTATACAAGTTACTGCAGGATGCTATGTCAATTCACAGATAGAGAACATTTTAACTCACGCTAGGAGGGAAGTGAGGGAACTTTATTACCATTAAGACTATGAGACAACAATTTCAGTAATATTCAGAAATAATACTGAAAAGGCCATCATGCCCCCTCCACCATTGCGTATAGGTAGTGCAACATATTTTATATACTAGGTCACAGGTGGGCATACTACAGCCTGCAGGCCAGATCTGGCCCACAACTGCCTTGCCTCTGGCCCACCAGGCATCACAGCTCTCCAATCCCTCCCCCCAGCTCTGGGCGGCTAGTGCCGCAGCCAGAACACCGTTGCTGCTCTTCTTCCCCACTCCTCCCAGGTCCAGCAGCAGTTTGCTCTGAAGCCAGGGTGCAGCCTGCACTCCGCCTCAGGAACAGTAGCAGCTCTCTAGCCTCAGCACAAGCTGCCACTGGATGTGGGAAGGGTGGGAACCATAGGGGAGGCAGAGTGTCAGCTTGCACCTGGACCAAAGTGCCCCTCCTGTTCCTTCTCCCACCCAGCTGGATGACAGAAAGAGCTGTGGCAGTCAGGACTTTAATTAGGGGTTTTGGCAGCTGGGGCAAGGAGCCCCAAAGGCACCCCCCCCAGCCCTTATCTGGAGCCCATCTGTACAGCAGCTGGGGGAGGGGGTGAACCTTCCCCACCATACCCAGAGCCGGCAACGTGGTCCCTACCCCACTATGATGGGGAGAAGGGACCCCCTGCTGCCAGCTCTGGTCACAGCAGGGAACTAATTCCCCTGCCGGCTCTGGCCACGGCAGGGGGAAGTGATCCCCCACTGCAGCTGGAGTCGGCAGGAGGATCACTTCCCTATGGCCAGAGGCAGCAGGTGCAATTGCTTCCCCCTGCAGCAACCAGAGGCGGGTGGGGTGATCTTTTCCCCATGGCGCCCTTTTACATTCACACCCAGGTCAAAGCCCTGTTGGCCCCCCCGTAGTTACAGCCCTGGTGGCAATGCTCCAGCCCTAGCACTAGCCGCTGCTGCTGCTCCTCTCCCAATTCGAGATCCAGCAGTGGCTCACATTGGGGCACTGCCACCACTCCTTCTCCCTCCTAGCTTGGCAGGAGAAGGAGCAGCAGTAATGCTCTGGCCCCAGTGCAAGCCACTGCTGGACTGGGGAGGGAGAGGGAGAGGGGCAGCAGCAGTCATGCTGGGGCTAGAGTGCTGCTGCCACTCCTCCTTCTCCACTCAGGTCCAGCACAGCAGCTGCATCTGGGATGGAGGGGGAGTAGAGCACAGCTTCACCCCTTTTCTGGGGAGTGGGGTTGGGCACTCCCTCTCCTAGCCCCACCTCCCCATCCATCCCCACCCTATGGCCCCTTATCATGGCCATTCCTGGCATGTGGCCCTTGGCCAAAACATGCTGCCCACCCCTGCACTAGGTAAAATAATAAAGGTTCAAATATGCAATAACCAGTCATAACAGAGAGGGTTAAGCACAGAGTATAGGAACACCAGTTTTCCTGTCAGAAGTCTCATGCTCCTCAGGTACAATTCTGGGCACATGTTTTAAAATTGTTTTGCATTTTTCTGTATAAACAAGCAGGTAGGCAGAAAAACATAGTACTAATCTCAAGGCAAGACTGCCTCACAGTGGCAGTATGCTTTTATACAGTATAACTACATCAGAGTTTTTGTTAGAAAATATTCTGGATGTGTTTTCATAATTCAGGAGTAAAGCATCAGTAAATTACCTTAATTTAAAATGACACAATTATTGGGGATCAATACTTTTTAGTACATTAGATTAAATAACAATCAAGGAACTCTCCTCAGCACATTACTTGAGATAACTGACACCTGCCAGAAAATTATAGTAGATGTAGTATTAGTGTGTTTTTATCTATTACAGTAGAATGGTGTGTGTGTGTCAGGCTTCTTTAAACAAAGAAGGTTGATTTTTGTAGCCAGGGTTACTGTAGCTATTCTCTGTTACTTGCATTTTTCATTTTGTTGTGCATTTTAAGCAATAAAATAATGTAGTAGTCTCTACTATTATGAACCTATATTTTAAAAAAATTAATAGAGGATTCTGAAATGTCTGGCGGACTAGCTGAATGTTCCACATTGCATTTATTTGGAATATGTTCCATGCTCAGATGCTGCTTTCAAAGCCAATCATGAAATCCTGTGTATGAAAGGTTTCCTTTTTATCACTTTCGGAAGAAAGCAGAGAGGCATGTCAGCCCTATACAGCACTACAGAACTAGACACACAAGCATTATTCATGTATGAACAGCTCTCTAACATTGTAATTTAGCACTGATAGGGACAAGGTAGCCCCCGGTGCAAAGACAGCCTAAAATATTATGATCTCCCAGTCATCAGAGAGACGGGTGTTGCTGGCAAGCTTCAGAGGTGTGCTAAGCAGAAAATGGATTTGGCTCCCTCCTCATCTGACTCACCTTTTTAGAAAACCAGTCCCTTATTTGTACCTTTTGAACTTTGTCAGTGCTTTTTGCTTCATGATGCTCATTATGAAGATTGTACTTTTTACACAGGCTGCAGCAATACTTAAAGGGAGGCACTACAACACATGGTGCAAAGGACTTAGGTGCCCCCTGAGATCTAAAAATAAAGTCTGCAAGGTGTGAGTATGAGTCATACTCTAAGAGTGTCTGCCACAGACCTGCAAGGGTCACCCTTGTGGTTTGGGTTCCCATAACAAATGGAGGAAGAGAGTACAGTCTGAAGCAGACTTGTTCATTTATAAGTGAGTGAAATCCTCAGAATAACAGAGATGGTCGTTTCAACTTTATACCTTCACTGCACCTCATTAGATGGGGTACTTAAAAATCTATCTATTCCAATTGACTTGAATAGATGCAGTCGCTCATAACATCATAGATCTAATTGCAATTTTTTTTGTATGAGTTGCAATATTAGGTGCATGCAGTACAGTGACAATTGATAAAACATGATAGTGATGTTCAATGACTATATTCGCAGTTATTTTACACAAACTGTGTAATTCTAAATTCATTCATTGGATTCCCCCACTCATGCAGTTTGGTGAACAAGGTACACTGGGCTACAACTCACTGTAGCCATAAAACTTCCACTTACTAATTGTTACTTTGTCTTTCTCTCCCAGCATTATATTGTTTGGAGTAAGGTCTCTATGGACAATCCTCTTCTCCTTGTGCAAATAACGAAGAGCTAGACACAGCTTCAAGACAAAAATGACATATGAAAAATCTTAACTGCAATGCAAATGAAGTCATATAAAATTATGTTCATATTTTATGCCATCAGTGCTTGGATACTCTAAGTATTATTTTGTAAGTTTAGTAATCCAATATATACAAATTTCATAAAGAAAAGTCATGAGGAAAAAAGGCAGGTCCTTACTTGTATAAATATATTCCACATTCTCTCTTCTGTAAAATGTTGTTGCTTTTCCTTCAAAGAATGAAAGTGTTCTCCCAGTGGCACCCCTTCTATGAGCTCCATTACTATGTATAGCCTGTCATCTACACACAGCAACAGGAAATGGCAGTACTCAAAAAATACAATATTCATATATCTAGCATTTCTACAGAAAGTATTATCTTCATAAAAACGTACAAATATGACTGTTATTTTATTACTCTGCTAAAATTATTTTTACATGCAAATACATTTTAATCACTACTCTTGCTCTTGCTATTCAAATCCATTCTTCAGTCACATCTGCTGTAACCTCTGCAAGAAATTAGACAGCTAATAACAACAACAAGAGCAAGCAGCTGCCTACAGTTCATGCATACAAAGGGGGGGGGGTGAATAAATAATTCATGCATCAGTCACCACCCTGTATATGATATCTCTTTCCCATCTTCAGCATATATTTCTTTTTCAGATTATAAATTCTTTAGAGAAGGGTGTGTCTTCTTATATGTTTGGATACGATTTAGCACTTTATGGGGTGCTACTGCAATGTAAATCAATGTCAACAATAGCTATTGTTACTTAAAGTCTGCTGTAGCCAATTTTTTAACCAGCACTTACATCTAGCTCTGTTTCAGGTGTAGTGCTGTTCTTAAAAGAAAATTAGCTCCTACTGTTCAATTTGGATAGGATTTTTCCTGGATCTGCTAAGTGTTTGTATTATGCTACTACTGTATTTCTTCATGACAAACGACACAGTTTTTACTTGTTAAGCTTTTACTTACTTTCCAGGAAGGTTCTGTAATATCGTACAATGTTGGGATGATAGAGCTACAATAAGAAAAAAAGTTTAGATTGTTGGAACTCATGTTAGACTGAAAGCACAATTTGATAACATCAATCTATAAATTGGAGTGGCAGTGCATGAGCATCAGTTTTAAAAGAAATATATTAGATGTTTCAGAAACTATTTTGTATTCCAAACAACTTCTGGATTTAAGATGGTTGTAACTAATTCTATTTGATAAATGTGCCCTTGCTTTACTTAGGCATCTTGTGTATAGGCAGACATGATTTCCTCTCCCTATTTGCAAAGATGACATAAGGACTCCCAAGAACCACAGTCACTCTAGGAGTTGACGGGAAGTAGTCTGAGCCATTGTTACCTCTTTCCCCAATATGAGGCTTGGAGGGAAGGTATACTTTAAAAAAGGTATTGCAGATTAATCTCCTTCCCAGCAAAACCAGGAAGTGGGAGAACAAAGAAGATGGCTCTGACCCAGCCTCTACCAGTGGAAGGAATGGAGCAAAGAAATCCTGAGGTCAAGTCATTAGGCCTGCATAAAGCTCCCTTCACTTCAGACAACCTTTAAGTCCATTTTGCCTTCAACACTGTTTTTAATTTTAAAATCACACTTAGATTGAAGATGCAAACTTGTATGTCACAACAGTGACTTTTCTGGATTAAAATCTGATTAAATTTCAAACCCAAGAAAGTTTAATATGGAATAGAAACAGTGACCAACTTTTCATTGGGCTGTTGTTAACAAATTATGCTTTATTAAAGGACTATTTTTAAATTGTTGATTACTTCAGTTAACAAGTTCAGAATTTCCCAGTAACAATAATCATAGAATCATAGAATCATAGGGTTGGAAGGGACCTCATAGGTCATCTAGTCCAACCCCCTGCCAGAGGCAGGACCACTCCCACTAAACCATCCCAGTCATGGTTTTGTCCAAAACCATACTGGTGGGTTACTTGCCAGTAACGGTCCTTCTTCCAGATGGGCTGCTCACATACATTCAGTATTAGGTGTCTCCGTGCCGCAGCACGCAGTTAGTCGGAAGCTTTTTGCCCTAGCCTGTCAGAGCAGAGTTGGTGGCCAATGCCCCCTCTGGCCACTCCCATGGCTATATATACAGCCCCGACCCTGAGCCTCCCCAATCCCCTTTAAGTAGCCAGCCCCAGATAGTGGGAATGGCGGGGGGGGAGGGCTGAATGTATGTGAGCAGCCCATCTCAAAGGAGGACGGTTACTGACAAATAACTCACTGTTCTTCTTTGAGTGCTGCTCGGACACATTCAGTATTAGGTGACTACTAGCCATACTGTGGATGATGGGCTAAACTGGAGTTTTCCGCCTTCAGCGCGGCAATCCCCATAGGCAAGACTCCAAGAGACTGCCTGAAGTAAGTGCATTGCCTACATGAATGGGAAATTCTATGTGCCTCTATGAGGTCCCTCAGTAAACAGATTTAAGAGACCCTAGAGAGAACTACACTTCACCTTGAGGTGGATTGGGTTTGTAGGCCCTGTTATGCAAGCTCAGCAAGACTTAGATCTTGGAAATTGAGAAAATCAATAAGCTAGGTACTCTTTGTCCCTAGGCAAAGAGAATTGCTCTTCCCCAGCTCTATGAGCATGAGGCAGGGAAAAATGGAGCCAGGAAATGGGTCACTTCCACAGCAGGCTGACTAGGAAACTGTCTTAGTTATTCCATGCGCACCAGGACCAATACCAGCCCCTACACAGCCAAGCCTTATCTGCCACCCTCGAAAGTCCAAGGTAGGACTGTATTTAGAAAACAATAGGAGACACTGGATGTCTATTACTAAGACTTGTATGTGGGACAGAAGGAGTCTGTCCACCCGAGGAAAGCGGGGTGAACAGTTTCTTAATCCCATTGAGGCCTTAAACCTTCAATCTCAGGCTGCAGCAGCCCAACTGTACAAAGCAGGAAATGGCAAGATGGGCAATGTACTGGTATCCAGAATTTGCACTGTGCCCCCACTATACCTCACCCACCCTGCCAAATGAAGAAGGGATTGACAAGGTGGTGGGAGAGGTGGCTCCATGGTACCCCATCCTACTGTGTTGGGAAGAACTCCCGTGGATAAACAAAGTGCAGTAACCTTGAGGGCAGAAAGTCTGCCTTAAGGCTGTAAGAGAGTAGCCCCAAAACTGGAGGACTGCAGTGCAGTAGCCTGAAAACTTTAGGCAAGAGCACTACAATGATACTCCTTGCAAAGTAGGTGTGATGCTGTCTGGGTTTAGGGAACTATTTGTGATTATTTTTTCATATAATATTTCATATTTGCAATAATCCATATGTGATATGCCATGTTTGGTACCAATAGAAAGGCTGTAATCTGCTAGGAATGATTATATGATTTTATGCGCTAGGAATGATTATATGATTTATATGTAGGTATCATATCTGTATTAGAATCTAGGAATCTTATTTGTTTTGTGTGTGTTCCGAGTTGTTTCAGCTGAGGCAATCCCAGACTGGGCATCTGCAAACTATTGTCCCATTAATGGCTCATCTGGAGGGGCTCCTGGCTACAGTGGGCCCAGGAGGAAACCTGTTTGACCAGTTACCCAGACTGACCATGCGGCCCACCTCCATTTGGATCTGGCAAGGACTCTGAGATAAGAGGCCATATAGCCCATTCTCCATTTTGTCTTTAGTCTTCAGTCTGTCTGCAACCAACACCCCCCTCTGGAATTCTATTCTGTCTATTCTCCTGGGACTGAACAAAGGACTGAGACTCACCCAGCTGCTGCTGCTGCTGCTGCTGCTGCTGGGTGCACACCAGAGGAGTGGGACTAATCTGCAAACTACAGGATCTTCAAGGGTTTGTTATCTGCGGACTCTAAATCAGTTGTATGTATGTGATTCACTCTGACCCTTTAAAATCTCTCATATGTTGTTTGTTTTCTTTTTATATTAAACCTTTAGTTGTAGTTACTAAAGGAGTGGCTGGCAGCATGGTATTTTGGGTAGGATCCAAGCGTATATTGTTCTGGGTGAAGTGGCTGGCCATTTGGGGTCAGGAAAACCTATTTCTTAAAAAGACCCAGTGGCTAGAAGGAACCATAGGATCTGATGTGCAGTAAGGGGCTGTTTCTATTTTATTATGCTTGGTGATGACCAGAGTGATTAATCAGAAGCATGTTTTGTTACTGACTGGGAGACTGGTTTAAGTACTACCCATCAGTGGTTTAGGGGTTGGGCCCCTGGTTTTGCAGCTTGCCCTGATTTTGGCACATTCAGAAGGCTGTCCCGGGAGGCCTGGGTCACTGTAGGGACAACCTGAACTGTACTGGTGCTAGAGGTTATGGTGAGGAAAAAGGAAGGAACTTTTGTGACCTCTAAGGGGGAGCCCTCACCAAAAAGGGGTACCCTGGGAAAAGCAATGGTTAACAGTACCATGAAGTATGCAGAGGTCCGAAGTATCAGAATAGGGGCACCGCTAAAAAAGGGGCGGGGGCACCCAATAGGCAAAGAAAGTGAGGCATGGGAGGGAGAAGGGGTTCAGTCTTCTCAGTCGCACTAAGAAAGTGAATGTATGAGAGCAACTTTGGGTACTGAGGACCCGCCTTAATGCATTGAAGCTGAGAGCTTGAAGAGGAGGGGCAAATGTGACGACAAGTTTGAGGATGATCTCACTGTGCATCCAGGTGCCTTACCTCCTAAGGGGAGAAAGGCACGAACACACCACGTGTGACCCAGAGCTCGCAGTCTCTGTGCTCACAAGGGGCCAAGATGCCTGAGGACCACAGTCAAGTAAAGAACCAAGAAGTCTGGCTTAAGAAACCAACTAGAGGATGGCAGTCACAGTACCATAACCCATGTAACGGAGAATATGGGGTGTTTCGGGAGGGTCTTCATTACCATTTGGCTAATTTTCCATTGATCCCCTACCCTTTGGTGGGGGGGCACCATCGTGAGTGGGGCAATCCATTGAGCAAGACAGAGAAAGAAGAAGGATCCAATTCCCTTCACTGACTCACACAAGAATAAGATGCCCCACTAGGCCTTAATGGTGGGGTAAAACTAGAGGGTGGTCAAGGGACCCATCAGTGAGTAGCAACCAGCCTGGGGTTCAACCTTGCAAACTAGACTTCAAGAGTCACCATCTCTACCCACTGAGCCAGCATGACCCCTTGAGGAGGGGGAGGGAAGGAGTGAGAGGTACGAATATAACCTTATGACAGATGCCCTATAGAGGTGCACAAAATTTAGGTTATTTTGTGAGAAACTATCTCCCCTTGGCCAAAAATGCATACTGAGAGACTTGGAAAGAGCAAGCCCAGACCAGAAGGGATCCACCTTCATAATGTAAATGGGTAGGAACATATCTCTGCTACCAGCCAAGGAACATTCCCCTTCATAAGCCCTCTGTGAGAAAAAACCTGTTGGCAGAGGGTTAGGAAGCTACCAGTATTGCCTCCAGAGCCTAGAGACCCTGGGAATAAAAGCCTCTTGGGGGTCCTGGACAAAGGAAGACTTATTCTGAGACAGCCTTATAGAGAAACAGACATGCCCTAACAGTAATCTTCCTCGACCTGTTGTAAAGGGACAGAGAGAGAGAAAGAACCTTGGGTACTCAGATATGGACTCTGCTGGGAACAGGGGGTGCAGAGATTCACCACGTGGAGTGCAGCAGGGCTCTGGGCTGCCCAGGGGTCCATGAGCAACTCGGACCCTGCTCCTGCTAGCTCGGAGTGAATGGGGAACGGGGGGGGGTGTATCACGTATTTGCCCCCGAGAAACAACACACAGTGCTCACCCAATAATCCAGTATAGAGCAGGCATGTAGGACTGAGAGCTGAGGGCATCCAAAATGCACTGGCATGAGAGCGGTTTCCCCTTGCAGTATGGCTACCTCTAAGGAGGAATTATAAGGGTCCTACCTTACCATCTATAGGACGCCAAAAGAGGTCTATCTTTTGATGTGATTCAGTTCTACAGGGTTGGCGCAGCACAGCTTGATCTTAGTCATGCCTTGGCAAGACATACTAAGTTAAGCTATGGAACACCACGGCCCTGAACTGGGAGAATAGATTTAGGGTTTGAAGCAGAGAAGCTAGAACTGCAAGGACTAAAAGTGGAGACTTGAGGGGTTGGCCCCTGAGCACCCTTGAGGAGACAGCAAGAAACCCAGGAAGTAAAGGGGGGCAATTTACCCATATGAATTAGAAAGACAGTAGAGTCTGCTGGGAAACCAGTCAGTCATATAGTAAAAAGAGGGGACCCTTGACTATAGGGATATAAGGGTCCCTAGTCAAACATCCCGTTGTCATATGGGGTTGTGGGAGGTGGCAGAGAAGGTGTTTGTCCGCCCCTACCTGAGTTGCAGGCCCTTTGCATAAAAGGACTGAGGCTGCTCGAAGGTGGCGATATAGTCTCGGGCAGGTCCTGTAGCCTAAGGCAGGGAGCCCTGTGAACATGACAGTTCGGGTTCCCCAATAGGTTCATCTTGAACCCGACCAGATCAGCACAACTCGTGCCCCCTATGCTGGTGAGGACTAAGATGGCAGTCAGGCATTTGAGAGGGGGGCATACCCAGAGGTCGGAGGTCTGACCTCTAGTCCCTTGTGCCTCTTAGGAGGAGGTCTGAGTCCTCTGCAAACAACGACCATTCCTCAAAGGCAAGGTCCTGGATGGCCTGCTGGGTGGTTTGAGGTAGGCCTGTCTCCTGAAACCACACCATGTGCTGGGTAACCACAGCAGTAGCTACTCCCCAGCTTGCTGTATCTGTGGCATCCCAAGTGGCTAGGAGCACATCACAGGATGCCAAGGAGCCTTCCTCAAGGAGTGACTCGAAATCCTCCCTCTGATCCTGGGGAAGGAGCCCTGTGAATCTCTTTAGAGAGTCCCAAATGTCTGAGGTGTACCTAGCCACCAGTGCCTGGTGGTTTGCAATATACAGTTGGAAGGCCGGGGTTGAATACATCTTCCTGCCTAGGATCTCCGTCTTCCTGGCCCCTCTGGACCTTGGCGTGGGATCTGAAGGGGGTTCCGCCCCATGCCCTAGGGCAGCCTCAATTATCTGTTCACTTGGGCTTGCGTGACAGGTGAGAAAGAAGAATTCCTCTGATGGGACCTGGTACTTATGCGCTGTTATGTCCAATACGGTGGAAACAGAGGCAGGGTATTGCCACTGGGATCTGGCAATGCTGTGTACACTAAGGTGCAAGAGCACTGCTACTGCGTCCGGTGGGGATGATATGCCTGGATCAAATAGGGGGTCTTGCCCACCCCACCTGGTTCAGCTTCTAAACCCATGTTGGCTGAAACCCTACGTATGAAATCAAAGTGGGCCATAGTGTCCTCTCTACAGGACTCTGGCCTGGGGTTTGGCTCTCTAGCAGGGTAAATAACAGCAGGCTCAGCAGTACCGCGGCGGGTCCGCTGAGGAGGGATTTCTCTTGGCACCAGCCATTCATGAAGGCGGTACCAGTAGGGGCTTTGTGTGGTGTGTCTGACCCTTCTAAATGGGGTGGTCTCTTCCACGCTCGGGGACTGAGAGCCTTTCCACGGTGTGGGATGTTTGGCGTCAGGCTGTGTAGGCAGCACTGGAGAAACAGAGGCTCTACAGTGCCAGGGAGAAATGGAGTGCTTCCTAGCCGTGCTTGGGGCAGTGCCACCCGTAGCCTTTAGTGGAGCTTCTTCTTTCAGCACCAGGGAGCTCAGCACAATACTAGGTGATGGAGAGCGGTGCCATTCAGGAGGAGACCATCTACCTGAGAGGAAAGCAGGCTTTCCTCATTGCTTAGGAGGCTTTGGGAGAGTTGGCATAGGCAACAGCAACAAAGCCTTTGCCACCTCGAAGGCCTCAGGGGTGGTTGGGATCCACACCGCTTCTTGTTTGCAGTGCCAAGAGTGACTTGGCCGGGAAGAGGTCAACCGGTAGGAGTGCTTCGGCACTGTGGACGGTTCTGACCACGTCTTCTGCTCCGCAGGGGAGTGACACTGAGATTGCTCTGGTGCCAACCTGGCATGCGGTGCTGGCGCCAAAGGAGACCCCAGTTCTTCAGAGATAGATTGCTATGCTTGCTCTAAGGTCAATGCATGGTGCCTTGCTCCCTGTCTTTCAGCGTCCTCAGCTTGAAGGACAGACAGATGGAGCAATCGGTGGCTTGGTGAGACTCACCCAGGCACTGGAGGCACTTCTTGTGGGGGTCATCGCACGGGAAGGCCTTGCCACAAGAAGCACATGGTTTAAGCCCTGGCATCCTTTGCAGGTGATGGGAGTGGTCTTCCAGCTCTGAACGTGCATATTCTGTAGAAGCACCGGTTCTCGGTGGAACGATATACACAAACAGGTCCTCTAGCTTGAAGGGCAGCTCATATAATCCACTAATGACAGGCGCTTGTGGTCACAAGGATGGGCTGTTCCAAAACTGTTGTTGAGGGTGGAAAAAAGAACTGGGGAGGCTCAGGGTTGGGGCCATATATATAGCCACAGGAGTGCCAGAGGGGACATCAGCCACCAACCGTGGTCTGACAGGCTAGGGCAAAAAGTTTCCGACCAATCGTGCTCTGCGGCACGTAGACACCTAATACTGAATGTATCTGAGCAGCGCTCGAAGAAAGAGGGCTTTTTTACATTGTTGCTAATACATACGTATTTGCAATATTGGGAATCTTAGTGTAGATGGGCCACTGGCAATGTTTACATTCTGTTGATGAGACTAAACACATTAGCAGCAGCTGGCAGTCCATGTACACTAAAGCTCCCAAAATTGCTAACAGTACAGCTGAGCTGGTGTTAGTGATGAGAATTTTTTAGAAAATTTCCCCCAAGAGAAGGGTTTATGAAACTTACCTGTTCTTTAATAATTGTTAATTCAGAGACAATGTTCTTTACGCTGCTGTCTCTGTCTTTTTTGTCCTTTCCAAATGCTGGATTATGTAAATTAACTTCTTTCATTGCTAGCAGATTTTGGCCACTATGTTTTCTAACCTACAGGGGAAAGAACCTGTAAAAATTAACAACAAAGGATGGGGGCAGAAAGGACATTAATCATACATATGTGGTTAGTTAACTGAATCTAAATCTCTCTCAAATTCTAAAATCATTACTCTTTCTATTTATGTGAGATCAGCTAGCAAGTGGTGGAGAGCCATTGTACTGTTAGCAATGTCCTACAGGGTTAGTCAGATGCTTTTCAGAACTTCATAGATGGTCTATGTGGGGCTTTACAGAAACAGTGGTGTGAATCCCTACAGATTACACAGATTTGTCACAGTTTCCAGCAGGCAGAGCTGTTTGTGAAAAGTAATGCAAAGAAAAAAAAGAGTAGTAATATAGACCTCTGTTAGTCTATGAAACATAATGGCCATTTTTAACGGGTACAAATGGGGTCAAACAGATTCACAGCAAAACTAAATAATGGCAAGGGGAAAAACTCACAGAAATGTGGATAGGAAAATGTTAATAGTAAAAGGCAAGTTTACCTTATAAACATTTCCAAAAGCTCCACTGCCAAGATGATCTAAAATTGCATAATTTCCTATGTATTTTGAAGGTGCTTTATTTTGATTAATGCTTTCAATACTTTCAGCAATTTGCTTCAGTTCATCCTCCTAATTATAAAATTTTTTCAAAAAAAAATCAATTTTATGACATACATGTGCATCACACTGCAAAGAATAGTTGTTTATTAACAGGAAAAAACTGGAAACGTCTTGCTCACCAGTAATGAATTTAGCTTTGATACCAGCTCTTCATATCTACTGATATTACGAACATAGTGTCCAACATCAATGAAGGTCTCAAACAATTCAGGTGGGAAAAGTCTAAAAATGTTTAGCATTTTTATAAATTTAGAGAGAACTCATAACAGATTACACACAACAAACACTTCTCTAACTAATGTATTGCTACTCCTTACTTTATAACCTTCTAAATAATAAATATTTTTGACCATTCTCTTCAAATGTTCCTAACCCCAAATAGCCAGCACTCTGAACTATGTGCACTCAGTAGCAGTAAACATTTTTATTAAAAGGAACTTCCAACGGTCCCAACTGGAAGTGGGAAGTCATTGAGCTAGACACTGATGAGGCGGGATTTCTTCCCGCAAAAGCTCATGTGATAAATGGATTTTATAGTCTTTAAGTGCCACAGAACTCCTTGCTTGTTTTGTGTAAACATAGATCTCAATCCTCCAATTCACTCCAAACAAGGGAGGAGCTCCAC
Organism: Podocnemis expansa; assembly: GCA_007922195.1. Taxonomy (NCBI): domain Eukaryota; kingdom Metazoa; phylum Chordata; order Testudines; family Podocnemididae; genus Podocnemis; species Podocnemis expansa. The sequence continues at coordinate 4,837,031 of ML681964.1, read as the reverse complement.
ATGGATGCAATGGAGTACCTAGGCACTTCTGTACAGGTTCTCATATGGCCTTCACCACTGTAGTATCTCAGCACCTTACAGCAGCACATGACATGATGTGACTAATGATGATAGACTAATGATGTTTATGCGCAATGAACTGCAGGATTGGGGCTATAATCCTTGTCCCAGTGTTCACAGACTAAAAGACACAAAACAGATGAAGGGAAAGGAATGGATTTACAACATACAAGCCAATGAAAATACTGAAAAATTGGCAAATCCTTGTTAGATATAGGTTTGATTGGTGTTTTGTTGTTTCCTTTTTGATTGGATTTATGGGTGGGATTAGGAAGGGTGGGAATGGAAATCAGGTAAAATAAAGGCGTTGCAAATCGAAGGATGGGGAAATAGCGTAGTCACAGCTCACCAGCTGTCTAGCTGTCACCAACCCTTACTAATACCATAGTCTTTATATGCTGGAACCCTTCCCAGAAAATGAAAACTGGCCTGGTCAACTTTATTAAAATAAAAGAAAGAGAAAGAGAAAGAGAGTATATAATTTATCAATTTAAGTCTTTACATAACAAGTGATGGATAAAAGTCATACGTAAGAATTACCAAAAGCCATAGCCAATTTGCAGGTCATGATCATTCTTATTCCACAGTTACGTATTTGGTTACAAGGACCTCCATATTCTAATTTTCTACCAATGACTTTCTAGCGGAGGTGGTGGTTGGTGGTAGACTTTTTCTCCCCCTCTCCAATCTAAGCCCAAATTTACCAGCATCCAAGTAACCAAGAATGATGCAAAATCTGTTCTCCAAAAGGGTGGGTTGAGAAAGAACCCACTCCTCCCAGATTGCTCTATATCAGGGGTCTCAAATTCAAATCAATGCGAGGGCCACATGAGGACTAGTACGTTAGGCCGAGGACTGCACCACTAAAATCTTTTCATAGAACAATATTGCAAATATCAATAAAAATATTGTCATTGCAGGCTGCAGGAAATAGCTTTAGGGGTTGCATGCAGCCCACAGGCCATGTGTCTGAGACCCCTGCTCTACACCTAGGACTGTGCTTCTGAGGCTCCATATTGCTTCTCATACAACTGTGCTCATTTTCTGAAAAGGCGGATGGACCTATACAATGGACACCCAATAGTTCTAACTTCATTCTACACCCAGCCTACTCCAAAGCTTGATAAATGGAAACACAATAGGAACCTCTATAGATCTGGGTTCTGTAGAGTTCATAATGCAGCCCCTCTGCCAAAGCTCTCCAAATCCTACCTCATGCAGAAATACTATACTGGTTCAACTGCAGGCACAGCCAGCCATTTGTTGCTGTGGAGAAGAGGGAAAGATTTGCTCCTCATTTTTTTTCCCTTGTTTGCAGGAAAGCAATTACTACATTTGAAAACTAGGCCTGATATTAATTGAAAACGTATATGAATGATGGTTTGCAAACTCTACAAATGCAATGCCATACAATAGTGTATTACCATACCTTTTAAACAGATGTCTATTTCTTTCCATACTGAAGAGAAATCTCAAGGTTCTAAAAGCATAACACTGAGGTGGGGGAAATGTTTAAATTAATAACAAATTGGGTACAAATTGAAAAGTTGTTCATAAAAAACAAGAGCCTTAAACATATTTTTATCTTTCATTTTTAAGTAACTAAGAAGGCTGCTCTATTAGCATGGTGATCATCATCAAGAAAGCAAAAATAAACAGCTCTACACTTTAGTCACAGGCCATCTGGTTCTGTGTATTTGAAATGCATGCCCTTTTGGAAAAGAAAAAACAACCTATAGATCAGCATAGCTACATGAGACACAAAATAATTTTATTTCTGCACTGCTGAAGTCTTTGAGCTACGTATGACCCCAGAGCAGACCCTTGGAAGCCAACTAGGTTGCACTGAGGTAACAGAAAGCAGAATTTGGCCTTTTCTGGAAATGGAAGTGCAGAGCCTTAAAAATGTCAACAGGAGAAAAAATAACCAAAACAAATAAAAAGCCCAACTAGTGATTTTTAAAAGTTTACAAGAATCTGAAGATTAGCCACAAGCATAAACAATCTAGTTTACATAAATTTCTGCATATAGCTCACTTTATATATAATCACTATTAGAGTAAATAAACTTTAAAAAAGAATCATCACAAACAAGTAAAGACAAAATCAGAGTCTCTTAACATATAGATTTTTTTAAGTAACTCATCTTGAGTTCTCTCCAGCTATAACCATCTGCCCAACCCAATGCAAAATCTAATTAACCAAACAAAGATGACTGTAATGTGTAAGCTGAGGGAACATAAGTTTCCGAGACTTTGTAAAAGTGGGAACAATAAAACAGACTAATTAATATTCAAACTATTAGATTACATCTTGCCAAGTTCCACAGAGGTAGCCATGTTAGTCTAGTTCAGCAAAACAAAAAAGGACTCCTGTGGCACTTAAAGACTGACAAATTTATCACATGAGCTTCCGTGGTAGAAAATCCCATCTTCAAAGCTTCTGACAAAGTGGGATTTTCTCCCATGAAAGTTCATGCAACAAAGAAATTTGTTAGCCTTTAAGTGCCATAGGACTTCTTGCCTGCTTAGATTACATCTGTGACTAAAAAAATCCTACTATGATCCAAATGCAGTATTCCTTATTCAGAACACAGGAGTTTTGCCTGAGTAATCACTACAGAATTAAGGCCCTGTTTTAAAAGAATTTTTTGAATTTGTGGTGGATGCAAAACAATGAAGGAGATAGAAGATATGCCCTATTTTTGAGAGAAATAGAGCACAAATCACCCATACAACAAGAAAACTATATTCTTCAAAGCAGCAGTTCTTAACCATTCTGTCAGGACACATTACTGTGTCCCCACACTGCAGTAAGGGTGTCATGGAGAGCTGGGGAGATGACTGGATTTGGCCTGGAGGGAGTGGGCTAGAGTCGCAATATGCTGCCAAGCGTGTTGCAACCCACAAAAGATTGAGAACCACCGCTTTAAAGAGCACTGGGTTGTCACTGGGTCAGTGGTTTGGGATTTTGCTGTTGTTGTTTTTGAGTGGAGCAGAAGAAGGCAAATAGGTTTTTGATTGGTGATTTTTTTTTTTTTGCACTTCCCTCCTGCCCCCACTCCAAAAACCAGAAGCCCTTTGACACAGAAGAAACATCAGGTGCTGTGAGTTTCAATGTTCTTTTGAAACTGATACAGTCAGAGGGATCTCTCTAGCAGTGTGGAGTAAGTTGTGGAACTGGAGCCATCGTCATTATTTTGCAGGTTTTCCTTTTTAATGATACTGCACGGACTCTGATGTAGGAAGGAAGCATGGTCATATGACTGAAGCACAGGACTGAAAGTTGAGAAATCTATGATTCTATTCTATTCTATCTGTCCTCTGTTCCCAGCTCTACCACAGACATTCCTGTGTGACAGTCACTTACCTCCCCATTCATCTATCTCTTATCCGTAAAATGAGAATGCTATTACTTCCTTCCTCATAGTAGTATGTACTAAGCTTAACACATTAATAGCTGCATAAAAGCTTGAAATATGAAGCAGTATATTCTTTATATACTGAATGAATGGGAAAAGAATGATTGTGATAGCACAACTACTCCCCAAGTACTGCAGTTTCTAAAGGGGAAAAAAAAAGAATGAAACAAACAAGGTGTCTTTGGCACTTAAAGACTAACAAATTTATTTATTGCATGAGCTTTTGTGGGAGAAAATCCCACTTTGTCAAACGCTCTGAAGATGGGGAACTTACAGAATGGGAGGAAATAAGTGCAGGGAAGTGTAAGTCATGGGAACAGGTCACACTGTAACAGCAAATCAAAACAGTTGTAAAGATTCAAACACTGCGGAACAGCATAAAGAGGAAGATTAGGTCAAATCATCTGTTATAATGAGAGAATAATCTAATATCCCTATTAAGTCCTGAGGCAATGCAACCAAATTTGCAAATAAGTTCAATCTCAGCAGCTTCTCTTTGAAGCTTTGCTCTAGTATTCATCTGTCTGAGCACAGCAGAGACTGATCAGTAGGATAAAGGTTCTGAGTCAAATCATAAGAAATAACCCCAGGAAATTCATAACATGTGGCCCAATATTTACAAATATCCTAGAGATCAGTAATTTTGAGAAAGGAACTATACAACAGCAGCATGAGATATTAAACATGGTTTGGATGAAAGATAAATTTATCATTCACCTGGATATGATGGGATATCTTTTTAGTATATCAGCACTGGAATAATAAAGCCACTCTTAGTAAGTTAACTGTTATTTTATATTTAAACCATATTACATTTATTCTTGATATATTGTAAAATGTCATTTCTTGTAACTACTCCTGAAGTACTGAACTGCAGTTAGTAACAACACTGGAAAATTAATCTAATTAAAAATATGTATGCAGTTGAAGCCATTGTTAAACAGATACTTAATTGCATTAAATTAGAATAAAAATGAACTAACTAGAGAGGTAGAAATTATAAAATATTTTCTCCCTCTCGAATTTCCTTCAAAGTAAAATGCTACAAAAAAGTTCTAAATTAATTTAACTGAAATAGTAGTAAAAAAAAATCTTTAGTACGGGTGAAAGGCACTATTTAATATTTGGAGATTGCAGTCTCATATGTTAATCCATAAAGAGCATATACAGCATACATCATCAGCAGTGCAAGCTTCCCTAAACCCCACCTTCAAGCATCTGACAGACTCGGATTCTCTCCCACAAAAGCTCATTCAATACATAATTTTTTTAGTTTTTAAAAGAGCCACCAGACTACTTGTTTTGCTGAACTAGACTACCACAGCTACCCCTAACAAAGTGGGATTTTCTTCCATAAAAGCTCATGAGACAAATAAACTTGTTAGTCTTTAAGTGCCACAGGACTCCTTGCTTGTCTTTGGAACTTGGCACATTTTCAGTGTCTCTCAAGTCAGATCTAGGAGGACTATTAGCATAAAAAACAGTGGGTTACTTACCAGTAACTGTCCTCCTTCAAGATGGGCTGCTCACATACATTCAGTTACAGGTGTCTATGTGCTGCAGCGCACGGTAGCTCAGAGAATCTTTAGCCTGTCAGGTCAGGGCACACAGCTAATGCCCCCTCTGTGCCATGACTACGCCTATACAGGTAACCGTGACCCTGACCCCCCAGTCCCCTGTAGCTTCGCCAACTCCATTAGCGGGGACGGTGGCAGGGGCCTGAATGTATGTTAGCAGCCCATCTCAAAGGAAGACAGTTACTGGTAAGTAACCCACCGTTCTTCTTCGAGCACTGCTCACATCATTCAGTTACAGGTGACTCTTAGCCATACCCAAGGATGGTGGGAGGAGTTACAGTCTGCTCACGCTGAGTACGGCTCTGCCCAATGCAACATCCTTTCTAGCCTGTTGGACGATAGCGTTGTGCATTGTGAAAGTATGTACCGACGACCAAATAGCTGCCTTGAAGATCGCTTGGATTGAGACCTTGGCGAGGAAGGCCGTTGATGATGTCTGAGCCCTGGTAGAATGGGCCCTGCCAGTCCCAGGAAAGGAAGGTTACCCACTTGTGATGGTAACTGGAATTCTTCGAGATGTCTGTTCCCATGGTTGCTCCACCTTGGGCGATGGCGCGTTCACGTGACACAGCTTGGAGTATCTAAAAGCAGAGCTTGTCAGGGCTGCACAGGCAGCCAGAGGCAGTCTCGCGCCACAATTGGTGCCCCCTGGCCGTGTGCATGACCCGTCGTCCCTCAGTTCCTTCTCAACCAGGGAGCGAAAGAAATAAACTCCGAAGTAGAAAGGGGAGAAGGGAGGGTGGTGGAGCAACCATGGAGACAGACATCTCGAAGAACTCTAGTTACCATCACAGGTGGGTAACCTTCCTTTCTCCTTTGAGTTGTGTCCCTGTGGTTGTTCCACCTTGGGTGACTCCAAACCAGCGAGCACTAAGGAGGAGGGAGTTTGGAGTCATTTGTGGATAGATAAGATAGTACAGATAGGCCAATTGCTGTGTTGGATCTAGTAGCCTGATCAATGGTATAGTCTTTCGTGAAGGTGTGAATTGAAGACCAGGTAGTGGATTTACAAATTTCTATGATCAGGACATTATGGAAGAAGGCTATTAATGTTGATACAGCTCTTGTGGAATATGAGCGAATGTGGTCTGGTATTGGTGGGGTTTCAATGTTACTTTGCCTTTGTTGAAAACTGTATAGGGTAGGGAAGACATAAGGGTTGCTAGTTTGCTTATGCGCTGGGCTGAGGTGATGGCTACTAGAAATGATACTTTCATCAACAGGTGTGTGAGCGAGCATGTCGCCATTGGCTCAAAGGGTGGCCTTGTCAATGTTCTAAGGACTAAACTGAGGTCCCAAGTACGTGTTGGGTTTCGTATCTCGAGGTAAAGATTTTGAAAACCTTGGAGGAATCCTTGTATAATGGGATGAGAGAAGATTGAATGAGAGTTAATCCCACTGTGAAAAGTGGCAATGGAGGCAAAGTGGACTTGAACTAAGCTGTTAGAAAGGTTTTAAGATATAAATTAGAGAAGGTAATCGAGAATAGAAGGAATTGATGCAGATGATGGTATAATGTTATTTTGTGAGCACCAGTGGTGAAATCTTTGCCACTTTTGTAGGTAGGTTTTACAAGTTGATGGTTTACGGCTGTTCAACAGAATGTGCTATACAGAGTTGGAGCAGAGGAGTTCATCCTGTGAGAACCAACTAAGTACCAGGCTGTTAAATGAAGTCTCTTGAGGTCCGGATGGTTATGCGGCCTCTGTTCTGAGTAATGAGGCTTGGAATGGGTGGTAATGGTATGGGAGTTCTGGCTAGCATCTTGGTCAGGAGAGTGTACCAATGTTGTCTCACCCATGCCAGTGCTATGAGGATTACAGTTGCTGAACTGTGTCAAATTTTCGTGAGGACCTTTGATATAAGGAGAAATGGAGGAAAGGTAAAAAGGAGTCTGTTTTCCCACGAAAGAAGAAAAGCGTCTCTGAGGGATTGAGGTCCTATGCCTGCCCATGACCAATAAGTTGGACATTTGCTGTTGTGGTAGGTTGCAAATAGGTCTATTTGCAGATGACCTCAATTAAAGAATATATTCTCAAGGATGTTCTGGTTGATTTCCCATCTGTGACAGTGAAGTGAAGAGTGACTGAGGGGAAGGCCAGGAAAATATGAGGCTTAAATGGTTATATGATGATTTATGCACCAGTTCCATAGACTCATGGCCTCAAGACAGAGAGGTCTGGATCAAGCTCCTCCCTGTCTGTTGATATAGAACATACATGTTGTGTTGTCTGTTAAAATTCTGACATGGTGGTGAGTTAACATAGATTGAAAGTGGAGGCATGAGTATTTCACTGCACAGAGTTCTAAGATGTTGATGTATAGGGTAGATTCTTTAATGGACAAAGTCCTTTGGGTGTTAAGACCTTTCATATGAGCTCCCCAAACCCTGAGGGAAGCATCTGTTGAAATTATAAGAGAAGGCTGTTGTTGGATGAAAGGTACACCCTTGTTGAGGTTGGAAAGGGTGGACCACCATGATAGGGAGGCACTTGATTTGGTGAGGTATTAAAAGGATTTTTTGTAAGGTGTGAAATCATGGTTTGTAAACTAAAGCAAGCCATAGTTGGAAAGGCCTTATATAGTCTGGCATTGTTGACGACAAATGTTGCTGCTGCCATATGGCCTAGAAGTTGTAGACACTCTCGGGCAGAGATGGTGATAGATTCGACTATGCACTTTGTCTGTTCTATGATGACTTGTCTCTGTTCTGGTAGATAGGTATGTGCATCTAGGCAAGCACCTATGAAGATTATGTTTTGGCATGGTGTTAAGGTTGATTTTTGGATGTTTATGTTGAGGCCTAGGGATTGAAAGAGATGAATCATGAAATTGACATCCGATGTTGCTTGGTGTAATGACATAGACTTTAGTAGGCAGTCGTCGAGGTTGGGAAAAATATTGATGCTGTGTTTTCGAAGGTGAGTGACTACAACGGATAAAATCTTCAAGAAGACTCAAGGAGCTGTAGAGAGACCGAACGGCAAAACAGTAAATTGATAATGTACATTATCGAATATGAATCTAAAATATTTTCTGTGGGCTGGATGAATGGAAATGTGAAAATATGCATTCTGTAAGTCGAGGGCAGCAAACCAATTTCCTTGTTCTAATCCTGGAATTATTGCTGTTAGAGACACCATTTAAAACTTTTGGTACGCCATGAATTTATTTAGTTTTCTAAGATCCAGAATTGATCGCCAACCACCAGATTTTTCAGTTGTTAAAAAATAAGGAGAATAGAAACCTGTGCCTCAATGGGTATCTGGTACTTTTTCGATGGCACTAATATGTAGGAGACTTTGGACTTCTTGTAGCAGGAGTTGTACGTGAGAGGTGTCCCTTGAAAGGGACGGGGAGGGGTGATGTAGAAGAGGTTTAGAGAGAAAAGGAATGAGGTATCCATGTTTGATGGTTTCCAATATCCATTTGTCAGAGGTAATATGCCTACAGGAAGAAATGAATTGTCTTAGACGCTGTGCGTAAAGGAGGTGGTGGTTTGGTTCTAGTAGCAGGGGAGGGGGATGGCTGACAACATTATTTTCAAAATTGTGGTTTGGGTGGAGGTGGTTGAGGTAGAGAAGGTTGATTTGGAGTTTGACGGTGGTGCTGGCTGCGTTGTCTAGGTCGTGATTGTGTGCCCTGTCGTCTAAATTGTGACCTGTAATTGTATTGGCACTGATACCTGTATATGTAAGGTTGGTATCTGTATATTCTGAACCTGTTTTGTGGGGGCTAGATGCCAAATGTGTGTAAGGTGGCCCTTGAGTCCTTGGAGCCATGCATAATTTGATTGGTTTTATCTGAAAATAATTTATTTTTCTCGAAAGGCAGATCTTCGACTGTCACCTGCAATCGTCTTGGAAGGTCTGCGGAATGAAGCCAAGAGCATCTGTGAAGCAGGACGGCAGTTGCAATAGCTCTCAAAGCTGTCAGCTGCATCTAGGACTGCCTGAAGGGTGGTTCTAGAAATAAGTTTGCACTCCTTGATTATCGAATGAAAAGATTGTTTTTTGTCTTCTGGAACAAACTCAATAAAATCGGCCATCTTAAGATAATTGTTATGGTCATAATTTGCAAGAAGCGTTGAATAGTTTGTCACACGCAGCTGAAGGGTAGATGAGGCATATACTTTTCTGCCCAGAGCATCCAATTTTTTATTGTACTTGTCATGTGAGGTTGACTTGTTGAAGAGTTGTTTATGGTCCTGGTTCGCAGCATTGATAACTAGGGAGTTGGGGAGGGTGGTTAAAGAGGAATTCGGCCCGTTTGTTCATATGTAGTACTTTTTTGTCCATTCTTTTAGCAGTAGAAGGGATAGATGCTGGAGTCTGCCAGATTCTGAGGCAGGTTCTGTGATGGCCAAATTCATAGGTACAGCTATACGCGGGTGCAATTTGGTTTGCAGAATACGCAAAAGAGATTGTTGGGATTCTGGAGCATCTTGTGAGGAGATCTCTAAGGAATCTGTGACCCTTCTGAACAATTCTTGGAATTTGTGAGAATCATCAGTGGAAGAGGAAGTGGAAGGAAAAATCATGTGTTCCGGAGAACCAGGTAAGTTCTGCATTGGAGACCGAGAATGCAAGTCATCATCGTCATCAGGGATATCAACTCTATTGCCCTGGGTATCCGTGATTTGATGTTGTTGTGGTGTTTTTGTTGGAGGTCTATGGGAGGCTGTGGGGGTTCTAGATGATGACCTGGAGAATTGGGATCTTGCGTCCTATACGGAATATGGGAAATGATAAGCTGGTGGATATGCATAACACTGAGGAGGACATAAGTGGTACGGTGGATATGGAGCTGATAACTGGGCTCGTTTTAGCTCATGCCCAGTAGAGAGAAACAGAGTCAGAAAGAAGCCTGCATCATGCTCATATCCTTCATCACTGGAATAAGATGCAGTGGAAGCCCCTGATGAGTGGGATAAAATAGGTGATCCCACATCAGGGATATTATGATGAGAGAGTGTATTTTCCTGCCCTGAAATAAGGCGGCTCATAACCGTGTCAGTATTGCTTGGTGCTGGTGTTGGAAGCATGATTGCTAATGAAGTATTGCTCAGTGCCAAGCGGTCAGTTCTCAGGTGTGTGGACCTGGCTGTCATGGTTACTGCGTGAGTTCCGACTGTAGTATTGGGCTCCGCTGCAGAAGCTATCAGTGCCGCTGGCACTGCTAATATGAGAGAAGGTGGTGCGGAGCCTGGATTTGTTAAAAATCGCTCCGTAGTAGGTGCCAGCAGAGGTTGTACTTTCTATGGTTTTGAAGCTAGCATTGATGAAGTGCGGTGCAGCTTTTCCCAATGGTATGAATGAGAAGCAGACTTTTTCAGGGTTTGTGGCTTGGTGTATTTAAGGAAACTGAAGCCTCATTTGTTGGGGAGGAAGACCTTCCCATTTTATTAGAGCCATGAGGAGAAATTGTGCAGTTGTCATATGGCTCCTTTAAACTGTTCTTTCCTTGACCTGGGTCCGAAGATGGACACAGGGAGCGGTCCATCATAATTAGTTTGAGCTGGAGTTCCCTGTCTTTACGTGCTCTTGCACTCAAATTCTTACAGTGCTGGCACTTAGTGGAAATATGGATTTCTTCTAAGCATTTTATACATTGTGAATGCCCATCCAATGCTGGCATCACGTCATCACAGGCTTCACAGCATTTGTATACCGGTGAGGAGGACACAGCGGGAAGCAGGGCAACTGGTAAGTTTTCTTTCTTTCTTTCTTTCTTTCTTTCTTTTTTTTTTTTTTTTTAGATGCAGTGGTGAGGATAAGGAACGAGGATGAAGAAAGAAGGTATCAGAGATATTTGAAGGAGCTGGGAGAAGAGGACGAGCTAAGCGAAGGGAGGACAAAGAATTCCTGCTGAGTCCGCAGACAGTTGAAAAGGAACTGAGGGAGGATGTGTTGTGCGCACAGCCAGATGGTGCCAATCTTGGCACGAGACAACCTCTAGCTGCTGGGGCCCTGATGAGCTCTGCTTTTAGATCCTCCGACCCGTGTCGCGTAGACGTGCCATCACCCAAGGTGGAGCAACCATAGGAACACAACTCGAAGGAGAAGGGACACATATGACCTTCCATAGCAATCTTTGATATAGTTTACTATCCATTTGGAAATACACTGCGAGGACACTGGAAGACCTCTTTTGTGTTCGGCGACCACCACAAAGAGTTGGGAGGTTTTGTGGAACGGAAGTGTGCGCTCGATGCATGTTAGGACTGCTCTCTTCACATCGAGGGTATGCCACCTCCTCTGGTTTTCCATAACCTGAAGATCTGGATAAAATACTGCAAACAAATCTCCTGATTGAGATGGTAAGGAGTAACCACCTTAGGGAGGAAGGAGGGTTGGTGTCTCAGAACCACTTTGTTGGGAAAGAACCCTGTATATGGGGGTTCTGAGGAGAGAGCCTTCAACTCTGAAACCTTCTAGCAGAGGTGACTGCTACTAAGAAGGCCACCTTCCAGGAGAGGACCAGCAGCGTACGCAAGTCCAAGGGTTCATACGGGGGCTCCGTTAGAGCTTGGTGCACAACGTTTAAGTCCCAAGGAGGGATGGGTTCATGGGGTTGTGGGAAAAGCCTTTCAAACCCCTTCAGGAACCTAGTGGAAGTAGGATGGGAAAAAACAGGGGTCCCATCTACCTTTTTGTGGAGGGCTGAGGTCACTGCTAGGTGGACTCTCAGCAAGGAAAGAGAGAGGCCTTTGTCTCTAAGGTCTAGCAGATAGTCAAGGATTAGGTGTAGAGGAGATAATGCAGAGTCTGCTCCTTCACCCCGAGCCCAAATAGAAAACTGCCCCTGCCTGAGCAGAGCCTTTGCTGCTCATTGAGCCAAAGAGTGTCCAGGCTGTCAGGTGCAGGCAATCTGGGTTCGGGAGCTGCAGCCACCCCAAGTCCTGTGTCAAGAGGTCTGCCCACAGGGGAGGTGGAGTGGGGTCTCTACGGACAAGTCCTGTAGGAGCAAGAACCAGTGTTGTCTGGGCCAGTCTGGGGCTATTAATATTATGTTTGCTACATCCATCCTGATCATCAGGAGGGCCCTGTGTATCAACAGGACATCTGGGAAGGCATACATCAGAGGGCCTGACCAACTAAGGAGGAAGGCGTCGTTCAGAGATCCTTCCTCCTGACCCCTGAGAGAGCAAAATTGTTGACACCTGTGGTTCTGTCCTGTTGCAAACAAGTCTATTTCAGTTGTACCTCATTTGTGTATCAGGTGAGAGAAAGAGCAGTTGCTGACCTGCACTAACTCTGTTCTTCGAGATGTGTTCCCTGTGGTTGCTCCACCTTAGGTGTGGTAGCGTCCCTGTGCTGCTGCATGGAGATTCCATAGCAGTTAGACTCCCCAGTCGCGCTTGCACAGAAGGTGTCTCATGCCAGCTCCAGCAAGACTTGAGCATGCAAGGCTGTCTTCCCTCAGTTCCTTTTCGACCTTCCGGGCCTCTGAAATAGATCGTAAATAGGAAAGAAGGGAGGCAGGGAGGGTGGTGGAGCAGCCACAGGACAAACATCTTGAAGAACAGAGTTACTACAGGTGAGCAACTACTCTTCTTCGAATGATGTCCTGTGGGTGCTCCACCTTAGGTGACTGTGTAGCAGTTCCCCGTCACAGGAGGAGGGTTTCCGTGTATAGTGGAGAGCACTGCTCTGGCCATCTGTGTGTCCTTAGCCACCTCCAAATCCAGTGCATAATGCGATATGAACGTATGTGGTGTAGACCAAGTTGCTGCTTTACAGCTGTCCATTAAGGGAATGTTGCTGAGGAATTCCGTGGTAGAGACCAAGACTCTGGCGGAATGGGAGCAGATGTTGGAAGGTACTGAACGGTTCGATAAGTCATAAGAGAGGTATATGCAGTACTTTATCCATTTGGACAGCCTTTGATTGGAGACGGATTTGCCTTTCAGATGTTCTAAGAAGGAAATGAAAAGGCTATTTGACTGTCTAAATTGTTTAGTCCTGTCCAGGTAATATGCAACAGTGCACTTTACATCCAGAGCGTGTAGCGCGGCGTGTTGCTTGCTTTCATGTGGTTTTGCATAGAAAGTAGGTAGGTGGCTGGCTTGATTGAGATGAAAATCCAAGATGATTTTAAGCAAGAATTTGGGGTCTGGCTGAAGGGTTACTTTGTCTTTGTAGAAAGTTGTATACGGAGGGTCCACTCTGAGTGCATTTATTTCACTTACTCTCCTTGCCGATGTAATTGCAACTAGGAACGCCACCTTCACTGATAGGCGGTGTAGTAAGCACGATGACATAGGTTCAAATGGATGTTTCATTAAGGCTTTCAAGACTAGATTTAAGTCCCATGGTATTGCGTTGGGATGAATATTTGGGTATAGCCTTTGTAATCCTGATAAAAAAGTTTCAGTATGTGATTATTTGAGATGGAAATGCTTGAGAGAACATCGTGGAAGGTGGCAATTGCAGCCAGGTGTACCTTTATGGAATTGTTTGAGAGGTGTGATGATTTGAGTTCTAGCAAATAATCTAGTATTTGAGGAATGGATGAAGAGCCTGGTGCAATTTGGTGGCTATGGCACCAATACTGAAATCTACGCTATTTTTTAGTGTATGATTTCCTTGTGGCCAGCTTTCTGTTGTTTAAAAGGATGTCCTGAATGTTTTTGGAGCATTGTAGTTCCATGCCATGTAACCATTGAGGAGCCAGGCTGTCAGATGTAGTTTGTGTAAGTAGGGGTGATGTGCTACATTCTGTTGGTATAGGAGTGTCGGAGTGTCCGGAAGGTGGAACGGTTTGCATACGGACAGAACGAGTAGGTGCAGGTACCAAATCTGTCTGGGCCAAGCCAGTGCTATTAGAATTATTGTGGCCCGATCCCGGATTATCTTTTGTATTACTCTGTGTATGAGCGGGATTGGTGGGAAGGTGTATAGAATACCCTTTGACCAACTTATGACGAAGGCATCTCCTAAAGGTCTTGGATCGTTTCCCACTCTGGAGCAGAAAAGTGGGCATTTCTTGTTGTTGAATGTAGCAAATAGATCTATTGATGGGAACCCCATTTTTGAAAAAATTTTGTGAGCACCTTATTGTGCAATTGCAACTCGTGAGCAAGCGGAAACCTTCTCCTCAGTGCGTCTGCGATTAGATTCTTGTCTTCAGGCAGGTACACAGCTGATACTGTTACTGAGTGGGAGACGCACTAGTTCCATAGTTTTATGGCCTCTTCACACAATGAAGGGGACCTTGCACCACCCTGTCAATTTATATAAAACATGGTGGCACTGTTGTCCATCATAATGGTGACTGTTTTGCCCTTTATGACTGAGAGAAGCTGCTGGCAGGCATACCTTACTACTCTCATCTCTAAGATGTTTATGTGCATTAAGGCCTCGAATCTTGTCCATCTTCCCTGGATTTTGTGTGGATCAGTATGCACTCCCCAACCCGTAAGGGAGGTGCCCGTTGTTATTATTACTGATGCCTGTGGTTTCGTACATGGAATGCCTAGTCAAAGGTTGTGTAGGGTCTTCCACCACTTGAGAGTGATAGTGGAAGGTATGAAGAGCATTCTGTGTAGTGGATGGCGATGTGGTCTGTAAACTGTTGCAAGCCACGATTAAAGCACTCTCATGCTGAGTCTTGCGTATGGAACAACCGCTATGGCAGCTGCCATGTGACCTAGCACCTGGAGTATGATTCTTGCTGGGACTATAGGAGCCATTTGCAGATGGTCTGCCAGATCAACGATTGCTCTTGAATGAGGCTCAGACAGAACTGCTCTGCGGAGGTTGCATCTAGAAGTGCTCCAATGAACTCTATCCTCTGAGATGGAATTAAATTGGACTTTTCTATGTTTATTCTGAGCCCTAAGTTTTGGAAAAGCATCATGGTGAACCGTGTGGCTGCTGTCATGTCTTCGAATGTCCTCGCTACAATCAAGTAGTCATCCAGGTATGGATAAATGGTTATGCCTTGCGTTCTTAGATAGGCGGGCAACTACTGCTAGGACCTTGTAAAATACGGGTGGGGCTGCTCAGAGTCTGAAGGGGAGGACTCTGTATTGGTAGTGATGTCCATTGAGTATAAATCTCAGGAATTTCCTGTGGGAAGGATGAATAGAAATGTGAAAATAGGCATCTTTTAGGTCAAGGACTGAGAACCAGTTGCCCTATTGCAGCATAACTATAATATTGTTGAGTGTTATCATCTTGAATCTTTTCTTTTTAATATATTTGTTCAGAGGCCTTAAGTCTAATATGGGTCTCCATCCCCCTGTCCTTTTTTGGATGATGAAGTACCTTGAGTAAAAGCCCCTTTTCTGAGAATGGTGTTGCACTCTTTCAATTGCTCCCAAGGTTAACAATTGGGAGACTTCCTCCCTGAGGACTTGTATGTGATCCGTGTCCCTGAAGAGGGAAGGGGAGGGGTGGCGTGGGGGGTAATTTTAATAAAGGGAATAGGTAAGGCCTTGTTTTATAATGTCTAAGACCCACCTATCTGAGGTGATGTAAGCCCAATTATGTGAGAATTTTCTTAACTGACACTCAGGGTTAGTAGTCTGGTCACGTATGCTGCAGTGTGGGCATATGTTCTCAGATCCTTGACCGAGACATCAGAATTGTGTCTTTGGTGGTAGGGGTTGGTTGTTTAGGGATGTGTGTGTCTGTTGCTTTCTCCTGTAAAAATGTTGTTTTGTTCTGTGTTGCTGTTCA
Source organism: Podocnemis expansa (assembly GCA_007922195.1). NCBI lineage: Eukaryota > Metazoa > Chordata > Testudines > Podocnemididae > Podocnemis > Podocnemis expansa. The sequence continues at coordinate 4,821,288 of ML681964.1, read as the reverse complement.
TATGCTCTAGATTGGTATTGAGGCTGATATTGGTTATTATAACAACATGGGTATTGCTGAGTCTTAAATGGCCTCCTTTTAAAAGTAGGGGCATATATGCCTAGTGTTCTCAAGGTGGCCTTGGAATCTTTCATTGAGTGCAATACCTTGTCTGTCTTGTCTGAAAACAGCTGGTTATTTTCAAAAGGTAAGTCTTTTATTTTATTTTGCAGATCACATGGAAGTGCTGCAGTATGTATCCAGAACATCCTTCTCAGAACAACGGCTATGGCGATAATTGTGGCTGCTGTGTCCGCCGTATCCATTTACGCTTGCAAGAAAGTTCATGCAATGCGTTTACCTTTGGTAAGTATGGATCTAAACTGTTCTTTCTTAGCTTCTGTAATATGAGGTACTAATTTGGCTAATTTATCAAAAATACTGTGATTATAATTAGACAGGAGAGCCAGCTAGTTGGCAACTCTCATAATAAGGGTGGAAGATGAGTATACTTTCCTCCCCGTGCTATCTATGCACTTCCGGTTTTTATCTGTTGGTGTGGATTTAAAACTAGGATTTCTATTTCTTTGGTTTGCTGCATCTATAACTAAAGAACTGGGCACTGGGTAAAAGAATGCCATTCCCTTTGCAGGAATAAAGTATTTCCTGTCAGTTTGTTTATTAGTTGATGGTATTGATTCTGGTGTTTGCCAAATGATCTTGGTAGGCTCCATTATTGCTTCATCCATGGGGAGTGCTATCCTTGATGAAGCTGTGGTGTTTAAACTTTTTAGCAGCTTGTGCTGTGATTCTGCTACTTCCTCTAGAGGTATTTTGAGCTCTTAGGCAACTCCCCTGAATAGCTTATTAAACTGTCTGTGATTGTCTGAATAAGTTGTTGTTCCTGGTACAATGGTTTCCTGTATTGGAGATGCCTCTCGGGCAGAGGGTTGTGATGTTAGTGTGTTAATGGAAGCAGCAGCTTCTGAATGTACCAGGGAATGTGATGAGCATGTAGATAAAGAAAGTCTATTATCATTAAGCTTCGGGGTAGATCACCTATCTGATGAAGCAGAATGGTCATGTCTACCTCTTCTACTGTGGCCGCCCCTTTGCCTATGATGTGAATAATGGGAGCAGAGTGGGTGATAGTGCAAGCAATAGGAGCGATCAAAATGTCGAAAGGGGAATCGTGATCTACTATAATGGTAGAGTTGTGCTGCAGAAGATCAGTCTGAACGAGAGCAGACAGTGCACCATGAATGGTATGTGCCTATTGAAGACCATCTGCTGAGCTGTCTCGATGGGAAGAGTTAACGAAGTAATAAGGAGACAGATGATATTGTTTGCATGATCTTTTTCTTGGTGGGGAGGGTGGTGGAGTTCTGTGAGAGCAAGTCCCACTGTGTAATGCCCCACTGTCTGTCGTTTGAGGCCATGGATGTGTTGTAGATTTATCTGGCGGTGCCTACCGGTCAGTGTGAGAAGGCATCGGTTTGGATTACATAGCCCTGTGCGGAACGGGTTCTGAGTCTCTGCCTATGCACGATGCCATGTGCTCTACTGGCGCTGATTGTGGCAAAGCCGGTGTTATGGGCTGATTTGGAACCAGGAAGTGAAAATTCGGAGGTCCCGACGCAGCTGTCGGAGCCAGTTCCTTAGTACGGTCAGATGAGGTACTGTTTTGTGTATTAGAGTATTGGCGTGGTGCGTCAGGTATGCCCACCGAGGATCTTTTAGTCTTTGTGGTAGGCTTTTTTGATAATGATTTTGGATCTGCTGACCATCCCTTCTTGGGCACTGGTGCAGCTTTGTCTGAAGACTTTCTCTTTTTATGAGTTTTATCAGAATGACTCATGCTCGGTTTATCCGAGGCTGAGTCAGATTTCGGAGCCAGGGATTTTTCCATTAGTAATATTTTTAGTCGCAGCTCCCTGTCCTTCCAGCCTCTTGTGCTTAGATTGAGACAGTGGCTGCATTTCTGAGGCATGTGCTTTTCTCCCAAGCAGCAAATGCACTGAGAGTGGCCGTCAGAAGCTGGCATCGCCTCATTACATTTTCCGCATATCTCGAATCCCAGAGATGCGGACATGTTATATGTGGTTTTGTGCTTCGTCTTTATGAGGTTTCTTTGTTTTGTTGCCTGTTTCTGTTCTCTCTCTTCTTTGTATTTGAATAATATTTCTTCTTCTCTGTTTTTTTTTTTTTTAACTGAGGAGCACAGACGGCGGGGGAAAAGCTTCAGCTGAATACTAAGAGGTCCGACTTCTTTTTTTTCTTAAAATACGATGAAGAACAAAATTCTGAGGGAAAAGTAAGTAGAAAATTTTGTTCTCTGTGTGACAGATACTCTGAGGAGAGATAGACTGGAGAGCTGGAGGATCCGTTGCAAAGCTGGGGATGGTTGAAAAGGAACTGAGGGGAGACAGCCATGCGCACTCAAGTCTCATTGGAGCCAGCACGAGACACCTTCTATGCAAGTGCAGCTGGGGAGTCTAACTGCTATGGAATCTCTGTGCAGCAGCGCAGGGACGCTACCACACCTAAGGTGGAGCACCCACAGGACATCACTCAAACAAGAACACCATGTTGTGGAGCGACCACTCGTGATTCGCTAGGGGCTTTCTGCTGAGCAAGTCTGCCAGCCTGTTGTCCGCTCCCGGTAGGTGCACAGCCACCTTGGTGAAACTATTTTAGGGTTAACTTCCATAGTTTGCACACTTCCTTGCAAAGAGTTGGGGAATGGGCACCTCCTTGCCAGTTCGTATAGAACATGGCTGCAGTACTGTCCGTTAGAATCTGGACCAACCTGCCTTGTATCCTGTTCAGGAAGGTCATGCAAGCCAATCTGATGGCCTGCAGGTCCTTCTCATTTATGTGAAGTAGACTGTTTGTGTGAGACCAAAGCCCCTGGGTGGAAAGCCCCCCCGCCCCCAAGATGTAGGCCCCCTACCCCGAGTCCAAGGCATTGGTTATCAGAGTCACCATGGATCTTAGCATTTTGAAGGGAATTCCCCCCATGGCAAACCGGGGGTCCCTCCAAATCTGTAGTGTCCCCGGGATATCTTGGGTAACTGACAGTACCTTGGACAGGGAGTCCCTCCTTGGGTGGAACACTGTGGAGAACCAGACCTGGAGGGGCCTCATTCTCAAGCATGCTGTCCAAATCACGGAGGTGAAGGCTGCCATGTGCCCGAGCAGCTGTAGGCAGTGATGGGCTATGGTCACTTGAGACTCCTGCAGCTTGGTAATGATGGTGCAGATGGACTGAAATCTTGAAGGGGGCAGAGAGGCCCTCCCTTTGCGAGCGTCTAAGAGAGCTCCTATGAACTTTATACTTTGGGACAGGAAGAGTTTTGACTTTTCTCAATTTATGCAGAGGCCCAGGTACCCACACAGTTGGGTTACCGCTCTGACATGGAGCTTTACCTGAGCTCTCGATTCCCTGTGTATTAACTAATCGTTTAGGTAGGGGTAAATCTTTATGGCCCGTCTGTGCAAGAACGCCACCACTGGTGCCATGCACTTTGTGAATAGCCTGGGGGGGTCAGAGAGAGCCCGAAGGGGAGTGATGTAAATTGGAAGTGATTTCCTCCCACAATGAACCTTAGCTACTTTCTGTGGCAGGGACATATCGCTATGTGAATGCAAGCATCTTTGAGGTCGAGGGCTGCAAACCAATCCCCAGGAGACAGAGATGAGATGATCTGTGACAGGGAAACCATGCAGAACTTTATTTTCCTTATGTGTTTAAGGCTCTGAGATCTAGAATGGGTCTGAGGTCCCCGTTGGGTTTGGGGCTAGAAAGTATTGGGAATAGAACCCTTTTACCCACTCCCGCTTTGGGACCCTTTCTATGGCCCTGAGGGAGAGGAGCTTCTTGTTTTCCATCTCAAGCAGGTGATATAGTTCCCAGTTCCCAAGGCTTGGGAGAGCAGGCGGTTTTCAACCCGAGGAGTTGAACAAAACTGTATGTGATACCCTTCCGCTACCATCTCGAGGACCCACTGGTCGGTTGTGATGTTGGCTCAGTGGTACACAAAGCAGTATAGACAGTTGGTGAAGGTTGGGGTCGAGGTTGTGGGTTCACTGCCCTCAGGGGAACCGTCAAAAGTGCAACTTCACTTGTCTGTACCCCGCCCGTGCCTGCTGGACTGTGAGGCATGGGACTTCGTATCCTTACTCAAGTGGGTCTTGTCCTTATCCAAGTCCCTGAGATGTCATTGGGGGTATTGGTAGAACTGAGGATAGGAACTCTGGATCTGGATTTGCTGCTTTAACTGCTGCATCTGCTGTTGCAAGAGCTGATGGGGTTTAAGGGAGCACCGGGTAGATTGTGAGGTGTACATTCCCAGCGATCTGAGGGTGGCTCGAGTCCTTCATGACATGTAGTTTGGTGTCTGTGGACTCAGAAAAGAAGTCAGGGCCTTCAAATGGCAGGTCTTGAATGATAAGCTGCATCTGTGGAGACAGGCGAGAGCTCTGAAGCCAGGTGGAGCGCCACATCACCACAGCGGATGCCATGGTACGCAAGGTTGTGTCCGATGCATTCCAAGTAGCCATGAGAGCGTCTTTAGAGGCCAATGCCCCTTCTTCTACCATCACCTCATAATCTCTGAGGTGATCCTTCAGAATAAGGTCACAAAACCCTTCCATGGCTCTCCAGAGGTTGAAGTCATATCATGCCATCAGGGCCAGATGATTGGAGATACACAGTTCTAAGGCTGCTGTGACGTAGGCCTTCCTGCCCAACAAGTTGAGCTTTTCAGTTTCCTTGTTCTTAGAGGTAGAGCTCAACTGGCCCTGTCTATCTTTCTGATTGACTGCATTGACCACCAATGATCCCGGCACACGGTGCCGGAAGAGTAACACAAACTTGTCCGGAGGAACATGATATTTGCAATCTGCCACTTTTGACACTGGCAGAATTGAAGATAGGGTTTGCCATCACACCCTGTCAATTCTATATATCCCTTCATGAAGAGAAACAGATACTTTGGCTGGTGGGATATTTTCCCCCACGTCAAAGAGGGAGTCGGTTTCCTCCTGGACTACCTCAACTTCTATATTCAAATATGCTGCCATGCAGCCTGAGTAAAGCCTGCTGGGCATGAGAATCGTCCTTATACGTGAGATGCCTTCTGGAGGTGTGCTCATCCAGAAAGCACAACGAAGGGGCCCGAGATCTATGACATTGAGTAGAGTTGGGATTGGGCTCACCATCAGAAATGTCTAAGGAGTCCGGAGTCAGAGGTAGAGACAGTACCGAATGGTGCCAAAAAGTTGAGCTGTCATCAGCCGTCACGTCTAACCATTTGTGCTACCAGACATTAAAAGAATTCCTGGTCACGGTGCGGCGTGGGTAAGAACAGCCCCTGCCTGGCTGTGAGGCGCTGGCAGTACTGGAGGCACTGGGCCTCGATGTCTGTGCCGGGGCTGACGGGTCATCTCCCTCCAAGGCACAGACATCAGGGAGCACTTCCAACAACGCTTACCCGCCCGTTCTCCAGCTCCTGAGGCAGTTTTGGGAAAATCAGAGGAAGGGCAGAGGCTGGGGATGACGAGGACGATGAGCTGGACCTCCGTCTTCTGGAGCCCTGGGAGCATGGTACCAAGGGTTCATGGGATGAGTGCTGAGAGGAGACAGCCTCAAAGCAATCATTGGCACCGTTTTGCAATGCTGGTGGAGGGCTTGACAGTATCAGGCTTGAGGGCGGTGCTGATCCTTGCATCGAATGCTCTCTAGGTACCAAAGCCAGTGTACTCTTTGACCTGGTATTCTTTGCTGGTACTAGAGCCAGGTCTTGGAACAGAGACCGCGCTGTTGCTGTGGCTCACTGTGTTGACAATACCAAAGACAGTCCTGATGCCAGTTCACCAGAGGGGAAACTTGGCGACTGAGGCAAACTGTGCCGTGGTGGTACCGAGGACAAAGCTGACTGCGGCTTTGAACTCTGCATCGGGGGTTGGTGCCGAGACTCCAGTGCAGGAGTTGCTTGGGGTGCTGGTGGAGCACTAGTGGCTCAGGCGGCATCAGAGGCGGGCGCACGGTCCTTGGCAAGAGTGCGTAAGCGCCGCTCTCTGTCCTTGCAAGTCTTATGTTTAAAGGACTGGCAAATGGAGCAGTTCACTGCAAGATGCAACTCACCCAGGCATGTGAGACATTTCTAGTGAGGATTGTCAAGTGGGAAAGCTTTGGAACATACCAGACACAGTTTAAAGCCAAACATTTTAATTTCTCACGAAGGAAAGTAACTGAATGATGTGAGCAGCACTCGAAGAAGAATCTATCTTTTCCTCTCTACTAAGAATGTCAGCTACATGAAAGTGATGGTCGTAGTTTTAGTGACATGGACAATTATTCATTCTAAAGAGGCCACAGAATACCTGTCACATATTTTAAAAAACAAATAAGGAGTCCTGTGGCACTTAAAGACTATATTTGTTAGTCTTTAAGCACCACAGGACCCCTTATTTGTTTTACTGAACTAGACTAACACGGCTGTCCCTTTGGATCTTGGCAACATATTTAACAGCTGCGGGCCATTATCAACCTGGGTTGATTCTAAACAATAACTTATGAGAAAATGCATAATAAACCCAGAAACCATCATATTTTTAGGGGGGAAAGAGAATTATCCTACATTTAAATTTACATTACTTTATGCTGTGTTTTGCTATTTAACTATAGCAAGGTGCTCCAACTTAAAAGAACTGAAGTCAGTACTATTGGGTCAAGTGCTATTGACCTTCAGTGAAAGCCATAGGCATAACAAAGGAAAAATGTGTATTAGGCTGTGTGGAAAGTGGGATTTCATCACATCTAAACATCCATTTTCTTCTATACTACATAGGATACAAGAAGCATAAGGCATTTCATAGCAGACCACCACTTATTAGGCCATGATTTGACTATTTTCCTGGGGTATAATCATCTGCCATTTGTTTCATGTATTTTTAATGAAGTACCTAATAAAGTTGCTACTGTACCTAAAAAACCAAAAATCGTAAGATAAATTTCCAAGGATCGTGTAAAGCTTTCAGCATGAAAGTGAATTACCTGTAATAAATTAGCTTTTACTGAATTCCTTTGTTTGCTTGGTAAAATCAATTTAGCTATTATATATATCCCATTTTCCTGAAAAGAAAAGAAAAGAAAAGAAAAGAAAAGAAAAGAAAAGAAAAGAAAAGAAGTCATCAGTGTTAATGCTGCTTTAGTACCAGGAGGTGCAAAACAAAATTAAATGTTACTTCGTGTACATAATTCAGATGTTAATGACTGTTTGAAAAGTTCATACCCATCTATTGTGCACTAACTTTTAAGGCAAGATCAGTAAAATGCACATGAGAGTAAAACTATCATTACATTCACCGTAAACCCATCCTGCCCTTGAAACCTTGCAGATGAACCCTGAAGACATGTTGAGCTGCCTGAAGTTAAAGGAATTACACCACTGGAACACCCATCATCCACAGTGCATTTGGAATATCATGATCAGAGATTTGTGCATCAAAAAAGCCCTGAACTAGAGTAAAGTTCTATGTGATATTTTTGGAAATAACTACATCTCAGCCCTCAGTGTGATTCTGTGAAAATTGTATTGAAAGTTTAGGGAAACACCCATGAGTAATAAAAAGAGCTGTACTGCTTTTAAAATGTAATATGAGAAATAGGTGATCTCTAACTAAAACAAAAAAATGGACTCCACTTAAAGTAATGTGTGGTTCAGATATAAAATGTTTCCCTAAAATATATTGTTTCTATAACTCTAGTGCATAAGCTGCATAAGGAATTAATTCTTCTTCAGACTCTTTCTAACTTTTCTTCTTAAGTAGGCACCTAAAATATTCCAACACCCTGTTGCCTGTTCTAAGAACTTTACTTCCCTCTACTCCCTTTAGGTATGCCTGTTTGGGTTTAAAGTGAATGTATCCATGATTTCACTAAACTTATTATTCATAGTCCCAACATAAAATTTACTATAACACATGGCTATGGATTTTTTACTTGGTGTTAACTTCTGAGTGTTTACATTGAGTTGAAGCATCTTGGGGCTGTGCACGGGACCCATACAGGAGTCCATTAATTAATGGTGATGGCAAAGTGATATGGTGCCAGGGAGAAGGCGCAATGGTACCCAGGCTCTGGCATGTGGGGTGACGCTCAGAAGGGGAACTCGGGACCAAGACCAGAGATGGTGTTTGGTGCCATTTGCAGGGCCAGGCCCTGGAGGCAAACACCAGCTTGCCCCCCCCCCCCCGGGTGCCTCCCGAGAAGAGGACTGGGACAGGTACCAAACAGGCCTGTCTGTGGCTCTTGGTGAGTGGTGCTGGGAGGGCTCCGGTGCCAAAGAGGCATGTGGTGCCGCAGGAGACCCCAAAGCCTATGGGGTGGGCTGCCACGCTTGCCCTGAGGCCAACACATGGCGCCTTTGCTCCCTGTCTCTTTTTGTCCTGGGTTTAAAGAACAGACAGATGGAGCAGGCGGTGACCAAGTGGGCTTCACCCAGGCACCGAAGGCACTTTCCGTGGGGGTCATCCCATGGGAAGGCCTTGCTGCAGGCAGTGCAAAGTTTAAACACCAGCATGGTGGGCAGCAGAGGAGAGCAGTGTTGCTGCTCCAACAGACGCTCAGAAGGGGAACCACTCTTCCACAGAATGACATCCAGAAAAAAGTGTTCACAATCAAGCTGCTGGCGCATAAATGAAGAAAACATGCTGCTTGCGCGATCACAAGTAGCGGGCTGTTCCACGAACTGTCACTGAGGTGGACAAAATGGAACTGAGGAGGGGCCAGGAAGAGGCCACATATCTAGCCACGAGATGGCATGGGGGTTGGGGGGCCGCCAGCCCTCTCCTGACAAACTAGGGCAAAAAGTTTCCAACCAATCGAGGGCTGCAGCATGGATACACCTATTACTGAACGTACCCAAGTGGCGCTCGAAGAAGGCGGCTAATGGACATTTCTGGAACCAAAAAGAAAAAGGATCCTGCAGGACCATGACACTAGCAGGAGCTTAGCAAATAAAGTGCAATGACAGGAGCTAGGGCCGTCCCCAGGGGGCATGGGGCCCTGGGCAAATTGCCATCTGTGGGGCCCCCCCTTCAGTACCTCCCTTTGGAATGGTGAGCAGGGCCGGCCATTGCAAGACAGGAGGGGCAGGCCCACTTCACCCCTGCGCTGGCCACTCCCTATCTAGGCGACAGGATGAGCCAGCCAAAAGCGGTAGCCGGGTTCAATGCTCCTGCTCTGCCCCCCCCCCCCCCCCCGGTTGTTCACTGCCTTCAGCTCTGTGCCAGAGGAAGTGGGGAGGGGATGAGAGACAGTATGGCCAGGGGCGCAGTGGTACAGGCCCTAGACTGCCTCCCACCCCCTCTGGCACGGAGACTGCTTTTGGCTGGCTCACTCCGTCCCCTGGATGAGGAACAGCCAGATGTGGGGGGGCAGAGTTTCAGGCACCGTGCTGCGCTGCTCATGGCAGAACAGCATGAGGCCCACAGAGCTGCAGGGCTCAGGGCAATCATAGAATCATAGGGTTGGAAGGGACCCCACAAGGTCATCTAGTCCAACCCCCTGCCAAAAAAGCAGGACCACTTCCACTAGGTTATCCCAGCCAGGGTTTTGTCCAGCTAGGCCTTAAATACTTCCAAAGATGGAGATTCCACCACCTCCCTAGGTAGCTTATTCCAATTGCCCCTTTCGACCCTCCCTCCCCCACAGCCCCCCAGTACAGCCCTGACAGGAGCCTGATGTAGGGTAAGAAACCTTGCCTAGGCTTGGCACTGAATGGCAGAGCATCAGTGAGGAAGAGCTGGTAGATCAGACCAGGATGAGAGAAGAACCCTGAGTGTGAAAGACAACAGTAGTTTATGGGCTTAATACAGGGAGGTTCTGGGGCCTAAGATATGCTTGAGGTCAGACAGATGATCATTATGGTCCCTTCCGGCCTTATACAATTAAGAATATATGAGATTAATAAACTGTGAGTAAAAATGCACAAGGAAACACAAGTAAAGAAACAAGGTATATGAAAGTGATAGACTCAAAACGCCTTACCTTAACTGAATAAAGTCTTCCTACCTGTACTACTTGGTGAGCATTAGTGTCATTGAGCACCAATTCAGTAACTGCAGCACAACAAGCTAGGATGAAAAATCATTTATAAATACTCAGGGCCATATTCACAAAAGTACAAAGGCATCTAAAGGTTCAGATAGGCACTTAAGAGGATTTACAAAAGCATCAAAGCAAGCTAGGTGCCTACCTCCCATTGATTTATACTAGGGATATTAAGGAAGCAATCACAAAAAGTACACTAAAAATATGTCCCATACAAAATCTCATGTAAGATGCATGCCTTTTCAATGAGAGTACCATGATACTGAGACCTACAGAAGAATGTCAGCTTGCACTACTGAGTCCTGAAAGGTGAAAGAGTTCTAGTGCATTATCTTTAGCATAAGCACATTATGAGGAGGCTTGGCAGAAAACAATTTTTATTTAATAATTTTGACACATATTATTAAGGATTATTTTAAGCATTTTTAAACAATGTCTTCAATTTAAATTTTTACAGTTATCCAGAATTGTAAGTTTTAGCTACAAACTGAAAAAATCATCTAAATTTTCATAGCTGTAGCAAATTAAGGGGGAAGAGTCAGAAATGAGGGAATCACACAATAATTATTTAAATAACAGTAGGTATTGAGATTCAAAAAGTTAAAGCTTTATAAATGTTAAAATATAAACTGCCAACATGACATGCCAAAACACTCAAAGTAAATATCCTTAAATTAAATCTTAATAATTATCAAGTGGCATTTTTCTTACTTTGCTTATCTACAAATTTTGATAATTATTGATGGAACTATTGTTGTCAGTTTGTGTATGTATGGTGGAATTGATGTTTACCAACATTCACTGAAAAAATTTAATCCTTCCAAGCCTCCTTATGAGTGATCTGGTATACTAAAGTTGGATATGAAGTAAAACTTTAATAACCAAATTAACATATTCCTGAGTTAAAGCAGAAGTTTAAAACAGAAAAATTAGTTGAGCTGTTGAATATTTTCCTTTTTTTGTAATGAAAAATACATGGACATTGCATATCTAAAATACCCTCATAGCTGACCTGATTCTTCTCCTTTTCAAAGTGAGTGTAAAATTATAGCATTCTAATATGATAACATTGTGCCCTACTTTGCGCAGGTGTAAATGACTATACAAAGTATAAGGTGGTAGAAAATCAGGCCCTATATATATACCTGCTTGAAGGGAAAAGGTATTTTCTTGTATTTCTAGAGGACTTAAATCTTCCGACAAATGAAGCTGCTGGAGTCTCCCTGCTGCATTTGCACTAGATAAACTCCCAATAGATGAACGATCAGAAACTAGATTTCTCTCTCTTGAAAAAGAAATCACAACATAAAATAAATATTTACTAAAATATACATCAGTCATCTCAGAAATTTGTCTATATTACTGTTTCTGTCTCTCTTCTGCAAATCTACATATATTCCACAATGAAACATTTAAAAAGGTATTTCCAAATATGCAATTAAAATCAAAAGCATCTGATATACAGTGATGAGGTACAAAATTCAGCCCACTATATAGTTTTGAATAAGGCACTGTGAGAAAGAGTATGAATCATAAACCACGTTTACTAAAGCAAGTAGTACAGTGCCAAACTACAAACATTTTTTTTGGATCCTGATTTTAGAGGGTCTTCTGAAAATTAGGCCCCCCAAAATAGCTCAAGTTGGGCATCCAAAAACTAAGGTACCCAAAATCAATAGTCACTGTTCAGAATTTAGGTGCATGGTCTTATCACTGGACTAACATTTAACATACTATAAAAATATTCCTAAATCCAACAACTTATCTTTCCTACCATTCTAATCAACATGGAAATTGAGTAGACACTAACTATATATTTTATCTCCATTTAATTAATTTGACACAATAAAGACATGTTATACATTTGAAAAGCACTGCATATAGTATATTTGAAAAAAAATCACAGCATAGCCATTAAGAGTTGAATTATCCACTTGTACTGTATTTCTTTTAATTTCTACATTATGCAAAGTCCGCAAATACCACCAGAAGCAGAGGGTGGAAGCTTTTTTATACACTGGTGTATGGTCAAATGATTGTGGGATAACTTGGAAATATGAAGCAAAGTCACTGACAATTATACTGACCTTGAAGACCAAAGACCTACCCTTGTAATATATGAAGGAGTTGCTTGATACCACCCCAAATCCGGATTTCCACACTAGTCTCAGGGTCCTCACAAATCTGTACCAGAATCCAAACTACACTCCACAGGAGTTTGAGATGATCTGAATGGAGCAAACTGAGCAGGATAGGAACTCCTTCATACAGTTTCACTTGCTCTTTGACTTGTGACTCAGCACAAAGGAGGCGTAGCAGTTCTGCAGTTAGCCTAGAATGAGAACAGCAACAAATTATAACCATAGCACCATAATTCAGCTGTTAAATCACCCAAACAATTACCTATTATTGCAATTCATATTGCATGCTTGTTACTCAGTGCTACTGTATATATAAAGATGTCCAAGTAGTCTATAATACATTTGCTGTTAAGTAACAGTCAATAAATTGTCAAATGTTTATTCATTCATTAAAATGACCCTATACTTTAATAAATTAAGCCCACATTTTTTTGGTTTACAGTAATTTATAACACTAATAGATTTGTATCATCTTCCTGCATGTATCTGTGCCAGCTCAAACATGTCTTTGAGCCTCTCTGAATTCACTTCAGATGGGGACACTGAACTCAATCATGGAGCTAAACAGGTTGGTCTACACCAGTGTTTCCCAACCAGTGCGCCACAGCACACAGGTGTGCCGTCAGATCTGAGCATGGGTGCCACAAAATTTTCTGAAAAACTACTCAAAGAGCTCTGGATTGGCTCATTGGCTCATGAATATTCATGAGTTTCTTTGGAAACTATATGGTGGCTTGCCTCAAATTAATTAAAAGTAGCAAGGTGTGCCACAGCAGAGAAAATGTCAGGAACCACTGGTCTACACTATGGTGGGACTTCAGTGGCAGTCAGAGAGAGATATGCAAAGTACATAAAATACCTTGCATATCTCCCTTTGGCTGTCTACCACCTATTTACCGTGGTGTCTTCAGTGTGCTGAGTCAAGGCAAAATGTCCTCCCTTCAACTTAGCACTACTCCACTCACTGGGGTAGTCTTCAGCAATTGACTTCCTGATCAGCTGAGTGGGTCTTCACAGGCCCAATTAGTCGACTGAGAAGACTGACCTGATGGGTGCAAATTCGCCAACATCAGTGAAGACTAGCCCTTAATCAGAATAAGCAGTTGATACTCCAGACTGTTTGACATTGCAGCTGATAAAATAAACACAGCCTTTGAATAGGTGAGCACTGGGGACCCATGTCTTGAAGATCCCTGCAGTTGCAAGGCAAGCAGCACCAGCCCTTATCCAGGGGTGTCGCTGGCATCTGGCACACAGGGCACATGCCCCAAGTCCCAGTACCAGTGCCCTAAGTGTCCAGGGCAGCCCCTACATCTCCCAGCCCCATCCCAGCCGGAAATCCAGGGCACGGCTGCCGGCTGCAGCACCTGCCTCTCCCAGCGCCTGCAGCTCCCAGCCCTGTCCCTGGCAGGGAATTCAGGCCAGGCCGCCTGTGGCAGCGCCAGCCTCTCCCAGAGCTGATGGGATCCAGGACCAGGCAGACAGTGGCAGGAGCCCAAGCCCGGATCGGGCCCTGGTGGAGAATCGGGACCACAGGGGTCGGGGCCCATGCCCATGCCCCAGGTCTTTCTCCAGGCAGCAACACTCCTGCCCTTCGCATTATTGTGTTAATACTGAGGGAAGCCTGGCTTTGGTTTCATATAGACAATAATTTTCAAATGAACTTGTCAGCCACTCCTCTTTTTCTGAATTCCATCTTTCTTTTTAGTGGCGGATGAACTTCAGAAGGTCCTTAGGTAGTGATTTAATAACCGCTCAATAGTCTAGATCCTTCTTCACACTTGTGCTCACAGAATTGACTGGAAACATCATAAGGAAAAGTTCTCATAAAATTCCTACTAACTCCTGCTTCCACAATTTGGACTGCAAGGAAAAGGTGTCTCACTGTATTTTTGCTCTAACTTCCATCTGGAATCAAGAAACTCTGAAGTGTACAAAATGAAAACCCCATATTCTGAACCTGCAAATTTAGCTAGTTTTTCAACCTCAATTGCTTCTTCCTGGAGTCTGAGACTCAAGACTCCAGTGACCACATAGCAACATTCAGTAGAGAATCTTTGTTTGTTACAGTGACTTTTTTTTTTGATCCAATCATGAAATAGTGAAGGTTTTTTCCAAAGAAAAATGTTAATTAGAAGTTTTTCAAATATGCCAGAAGATTCATTTCATTCCTCTTATTTGGTTTCCCTGTCCTTAATTATAAGTGAAACAAGTAGTAAAATCTTGTTTTAAAATGTTCAGTGCTCTTTGGTGACTGAATGCAATTACATTTGAAGGTGTGTTTTTTAATTCTTGATGTTTTATACTTAACACTTAGTGGCCACTTTATCATCAGTTTCTTTTAAATAGGAATTTTATCAGCCCCAATCATCTAGTTCAACTGAGCTAGGATGAATTTAAAGGAAGAAGGGCTCTATTTGTGCACCCTGATCCACAAGGCTGTGGGGCCCTCAATCATTCCCTGATATAAATTAGAGCAGTCTCACAACTGCTGTAATTTATGAGAGGTTATAATGGCCCCCAGGAGGAGTACCAGAATCCGGCATGTTCTTTGGCTGTGGCCTCAGTTCATCCCACCATTGGGAGTGGTGTAGTTCCAAGAGAATCCTCAGCTATCCCTATAGGAAACCTTACAGTCTATTTTTGCTGTACTGCAGGCCAGGATATGACTCATCACTGGGAAGAAAGATGACATTATATACTAGTAACTAGAGAACCACTAAAAAAAACATTTTGCTGCATCAGTATCTGATCTTAAATGCCACTAGTTTGAGAATTTACAATTCTAACTAAATAAATGCAGTATTTCTGTATATCAAACGAAATTAAAATGGAAAAGTATTTGACTTAGTCTATAAATAAGGTCCTACCTTTTAGATAGCAAGTCATATTCATGTAATATCACCAGCAAGTTTTCTACAATGGCGAGCTCACTGATCTTCTCCCTACATTCTGGGCTACAAACGGAAAATCCTAGGATATTTATATAAAATAACATTATGGAAAAACAAGTATGTTATTTCTAGGCAACTTCTGCCCACTTATACATCATTACCTATTGCTTTGACTGGCTATACATCCTCAATGCAAAAATGATGTCACATTACATATGAAGTCTTAAAAATACAAAATAAATTGCTTCAGCACTGATGCTGCAAAAGTTTACTCTTATTTTCTGTATCATAGAATGCTTTAGTGAAATATTAACATGATGAATGACAAAAAAGGTTAAATATTTAAACATGTTTAGAAAATTGCTTTTAAACTTTTTTTAAAAGCTGAGGGGTTCTTTGTTATGCAAATATGTCTTCATAGTTGTATTGTATTCTATTATTACTTTGCTTATCCCATTTAAGTGCAAATAAAAATAATTTATATAAAAATAATTTATATAAAGAATAGGCAACATAATCACCAAAGTCTTTAATGATGAATGATTTTAATAATTTAGGCCATGATTCAGGAGAGTATCCATATTCAAGACAGCACTTAAATATGTGCTTAAGTCCCACTGACTTCAGTACTTAAAGTTAACCAGTAACTTAAGTTTTCTCCTGAAACAGAGCTCTAATTTGAAATAACTGCATATCCATTACACAAGATGATACATTTAAAAGGGTATTAAGAAGTACTCAAGTGAGGGAAAATTCTTTTTAAATTATTACAAGGAAAGGAAAAGAAAAAAATTCAAATGTACTAAATGAAGCAGAGTTAATCGAAAGTTGTCTAACTATTCTGATAAAAGTAACACCATTTTGGGAAAACCAATAAAAACCATCATGGATTTTTTAAAAATATTACAAATTCAACACTTCTCTTCACTAGTATGACTTTAGAATAATAATAATTCTACACTCAAAGTGGCTTCTACATTTAGTTAACCAGAGAATTTGCACATTCTTTTGGGGGTAAAAAAAAATCTGGTCTTTGCAGATGACATTTGTTCTATGGTACTTGAAAATAAACTTCATATATCAAGTTAAAGATATTCAAGCAAGATCAACTTATATTTCAGTCCTAGTGTAAAATTAAGTGGAAGACCAAAGTATGCATGTGTTACTATTCCAAAGAGCTCTGTTTTCATTTGTTTAAGAGAGAAAGCTAAAACGCAAACCAAAATACTTCTAACAAAATACCTTCTGTTTTAACAAAAGGGAAGAGATTCTGGAAATTCTCAGGGAAGAAATACCTACGTATTACAATGAATCATACCAGCTCTCTCCTCTTTTCACTTTTCTTTCTCTGTATAAAACAAACTTTATATATTTATATTAAAATGTAATATATAGTATTACCTATGCTTTAAAACAAAGCTGTTCTCCAAGTTTGTAAGTCACAGAATAATAATGGAGAACAGATCATTTCTCTTCCATACAACTATTAGAACTGGGAATTAAAGATGCTATATCTCCAGCTTTTTCCAAATCAGAAACATCACGTGATTTTAGCCATACTAAAATATTGACATAGCTAAATACACGTTTGTACATGCATACATATTTTAAAGTTACATAATACACTTTGTCCCTCCATCTTCCTGGATATGTCAAGGTATCATTTTTATTCAGATAGTCACAGCTTGTTCCACACCCCTTTCCTCCCAGCTTCAACAGAGGTTCACACCTGGATCAGAGCACTACTGCTGTTCCATCTCTCTCCCAGCTCCAGCAGCTGGGAGGGGGACAGAGGGGCAGCAGCACTCTGGACGTGGCATGAGCTGCCACTCTCCCTTCCCCTCTCAGGTCCAGCAGTAGCTTGGGACCAGTGAGAGACACTGCTGGATCTGGGAGCAGGAGGGAGAGTGGCAGTAGCAGCTCACACCAGAGTGAGAACACTGCCATGGTTCCGTGTCTCTCCCAGCTTCAGCTGGAGCTGGAAAGGGGACAAATGGCAGCAGCACTTTGGCCATGATGGGAGCCCCCTCTAGAGCTGGTGGGGGTAGAGAGAGAAACAGCAGCTGGCGGTCAGGAACACAGGTGCTTGTGGGCTGGATCTGGCCTATGGGCTGTAGTTTGCCCACCTCTGGCATAAGGTCTGCCTTGAAGGATCAGGTATTATGCCTGTATTTAACATGTAGGACTGGAAAAAGAATAAGGTCCAGACCCTGCAACATGTGTTTTTCAAGCTCTAAGCAGTCCCTTTGGCTTCAGTATAAAGTTAAACTGTGATGCTGGTAAACCAAACACCATCTCTGGCCAAGGATGTAGGCATAAGCTAAGAACTGACAAACTCATAGCTGCACACCCGATCAGTTCACTTATGTGTTAATATTGACCAAAAGAGGTATTAGTCTTATAAGACTGTATTTAGTGTTTAGCATCTATAGAATGTAAATAACTACATGGATTAAACATGCTTTTAATTTCTATATTCCATGCTGTACGCCATATGTAAGTTGTATGTTAGGACTCTGAAAATGTTTGCTTCAACCATATAAATTCAGATAGAAAGAGTGTTCCCTCTGCCTATCCAGGAGAACAATCAAAATTAGATGGGCCATCAAGGAACACTGCAACTAAATGGCTCTGTCAGGCCTTGGAAATACTGTGTATGAGGAAGCTTGTCCTTAGGACTCAGAGGCTAAATAAAGAAAAACAAGACAGACGTAGGAAAAGTTGTCATCTCTACTGTTCAAACTCTCACAGAGCAAGGAACACCCAACTGAAGCCAGAGATCCCCTGGATTCACCGTGAAAGACATTTTGAATTGACAGATCACAACAACTCTGGACAAATCTACACTGACTTCAGCTAAATTGCTACCATTAGAATGATTTTTCTGGATTGATATAGCAGACAACTAAGTTACACTAAGTCCATCTGGAAATTGACTTAGGGCATGCTATACTGGGGCAAGATTTTAAGTTGACCTTGAGATGCCAAATTAATAAAAGTGGAGGAGCATGGTCACACCACACTACTTGTGCCAGATTCTTGCAACCCCATTGCTTGCCATTAAGCTGAATTTAAGTGTGTTGCACTGTGGGTAGCCATCCCACAGTGCAACAAAGTGCTGTGGCTTGTGGGAAGTCAGCTGTTCTCCCATGATGCAATGTGCCCCCTCCTCCTGGCTTCTCACAAACAAACTACTAACAAACAGGAAAAACTTTTTGCACCATTTTTATCTGCTGCGCACATGGAGCCTGCTCATCTCTAGCATTTCCAGCAATACAGCAGGATCCAAAGTGGAGGGAAGGAGCTATTTACTGATGATGTGACCAAGATGAGCAGACAAGGAAGACAGTTGCAAGAACAGGGAATTCTGGGATAGATCCCAGAGGCCAGTAACATTGTATTGAACAGCTCTCTGTTTACACTGACTTCAGTGGCATCGCTGGGGGGAGGCTCTGGCGGCCTCAGCCCCCCTGAAACTCAGTGCCAGCCCCTCAGTAGCCCATCTCTAAACTGTGCGGGGGTGCGCTGTCGCGCTTCTGTGTAGGGAACACTGTGTGCAGCCAGCAGCTGTGGCCTCTACCCGGCCAGAAGACAGAGTCTGCCGGCTGGTAGGTAGCTGCCCTAGGCTGGGGCCTGAAGTTTTTAAAACTCCCACCCTGGCCTGAGCCTTCTCTGAGCATGCTCAGGGTAGGGTCAAGCTGGGAGCCTCAGGCTGTGCTGTGGCCCCGCTCTCCCTCGGGTAGTCAGGTAAGGGAGCCGGAGAGGAGTCTCAAGGCAGGCATGCTGGCCTGGTGGGGAAAGGGAGCAGGGCAGGGGATTCTCCTGGGGCAGCAGGGACCAGCTGCAGGATGTGGGGGTTAGGGAAGGGCTCGGGGAACTAGCGGTTGGGGAGGGAACGGATCGTGGCCCCAGCAGCCGGTGAGGTCCAGGGCCCCCCTAACATTTATGTGTAGCGGTGCCCCTGACTGACTTTAAATTGTATTTTTAAAATCGAGCAAAATGTCACGCCTCCTACAGGGGCAATATTATCATGTTAACTTATGACAGCAGTTAGTTCAGCTTTATAGCCATGTAAACATAGATGGAGGCTGTAGCGGGTCAACATAAGCGGCATTATGTGATTAATCTGTGCTCTCAGTGTAGACCAGGCCTTAGTATAACCACCCCCTTAAGTGGCACACTGTATTGAAGACACCACGCTGAAGGGGAATTAGGAAGTTGACAAGTGTAATGCAAGCTACTCTGTATAGTTTACATAACTGACAACAAATTTTCCCAGCACAGCAGACCAGGCCCCTGTCATTGATTTAGATTGTAACTCATTTGTGTGCATGTTTCCTTGCTTTAACCCATAAATAATGCTCATTTCCTTTTCCTGCTGAGTAAACCTGTAGATAGTTTAGTGCAAGACTGGCTACAGATGCCACCTTTGGTTTAAGATCTAGGGCAATGTTTCCCAACCAGTGTGCCACAGCACACAGGTGTGCCCTGGAATTTTTTGAAAAACTTCTCAGGATTCTGGATTGACTCATGACCATTCATGAGTTCATTTGGAGACTATAGGGTGAGGTGCCTTAAAATAATTAAAGGTATCAAGGTATGCCACATCTCAGAAAAAATTGGGAACCACTGATCTAGAGTATCAATTGATCTGAAAAAACAAACAAGGAGTCTGGTGGCACTTTTAAAGACTAACAAATTTATTGATCTCATGATCTCTCATGGGAGAAAATTGCACTTCATAGAATCATAGAATCATAGGGTTGGAAGGGACCCCACGAGGTCATCTAGTCCAACCCCCTGCCAAAAAAAGCAGGACCACTCCCATTAGATCATCCCAGTCAGTGTTTTGTCCAGCTGGGACTTGAACACCTCCAGAGATGGAGATTCCACCACCTCCCTAGGCAACTTATTCCAATGCTTCATTAAATGCTTGAAGATGGGGGACTCACATAATAGGAGGAAAATAAATGCGGGGAAGTGCAAGTCATAGGATCAGGTCAGAATGTTACAGCAAATCAAAGCAGTTGTTTAGATTCAAACAGTAGAGAACAGCATAAAGATAGAAGTGAGGTTCAATTGTTGTAATAAGAAAAAAATCCTAAATCTCTATTTAACCATAAGGCAACAGTGTCAAATCTGCATGTGAATTCCAGTTCTGCAGTTTCTCTCTGAAGCTTGGATTTGTAATCTATTTGTTTAAGTATGGCTATTAACAAATCATCAATGGAGTGAGCAGGGATATTGAAGTGTTCTCCTCTTGGTTTTTGAACGTTATTTTTGATGTCAGATTTGTGTCCATTTATTCTTTTGCACAGAGACTATCTGGTTTGTCCAATGTGTAAGTGATTGGTCTCTTGGGATGGAAGCAGCCTGAATATTTTGTAATTTTTGCTGTAAGATACAGTTCATCACTATGTCCAGTGTATGTGCCTGGAAAGATCCACTGGAGAGTTTAAGGGAACTGTCTATGACTCCATGGTAAGACTTGTTACAGGAATCTAGCAGTTCATGTTTATTACTAGCTTGGTGAAATTTATCTATAGAACTTCCCAACAGTTTGGGGTATATGTCCTGTTTCTGACAGTCTATCTTGAGGTAAGAACTTCATAGTTCTGAGCCACTCCAAACAGTGTGATATAGGCATATGCATATCTCTCTTCAGGACTGAAGCTTTGACTTGTACAGGAACACTTATCCTTCAGTAAATATCAGCTTCAATATTTTGGCATGAACTGAGATTAACTACAAACAACAGCTATTAAAATGAACTTACCTTTCTGCTAAGCTAGTGAGAGCAAGGAGTGCACCCAATAGCACATTACTGTCTCTGGCTCCTAGCAAATTTACTAAAGTCTGGAAAATTAGAGATTTAAAAAGAGAAATTATATGTTTTTCAACTATGACCAAGACATGCATATTTGTTTAGCAAAATTTAAATACTATCAAAATAAATAAATGTACAACACCAGTAAAGACACTACATCTTCACAGGATACACAACTATCCTTAGAAAGTTCAAAGAAATATATCAGAAAGGCACTTTGCCCTTCTTCATATATGCCAAGAAGTCTTAAAATCAGGTAAGTGTGTTTCCCCTCAAATAGGCGACTGCATCTGAAACAATTCAAGCAGGATAAAGCATCTGCCCTATTTCAAATACTAAGGATGACATCTGCTGCTGTAGAAGACACTGAGAACCCTGAACTTAGGTCCTACCAAGTTAAAAGCTTTTTACTTTACATTTGAAATAATATGTTTGTCACTTAAGGCCTCACATGCATTCTGTTAATGACTCTGATCTTAAAGTGGCTTATGTATCTAGCATTTTGATAAATATAATTTTGGTTTTCTAAAACAGAGACGGTCTTCTATTTTTATTTGTTGCAAGCTTGCCCTGCTTCATGGTCTGTTTTTTCTCTCTCTTGACCCATCCAAAGTAAACAAAATTGAGTTCATTCTACAGCAGCCAACTTATATCATGAAACACTAGTTGCATTAGTACTGACCTCATCTGTTTCTAATTTTGGCCCCAAATCCACAAAGAGATCGTGAAGTGCACATCCCCACCACCACTGAGTCTCAATGATGTCAGGAGTGTTCCACACATGTCTTGGAAGGGTGCCTTCATTGCAATTAAAAACCCACCACTGGCCTGTGTCAGCAGACTTGGGCTCATGGTGCTTGGGCTAAGGATTTGTTTAACTGCAGTGTAGATGTTCAGGCTCAGGCCAGAACATGCGCTCTAGAACCCTGTGAGGTGGAAGGGACTGAGAGCTTGTGCTGCAGCCTGAGCCCAAATGTCTACACTGCAACTAAACAGTCTCTTAGCCTGAGCTCCTTGAGCTCAAGTCAGCTGGCACAGGCTAGCCACTGGTTTTTAATTGCAGTAGAGACATATCCTTAGACTCTAAGACTTAGAGGTTCAAACTACAGGCACAAGCTCTTTGTTTATATCAGCTATTTCAAGACTATTTACAGCTTAATAATATAAAATTTAACATAAAGTAAATAGGGTTAGTTACTTGCCTGTAACTACTGTTCTTCGAGATGCGCTGCTCACTTCCATTCCACCTTGGGTTTGTATGCGCCAGTGTGCTCGATCACTGGAAACTTTTCTCTTAGCCCACTTGGCGGGACTAGCGGTGGAGCCCCCTGGAGTGGCACGCATACAACCCCAGTTAACTACCCCCGCTGGCCTGGCAGGTGCTCAGTCCCTTCTTTCCGCAACTCCGAAAGCGGGGACGGCGGGCAGGTGTGGAATGGAAGTGAACAGCGCATCTCGAAGAACAGTAGTTACAGGCAAATAACTAACCCTTTCTTCTTCGAGCAGCTGCTCACATACATTCCACCTTGGGTAGATTACAAGCCTTGCATCGGCTGGTGGGCTGAGTTAAGAGAGAAACCGGAATGAAGGACAGCCCTGCCAAAGGCTGCGTCATCCCTAGCCTGGTGCATAATGGGAGGTAAAAGTATGGACCGATGCCCATGTTGCTGCACAACAGATGTCCCGGACTGGGACTCCTGCCAGGAAGGCCGTCGACGAGGCTTAAGCCCTGGTCGAATGGGCCCGCACTCCCCCAGATAACAGAATGTGTGCCAATTGGCAACACATTTTTATGCAGGATGCAATCCATGACGAGATTGTCTGGGATGAAAAAGGGTTCCCTTTTACTCGGTCCGCTACCGCTACGTAGAGTTGCGTTGACCTTCTGAAGGGCTTTGTCCTCTGAATGCAGAATGCTAGAGCTCTTCTGACATCCAGAGTGTGCGACCTCCTCTGCTCACTCGATGAGTGTGGCTTAGGGCAGAACACCGGGAGGAATATATCCAGATTGAGGTGGAAGTCCAAAACCACCTTCGGGAGGAACGCCAGATGGGGTCTGAGCCGTACTTTATCCTTAAAAAAGACAGAGTAAGGGGGCTCCGGGGAGAGAGCCTTTAATTCCAAGACCCTCCTTGCGGAGGTTATAGCCACCAAAAATGCTACCTTGTGTGATAAAGACAACAATGGGCAGGTAGCCAAAGGTTCGAATGGTGGCCCCGTCAACCTTTGGAGGACCAAGTTCAGGTCCCATTGGGGAGAAGGTGGCCGACTCAAGGGAAAACCCCGCTCCAACCCTATTAAAAACCTCCCCACTAACGGGTGAGAGAAAACAGACTGACCCACCACAGGAACATGGGCTGCCGAGATCACTGCCAGGTGGACCTTTAACGAGGCTTGCATGAGGCCGTGGTGTTTTAATGCCAATAAGTAGTCCAAGATGTCCGGAATAGGTGCGACTCGTGGGTCCAGATCCCTGGTTTAGGCCCAGCTGTGAAAACGTAACCATTTGGTACTATACAACGCACAGGTCGAGGCTTTCCTGCTGCTGATCAGGATGTGTCTCACCTGGGCCGAACATGCAAGTCCTTCCGCTGTTAACCAGAGAGTCTCCACGCCATCAGGTGGAGTGACTTCAGGTTGGGGTGAAGAAGCCAGCCCTGGTCCTGAGTCAAGAGATCGGGTTGCAATGGGAGTTCCTGGGGCGGGGCTAACGATAGATCCCTCAGCATGTGGTACCAATGCTTCCAAGGCCAGGCGGGGGCAATCATGATCACCTGGGCCCTGTCCCTCTTTATCTTTAGCAATACCCTGAGCAGTAGTGGGAACAGAGGGAAGGCGTACATCAGCGGTCCCCCCCATGGCAGTAGAAAGGCATCTGGGAAGGAGCCCGCTTCCCACCCCTGCGGGGAGCAAATTTGGTGGCACTTCCGATTCTCCCAAGTGGCAAACAAATCAACTAAGGGAGACCCCCAACTGCGGAAAATCGGGCCCAGAACTCCCAGGTGTAGAGACCACTCATACTGGGAGTTGAACTGTCTGCTGAGGTGATCCGCCCTGTCGTTCCTCATCCCCGGTAGGTGAGAAGCTACAATATGAAATTTGCAGTTTACCGCTAGGTCCCAAAGCCGCATGGCGTCGTGGCACAGTACCGCTGAGCGAGTGCCCCCCTAGTGGTTCACATAATACACGGCCACTGAATTGTCTGTCAAGACCTGAACCGAGCGACCCCACAACTTTGTCCAAAACACCCTGCAAGCAAGTCTGATAGCCCTTAGCTCCTTTACACTGATGTGGAGAAGTTTCTCCACAGCTGACGAGCTGCCTTGCGTGCTGATGCCTACGCTGAGGTGTGCACCAATGTTCCCTCTATGCGGCGCTGGCACACTGCAGCAGCGCAGCCCACCGCAGCCGCCAGTGCAGAGAAGGCTGCTGGCAGCGCACGGCCAGCAGCCAGAGTCCTTACACAGAGCTCCTCTGGGGCTGGGAGTTTTCAAAACTCCCACCCAGAGAAGCTCTAACGGAGCATGACCAGAAAATCTGAGCATGCTCCATTATGCTTCTCTGCCCCAAGAGTTATGGCTGGGCCTTGCGGCTCCAGTCCAGCCCCAAGGTAAGTTTGTGGGGGCTGGGAGGGCTGCCAGGAGTGGGAGCAGGGGGATGCTGCCAGGAGCAGGGGGCGAGTGGGAGTGGCAGGGATGCTGCTGGGAGCAGGGGGGCGGCGCAGCGAGCCCCGCATGGGGGGGGGAGCGCAACGAGCAACAGGAGTTGCTCAGCTGCCTGCTCAGCTTAGAAGGAACATTGATGTGCACCCCAGCCGAGATCCGAGGCATCCGTGATTAATGTCACCGAGGGAGCCTCCATGCCCACAAACTGGGGGCTTTGCCACCATTCTAGCTGTAATAGGACTCTGCGTGTCACTGTCACTATTTTGTCTAAAGGATGTTTGCTGGGGCAGAATACCAATCGAAACCACTCTTGAAACAGGATGAGCCTGAGGCGGGTCAGGGGAACTACACTGGTGGATGCTGCCATGTGACCCAAGAGTCTAAGGCAGTGTCTGGCCATGGTGGTTGGATTTCGTTTTAGATCGGTGATTGTGTTTGACATGGCCTCGAAGCGGGTCCTTGGCCCGAGTCGAGTCTAAAACCGCCCCTATGAACTCTATCCTTTGGACTGGACACAACTGAGACTTCTGGTCGTTGATAATGAGGCCCAGACAGTTGCACAACGACCAGACCGCTCAGACACTGGCTCGAACCTGTTTCCTCAATCGGCCCCAAATCAGCCAGTCGTTGAGGTAAGGGAAAATATGGATGCCCTCCCACTGTAGGTAAGCTGCGACAATGGCAACACATTTTGTAAACACTCTCAGTGCTAAAGAAAAGCTGAAGGGAAGGGCTGTGAAGTGCAGGTGCCGGTGCCCCCTCACGAAATGCAGAAACCATCTGTGTTGGGGCTTGACCGCCACGTGGAAGTACGTGTCCTGTAAGTCGAGGTCGGCGAACCAGTCCCCAGGATCCAAGGAAGGGATGATTTGTTTGAGGGTCACCATTCTGAATTTTAACTTTGCCAGGAACCTGTTTAGACCATGTAAGTTGAGAATGGGCCTTAACCCCTCGTTTGATTTGGGGATCAGAAAGTAACGAGAGTAAAACCCCTTTCCTTCCTGTCGTCCCGGAACCTCTTCCACCACACCTTGTGTGAGGAAACTGTCCACTTCTAGGTTCAGACGTTGTTCGTGAGAGGTGTCCCTGAAGAGGGACTGGGGAGGTGGAGGATGGTTGGGGAGCCTGGCACAGAACTGCAGCAAGTAGCCATCTCACACTGTTCTCAGAACCCAACGGTCCGTAGTGATGGAGGCCCACTGGGAGTAGAATGGGAATAACCTGTTTAGGAATGGAGTATCCTGGACTTGAATACTTGGTTCATCGCCCTCATGCATCTCGTCAAAACCACCACGCCTGGCTGGTGGAGTGACGACAGTTGGGTCGAGATGGCCTGCTTGGGGAAGTGTTAGGCCTACCCCTAGAGGCCCTGCCCCTGTCCCTGTCCCTCTGCCTAGGCCTGCTGGTAAAGGGCTGTCTCGGTTGAGAAGGAATCTGAAGGAATCTGAAGGAACAGCTGTTTGAAGGGGCGACGGGATGGCACTGGAGAGACTAATCCCAATGAGCGGAGAGTTGCGGTTGAGTCTTTTAATTCATGGAGCTTGGCGTCTGTCTGGTCTGAGAAAAATGAAGTACCATCAAAGGGCAAGTCCTGGATCAATTGCTGAACCAGGGGAGGTAGGGCTGAGGCTTGTAACCATGCTGCCCTGCGTAGTGTAACCACAGAAGCAACAGTCCTGCCTGCTGAATCAGCAGCGCCCACGATGCCTGCAACGTCGCCCTAGCTACCACCAGGGCTTCTTCCAGAATGGTATTAAAATCCAAGCAGCGGTTGGCCGGAAGCAGCTGAGCAAAGCGTTTCAGGGAGTCCCAGAGATTGTAATTATATCTCGCCAGGAGGGCTTGGTGGTTCACTACCTGAAGCTGCAGCTTGCTATCGAATAAAACTTTTTCCCGAATGTATCAAGGGTCTTTGCCTCCTTGCCATTTGGGGTGTAAGCTGGTTGGCCCTGATGCTCTCGCTGATCTGCAGCATCCACCACCAGAGACGAGGGTGTGGGATGTGCGTACAAATACTGGCAAGTAGTGGCCAGCACACAGTATTTCTTCTCAGCACCTTTTGAAGTGGGGGCCGCCGAGGAGGGCATTTGCCATATTGATCAGACAATTCGCAGGACCCCTTCATGGATAGGAAGGGTTAATCTGGTTGATGTTGTGGCCGAAAGCACATTAAAAAGCAAATCTGAAGATTCCTTCACTTCCTCTACCTCCAAGCCCAGGCTGGATGCTTATCTGCGGAGAAGGTCCTGGTACGCCTTGAAATCATCCAGAGGTGAGGAAGGGGAACCGCGTGATTCCCCATCCAATGAAGCCGGGGGGAGCAACGCGTTGTCGTGGGAGAGGGTCGGTATTGTGACTGTTCCGCAGTGTCTCCCAACATTGATCTCCGATCTGTGGTGTCATCAGCTCTTGGGCTATAGCGTGGCTCAGCGTTCCGTGTCATCACCCAGGGGGTCCAACAGGGCCAATTAGCCAGCTACCCCTGGGGAGGTGGCCCCATCACTGATGGCTGGATCAAACCTGAGGCTGGCCTGTCGTGGGAGTACACTTATCCCTGAGTTGAGCCTTTTGAAGCCGAGGGTGACTGAGAGTAAGAGTAGGAGGAGGAGGAGCAGCTGGAGGAAACCTTCCCCTGTCGTTGAGGTCTTTTGGCCTGGTGCCATCCCGGGGGGGGGGGGGGCGGTAGCTGGGGAACAGTGCCCAGAATCCCGGTGCCACAGTGCCAGTGAGGGGGAAAGGGACGGAGAGTGTACCCTTTTCTCTCTGGGTACCCCGACCTGCGGTGCCTCTCATGTGAATGCCTGGCTGTTCACACACGGTCACGGCCAATGGCTGGGGACCAAGTTGGAGCCGGTGTGGAGTGCTCCATGGGAGGCGACTCTCTGCCTCGCCATGGGGAATCTTGGGGTGCCACTGGCCCTGACAAAGGGGATGGGGTGCCACGCAGCACCATACCGCGCCACACCAGGGAATTCAAAGTGGGTTTCCCCCGTGATGGTGGGTGAGAGGAAAGTGCGGCAGCCCACAGAGGGGAAGGCAAAGCTGACAGAGCTCTTGCCACCTCGTACGCCTCCAGTGTCGAGGGAGCCAGAGGCGAAGCTGATGCCAGTCCACCCGGGCTCAAGGGAGAGCCTCTGCCCTCCAGGCTAGAGTGCTCCCGACCCACATGGGCTTCTTTATGCACCGCTGGTGCGGCCAGTGCGGAGCATGCCCCTTGAGCCGACAGGCTCACCAGTACCGAGGGCTCTGCCTGCCCTGAAGCTGCTGTTACCGTCCCAGTCAGGCTTGTGAGAGAGGAAGGGCACGGAGGCTCGACCGCCAGATTCAGCGCAGACTCCATTAGGAGGGCTTTTAAGCATATATCTCTGTCCTTTTTAGTTCGTGGCTTAAAAGCCTTACAGATCTTACAACGCTGCGGGCGGTGCGGCTCTTCGAGACACTTCAGACAGTGATCATGCGGATCACTGACCAAAAACGCCTTGCTGCAAGCGGCACAAGGCTTAAACCCTGGGGAGCGGGGCATAGCCCCTGAGGGGGAAGCCAAATCACGCAGGGAAGACTTGATCCACTAATAGCTATTTCCGGTGACTGTTCACGAATGGCGGAAAGAAAGAAACTGAGCGCCTGCCGGACCAGCAGGGGTAGTTAACTGGGGTGGTATGCACACCACTCTAGGGGGCTCCACCACTGGTCCCACAGAGCGGCCTAAGAGAAAAGTTTCCAGTGATCGAGCACACTGGCACATACAAACCCAAGGTGGAATGTATGTGAGCAGCTGCTCGAATAAGAATTGATGTTACCTTTATGGGAAAAAGTTTCACCAAAACGTTTGAAGAGCTACCTCAGTAAGATGCATAATTTGTGCATAAGGCCAACACAAGCATCTCAGCAGCACACACGTACAAAATACAATTCAGATGATCTTAGTCCAGGTTGACAAGTCAATGAACTGATGGTTGCATATGTTATAATTACTTGGAAGATGGAGGGAATCTCATCTCAGCTTGATCAAATTTGGGAGGCATAAATCATTCACATAGGTAACTGGTTGGTTTTAATTATCAGTTCTTAAAACCACTTACCTTATGTGCTCCACTGACTATAACCCATTCTCTTTGATCCTTAACAGCAGAGATTTTTTGAAAAATATCTGTGAAATGAAGGAAGCTTCATAAACTGGGTGTCTCAAATCTAAGATTTTTGTTTTATTAACAGAATAATAAAAGAACACAGCTCTAAATCATTGACAGACTCTAAAATTGGGTATGTTCTTGACTTGATTAATAATTCATGTTACTTTTTTAATGTACAAAGAAGTAGCAATTTCTTCAGAAACAAAATTAGGGATGTACAAGAGTAAGGTCTGCTATTGGTCTGTGCTTTCAGATACTCAATACTATTTTTGTGTGTGACCATGATTGCAATAGGTCTAGCAAAATCACAATCACAGAATCATTTGCAAATACAAGTGCATGTCGGTTACAGTACTCACATGTCATGTTGACCAATTTGTCTACATTATGCTGCTCTTCTCCATATCCAAGATATCTATTAGCTACTGTTTCCATATGCTGTAAGTGGAACAAAATAGTGCGTTAACACAAGGTAAGGGATTTATGTTATATAGTAGAACCTTTATTTTATAAACTAACCAGGAATTGAAGAGTTCATAAAACAGAAAAGTTTATAAAATTGAACATCTCCAAATTACAGTTGGTAGGGTGCACGGATTGCATTATGGTGCAATCCATCACCTTTTCTTGTCCTTCAAACTACTGCAAAGTGATTTGCAATGCACCAGACATCAGAATGTGAAAGGATGCCAGCTTGTTCTTCATCAATATAATTTTTATTATGTGATTTTTAATAAGAGAAAGAAATGGTTTGTACAACTGGTCATGTGTAAGATTGGTGTTTGTAAAACTGAAGTTCTATTGTGCAAATCTAAAAGTGCTATGCACAAATATAGCCTGCAGATGATGAAGCAGCTTCAACAAGACTATACACTGCTGCTGCTGAAGGAGACTACAACGTTACAAAGAGGTATTACACTTCACAGTTAAAACAGAAACTATTTTTTTGTATTAAAAAGCTGATTATAACAAGGTCATTGCTAATTCACAACTTCTGACCTCCTCTTATTCATTACTGCCTTCCTCCTATTTTTCTAGGGGAGTTAACTGCCCTTCTCCCATTTACTACTTTGTGATAAGAGAGTTCAGGTTTTGCATTAACTTTTTAAAATACACCAGTAAATAAACAGACCCATCCATTACTGTTCAAACAACCCAGCAACAACCTAACAGGAATCAATTAACCACTTCTGAAAGATGCCACACCACCATTACACTCAGCCCTATTCATCACCCATCTCCTTAGATGCAAAGAAGAAAATCTGGGCTGTATAGTGTAAACTGAAAATCAACAAACTTTGGCTGTTATATACCAAGAAGTGAAAAATTTTGCAAGACACTTTAATATATGAGAAGCAATTACTTGAAAATCTTCATGTATCCTTAGTTCTACAGTAAGGGTAGGAACTGCATATTTTAAAGCTATATGACACCATAAATCATACATAATCAAACACTTTGCAACAGAAGTACATTTTATATGGACAAAATTAATCTCAGTACAGAAGGCCTCACAAAACTGACTACCATTTAAACATTAACCTAGCAGACAGTGGAATCTCTTCAACCTCTCTAAGTACTGAAAACAGACTCTGTAACAGTTCCAAATAGTTGGTGTGGAGAGGCTATGGCTCATAGCTGACACTTGAGCACCGATTTTGCTTAGCAAATTCACATGAAGAACACATCACATGACATGCATGTAGTGAAAAATGTAGTAGTAGTAGTAGTAGTAGTAGTAGTAATAGTAATACCACCTAGCTCTTGCATAGTGCTTTTCATTGATAGGTCTGTAAGTGTATTACAGAAGAGGTCATTTTCTAAATTCCCAGGAGAACTTTGAAAGTTTGTGCCTTAGTGTTTAATATATTTCCAAGACAATTTCAGAGCATAGAAAAACCATTCATCTCTCCACTACAAACCCACCACATAGTACTGAGAACCCCAACAGCTCAAAAACAGGGAAACAGACCATAAAACAGTTAGGAGATTGGCCAAAAAGTATGAGGGTTTGCGGTTTTTTTAAATTAACAATAAAATTTTCAAAAACTTCCATATGACTCAGATGCTTAAACCTCCTTTTCACAAGAGACCTAATCACTTAGAAGCCTAAACTCTTACTAAAAGTCAATGAAACTCAGGCTCCTAGCTCACACAGAGGCAGGGGCATCGATGCCCCGAGAAAAGGTTTGGTGCACAAGTCCCACATGCACATGCTCTCCTCCTCCAACTACACCCTCCCCCACAGCACCTCAGGCCCAATCTGGCTTGCCACCTGCCAGCCCCACCACCAGCCCCACGCTAGAGTTGCCTCACCATCAAGCCCAAGCCCCAGCTCACTTGCTTGCTCCTGCCGCTGGCCTTGACCCAGGTGCTGAGCCTGATCTGCTGCCAGCCTCAGCCCCGAGCGCCAGCCCTGATCCCACCCCGACCCTGGCTGCTGAGCCCAAGCCCTGAGCATGAGCCCCGGTCACAGCACTGAGTGCCAGCCAAAAGCACCATTCCAATCCCAGCTGCCAACCCCCAGCCTTCAGCCCAGACCACCAGCTCAGAATCTGCACCCTCATCAGGCCCCCGAATCCTGCCCCCCAGCTCCCTTTTCCCTTCCCCTTCCTTACCCAGTGGACCTGACACCACTTACCCATGCTGTAGGGTTCCATGTTGCAAGGCCAAAGAGGAAAGGATTTAATTTACTCTCTTCTCCTGCCCTGTATCACATATGTCAGTAACAAGACGTGGGGCAGGAGAAGCTAGGCTCCCAGCTGATCACTCCTCCCAGGCAGGTGTGGGAGCTCAAGCAGCTGTCTGCACCTGCCAGGGACAGAGATTGGGAGCACTGGCTGGCACATTTGGGGCTTGTGCCCTGTGTGCCCAATGCCAGTGACACCCACACACAGATGTTTTTTTAAAAAAATCATAAATTATGTTCTGTAATCTGCTGATTCTTGTACTTCCCTAGGCCTCCTTGAATGGGTGTATGATAGTTAAAATACTGTCAGTTCACAAATTTATCAGTAACATGGTTTTGGCTCCTGCCACAAGAGGTCTCACTAACAGACTCAAGCCCCATTATGTTAACGTTCATATAAACACAGAGTAAGACAGTTACTACTCAGAGCCTGAAATCTAGTGCAGTGGTTCCCAAATGGTGTGCTGCAGCAACACCTAAAGTGTGCGGTGAGAATCCCTGGGAGCTGGGGTCATTTTAAACCTCCCTCCCTGCTCAGCCCAGCCACGTGGGCTGTGCAGGTGGGGAAGCCTGCAGCAGAGTGTGCTCCTGCTGGCTGTAGGTAAGTGCGGGCTGGGGAAGAGGGGGTTAAGAGGTTCAGGGGGACATTGTGGTTGGGGCTTAGGGGCATGGGAAGGTGGGGAGGGGTGCAGAGAGCTGTCGCTGGCCCCATTCCAGCCCCAGCCACCTAATCCTGCCGCAGTCAGGGGTCCCTGGAACTGGCAGCGGCAGCCCCAGCCCCAGCCCCAGCCTGCCCCACTCCTGGGTGTCCGCAGGGGCTGCAACCGCGGCCACAATCTGGCCCCCATCTGGGGTGTCCGCAGATGCTGCAGTCCCTGGGGCCATTGACCCTTGCTCTGTTCAGGGGTCCCCATAGCTGGCAGCAGCGGCTGCCCAAGCCTGCCCCGGCCAAGGGTTCCCAGAGGCACAAGCAGCCCCATTCCAGCCCCGGCTGGGGCTTCCTGGAGGTGCCGGACAGCAGGCCTCATCTGGTATGTACTGGCAACACCAGTGGTGGCAGGATCCAGCCCCAGCCAGGGACCCTGGGATGCAGGTAGCAGGATCTGGCCATGGCCCCAGTGACTGGAGCTGAATGGGGGGGGGTGGATTTTTGTAGCTGCTACCCCCAGGGGTGGGTTAAAAATCTACCCATTGGGGGGAGGATGATGGGGGCCAGGGAAGAGGCAAGGAGATAGGGTTGGCGGGGCTGCAGCAAGACCTGCAGTGGCCCTGGTGAGACCTGTGCGGTGGCTGGTGGGGGCTAGATGAGGTGGGGCCCAAAGGGCTATTTATGGCCTCTGCAGTGATGAGAGGGTCCATCATGGGCAGCAGGGGGCTGTGGGGGACAGGATGGGACCCACTTGGGTGGGAGGGAGCTGCTGTGAGGTGAGGGTCTGCCCTGGCTGGCAGGGAGCCACTTTTGGTGAAGGGGGAAGTGGGTGTTATGCCAGGCTCCCCTGCACTACCCTCCCATTCCCCAGGTTCCCCCTGCCACCCCACAAAGCCACTCCTGTTCTCCCTTCCCCTCTGCTGCCACCCTTGTGCTGCTCCCCACATGGCTACCTTTTCCTCTCTTGCCACCCCTGCCCTGTTCTGCTACCCCTACCACCCCACATAGCAACCTTTCCCAACTAGTGTGCTGTGGGTCCTGAATATTCATGTTATTTTGAGTAAATATAAATATTCATGAGTTTTTTAATGGTAGTATGCCTCAGAAAAAAATGAAGGTATCAAGATGTGCCATGACAGAAAAAAGGTTGGGAACCATTGATCTAGTGCAAAGCACAGCATTCAGCATTATGATGTGGGAGCTGCCTGGAACTAGGACCTACCAAACTCATCTCATATGAGGAACACCAAACATATTATGACAAAGTTCCTCCTCTACTTTGGTGTGTCCAGCGCTTCCTTCTACCGACAGAACAGGAACTGCTTCACCTCTGAATGTTCTGCCCCCTTATAGGAGTGAGGATAATATAGCCTCTCTAAGATGGCTGCTGTCTGCTGGCTCCCAATAATGTCTTGGTTCTCATAGGGCCTTTCCTCTTTGCTGTGGCTCTTGTCCCTCCAGTGGATGGCCAATTTGGGGATGGGAGCTATCCCACCCTTGACTCTGGGCCCCAGACCAGGGACCCTACAAGCTCCAGCCTCACTCTGCTGCTTCAAGAAACCAGCTAGATTCCTTGGGTTACTTCCCCATGCCCCCTTGAATTAATGTCTAGACTCTGCTCAGACAGGTGCCTTTCCTGGCTTCCTTGCCAAGGGAAGCCATTGGTCTCTGACAGTCCCACTGGATGTGATCGTGTCCAGTTAAATCTTCCCTTTCTGGCTGGATCTGTTTCACTCACACCTCCAGGCCTGGGAAAGGTCCTTTGCCCATTTGGCCTGGGGTTTTTACTCCCCTCACTCTCTACATGAGGGGTTTTTCCTGACTTGCATAGTGCTCCTTCTCCTAGATCCATAAGCTCTCCTTGATCTCACATTCCAGTCACACCCTCTCTCTGGAGGAAAGGTTTTTAACAAGCCCTGGGCAAGGTCTTACTTAGCTCCAGATGTGCCAAGTAACCTGGAGTAACCCCTGCTCAGCTACCAGGGGAAAAGGGACTTGCTGAGAGCCTGGGGCTGATTTATTGGCTTTCTTGTACTCTCCAGAAACCTTCCACTCTGAACCTGTCACATATGTTATATGGGAACACTTTTTAAGTCCCATTGAGCTGGACGGGAGTCATGTAAAAGGCTCAATAATGTATTAGCAGTGCCCCGAGGCATCCAGTCTCCCACAAATACTGATGTTACACCATGCCAATAAGGATTGCTTTATGGAAAGAAAAGTGTATTATATCATGTTCATATTTCTGGAGAACACTCTCCTATGGTTTGTTCTCAGTCTCACCAGCATTAATGAAGTACCATACCTTATTGTTAAGGGGATAGTTCCCATTAACCAAAGTAGAAACACTAGGAATGCAACAAAAAAACAAATGCTCACATAACATCCATATTCATTTCTAAGTATGCCTGCAGCCGCAAGCCATTCAATATTGATTCCAGGATGCTTAAACTAATTTTTATATATTATATATAAGCTCCCGAACACATAGCCATTGTCGGTTATAGCCAGAGAAAGAACAATAGTCACCAGGTCTATAGCACAGGCTTTTCCCACTTCAGTTACTGGAGTAACTGGTGGGGAGAAAGCTTGTATTATCCATGGTACACACCAGACAAATATACTGAAAGCACACTTATCTACTGAGCTGCACAAGTATTTGAGAAACAGCAATCAAACACTGAGCATCAGATTTATGGTTTCTATTACAGGCCAGAATGTGGTTTCCAATAGCTTAGCCATTTGGTCATCTCTACCAACTGAACTGGGGAACCTCTGGATCTAATAATATGAACCATACCACCTGAGCTAACACACTAGACAGCCTAGCACAGAAGCAGCAGCAGGATCATATATTTTTGCATGTGGGGTAGCCACTAGGGTGTGATACAAAGGTTTGCTATGTCAGTTCAGATCACAGTAGTATCTAATTTGGCATGTTCCTTCTAAAAGACTGAGGCTAAGTAGATGAGACCTGGCTCTTTTATATGAAATATCTAGGATTTATTCCTAGCTCTGCCGCTCTGTCTTCCGGGAGTAAGATGGCATAGTCCAAGCCTCTTGAAAGGCACAGGTGGTGGTGTTCTTGGCAACTGGCAACCTTATTCCATGTGGACTAACTGCCACCACAGGTTATGGAAAAGAAAAGTGAATTTGGCCATGATGCAATCTGCAACAGTAGGTATACTTTTCGATGCGTTTGGTTTTTAATTTGGCACATAATACTGTTCAAGAATCTGTGGCAGAGTAAAGGGTGAAAAGTTCCTCCTTGATGCCTCTGCTATCCCCACCCTAGCAGCCTGGAGTGGGACAAAGTGGTCAGCAGGGCCCTAAACAGCAAAGAGGAAATCAACAGCTGAATGTGCGGTTTAGCACCAGCTAAAACCTTGCCTAATGAGACAGAAGGAACAGCTATTCCCCAGCTGGACGGGATACATAAACCAGCTGAGGAGAAACCAAAAAGGGAGGCATGGCCAGGGAGCAGGGCCAGAGCTACTACATAGTTTGCCTTCTGGCTAGCGAGGGTAAGCAACCCAGAGCCTCAGGGCCAAAAGGACCTGGTCTGAGAGTTGGGATTACACATGTACACGGTAAATAAACAACCATGAGTAATTGCGCTGGGTGATGTCTGCAAGTCCTTTTATTCTGGAATGAAGATACCACCCAGAGGACACAGAACAGCAGGGGACCTGTGGCAATCTGCCATAATTAGGGTTACCAGATACCAAAGCCTGGAAAGGACGGGGGAGTACGAAAAGGAGGACAGTGGAGGACACATGGAGAAAATGTAGTATTAATGTAATATTTTTCTGTTTTTAGGGAGCCTTGGAATGCTTTTTCCCTAAAAATAGGGTATTCTGGGGGCGTTCCAGCATACTTTAACCCCTGTAAGTAAAAAGCCAAACAAAATCATGTATTTTTAAAATGCCTGCCAGACGGAGGATGTGAAAATCAAAAGGAGGACATGTCCTTCTTTTGCCTGACATCTGGTAACCCTAGACATAATCCCACTACCTAGTGACCTGAAACTACTGTTAGTACAGTGCTGAGCTTCCTATGAACAGATGCAACAAACTGTACAATGACTATTTTAGGTAAACTGACAATTTTATTACTGATCGTAAACTGCAATTTGATATCAGGTTTCCTTCCATTGGTGAGGAACTGAACTACTATATCACCATTTAGCAGCAACTTCCAGATCATATCTTGCACACCACAAAAGCCAAAATGATTTTAAAAGCTTTTAAATCACACAGTAAATATATAATAAGAAACACAACAAGAACATATAGTCAAGGGGAAAGCTTGAATTAATAAGGTGCAGCCTCTGTCAAAAATATTTTACAGTGACAGCCATAGTACATGAGATAATTGTTGGACAAAGGCATGTTTGCATCTAAAACAAACAAATATCTCATAATGAGGCACAGTCAAGGGTTAGTCTGCCAGTCATATTAAAATGTGCAATAATTTTTTCATGCATACTAGTCATTCGCTGTCTTAAGAAAAGAATCTCTGTCAAGAGCTTGCACTTTTAGACTGCTACCATATGTAAGCTAAGTGCAATTTTCTTTCAAATGACCAGCTAACTACACAACTTAAACGTTACAGACTGTTGATGAGGCAGTATGTAGTAATGATTCCTGAATCCAAAGTTTCAAACAGGTCTCCACTCGATTTTTATGAAGGCTATTGGGAGGAAATATGGGGGCAACAAACATTACAGCATTATAACCCAAACACAGTCTGTGGCGTAAGGGCACAATCGCTTAAGATTCCTTTGCTCTACAAACAAAATTAAGATAGAGTGGACCCTCACTAATACTAGTTTATTAATCTACACTC
Source organism: Podocnemis expansa (assembly GCA_007922195.1). Lineage (NCBI taxonomy): Eukaryota > Metazoa > Chordata > Testudines > Podocnemididae > Podocnemis > Podocnemis expansa. The sequence continues at coordinate 4,784,343 of ML681964.1, read as the reverse complement.
CCATATGTGACATACAAATCCTATAAGCCTCTTCTAACATCTCAGCAACAACTTAATAGCTAAGTGCTACAGTGAAATATCACTCTGTTAAGATTTCATATCTAAAAATAATTCACCTTCAGGCAGAAAGGAAACTTGAAAACTTCTGCCCAGAAGGTGAAAGTTTCGGAAAGCTATGAACAACTGAAAACAGGGCTAGAATGAAAAGTATTATGCAATTTAAATAGAAAGATTGCAGCTGCTGCACCTCTAGTATAACACACAGTACGTAGTCACAGCTGCCATTAGACTAATGGATTTAATGGTGTAAAAAAACCCATAACTTCTGACATTTGGAGATATTTATATGTGAGCAATTGGATGTGACAGTAAGCATTTGAATAAACTTCACTGAGAACCTGTAAGAGCTGAATATTTTAAATTCTGAGCACAGGGAAGTCTAACAGATAGATGGGATTCAATAGCAATGCCAAGATGACACAGACAGGATGGATGAGTGTAGTCTCAAGTGAGAGCTTTACTCTTTGAAACCAAATTTATTTAGATTTGGACAGCCACTACGGGAACAGTGGGAGCCACCTACATGCACCCATGACCTACAGATATAAAAAACCCCAATAGACATCATTAAAAGCACAGTAATCTGTGAAAAACAGTCATTTCAATGTGTTTGTATTATCTGCAAATAGTGTAGTGGTTAGCACATCTGCTTTACATACAGAAGGTCCTGGGTTCAGACCCCAGGGGGCTAGTCTAGATGACCTCATGAGGTCCCTTTCAACCCTATGAGTCGAGTCTATTCTAAAACTAATAGTGTTTCTGTCACTTCTGGTACTTCTTCGGAGAAGTAAGTCTCTACAGCACAAAGGGACTTTACACATCCTTCCTTCAAAAGCCTAGAACTCATTCTCAGGGACCAGGGCAGTCTACACTGCCTATCCTTTTTTGGAGGCAGTCGAACAGAGATACGCAAGTTAAAGTTACTTAAAATACCATATCTGTGTTCCGAACTTCTTCCTCAGTTTAACTCAGCACTAAGCCAGCTGCCGGGGTGGTGTTTAAAGATCAACTTACTGATCAGCTGAGCAGGTTTTCACAGACCCGATCAGTCAATCAGGAAGTTTGAACTGACCGCAGCACATTTGAAAAGCAGCCCTGAGCCAAGCATGTTTCAACCCTTAATAGCATTCTTCATTTCAGCAAACTAGCTACTGAGTAATTCAATTAGCTAAAATAAAACATCATTGCTGCTCTTCACTAAATTACTTTTATAGTGACTTTGGGCATAACTGGAAACCACACCTACTTATCCCCATGCCAACAGAATAACAATTCTTTTTTCTGTCCATGTGCCAACAGAACACCACCTTTACAACACATTTTATTCTTATCTTTGCATAAACAAACTATCATGTAAGATAACATACAAAAACAATAAAGAAAATGTTACCTGGGCTAAACTGTCAATTCCACCCAGCTTATGAAGCACCTCCTAAGCATAAATAAAGAAGAAAACCAATTAATTGCATTATAAAATGTAAACATTAGGAAGAATGAGCAGTGTAATATAAATGGCCTGCTTTTTGGAAGTGCTAAGCTGTCGCAAAGCACAATGAATTTAATAGAATTGGTGGGTACTCAGCACCTTTGAAAAGCAGGCTACTTACAATTTTGGAAAGCTGAAAATTGGCAACAGTGCACAAAAAAGCTATAGCATGTATGGAATTGCAATATGCTGAGGCAAATAGATTGTTTCTAAAGAGTATAGTATCATAAACTGTAGGGATGGAAGGACCTCAAGAAGCCATCAATTCCAGCAACACTACTCTGTGGCAGGACCAAATAAACTAGGTTTACCACCTCTCACTGGTGTTCATCCAATCTGTTTTTAAAAACCTCCAGTGATGGGGATTCCATAAACTCCATTGAAAGCCTATTCCAGAGTGTAAATATGCTTAGAGTAAGTTTTATTCTAATAACTAACCTGAATCTACCTGTCGCATATCAGCCCATTACATTTTTTCCTACTTTCAAAACACATCAAGAATGCAGCTGATCACAGTTTTCCGTATAACAGTTCTTATCATATCTGAAGACTTATCAGGTCAACACTCAGCTTTCTTTTCTTAAGACTAAGCATGCCAACTTTTTAAAGAAAAATTAACCTATAAGAATAACAATCTATAACTGTAACAGCTAGGACAAAATTAACAGCATTCAATCATTATATTTCAGAATATCCATTTTATAGTTTTCTACAATTAATACATTTTCATTGTGAGGGTTCTGCATGTCCCTCTACAGAGTTGGCCAGTATCAGGGAGAGGCTTCTTAGATTAGACTATTCACCTCTTCTGATAGAGCAACTACTAATTTCTTATTTAGAATTAGTGATTATAACTACTGTACAGGAAACATCAGAACTTGAACAAAACTATTCTGCAAAAGTCACATGCATGCAGCAAAATGTTTGTATCAACTGCAGCAGTTTTGCAGTTTCAGTACTCTTTCTTGATTAAACTTCCACTACTGGAATTTTGCTGTGTGTTTGTAGGCTACTGTTATATTTTCATATTATGTATACTGTACATATATTGTGTGTGTGCGTGTCTTCTGCCTTCCAATAAGAAACAATATTTGGCAAACCAACCTGATAGCATGGATCTCTCATTAATAATCTCAGACAGATTAGTACCCTCAGAAAATGGATGGATGGTGCTTGATTAACCCACTCTCTGTAACAGAAACATCCAGTTACAAGCCCCAGCTAATAATAAATACATAACAATGAACACACATAACACGGTTTTTCAATTTGGGACCAGAGTCATTATGAGGCTAATAAGCACATAAACCAACCAAACAGCATAGTCTTAATACTGTTTTTATTGAAGCATTATAACCAGTTCCCTACAAATAACACAGATTTTATTAAACTGCATATTATTAGCTAAACTATTATATCTAATAGACCAAATAAAGCAACAGTACTACTAAATTCCAGAAATGGTTATCACTGAGCTATAGCATTTCAAGATACAATACAATACAAACAGTTTTTCTCTGTCTACAAAAGTTATATATACTATTCCTAACAATAACTTTACACACACACACACACACAAAGTGAGTATAAAGGGCAGGTATGTGTATTAAACTAGATAAGTTCTCCAGAAATGTAAGACATCTACACAGAATGGTAGTTCTCTTCCCATGTTATTATTTGCTATTGGGAACTAAGTCGAGAGCTGGAAACATTTTGATAAAAATATAGGCTGTGCTGTAATAGATGCGAACAAACTCTCGCATCAACTTATCTGGGGCAACCTCTCTGCATTCATACCCTGTTCAGAATACTGGCTCTTGTCTAGGTTCTCCACAGATGCCTATCCAGAAAAGTGATATTTGCTTCCAAAAAGAATTTACGGTTTGCACAGAATCCTTTTGCAAGGAAGTGGAGGATACTTTATCAATAAAGATTATAATATGTTGTAAAGTGAGCTCTGCTCCTTGTTTGGCAATGGTCTGTGGAACAGAAGGGGAAGGTTTTTGATCATGCCCAGGGCCAGATTATTGCATGGGGCTACAGGGACTAAAGCCTAAAGGGTGATACAGGATCCAATCCCTAAAACCTCTGATCCAGCCCCCACCCACCCCCCACCACCAGGGGCATCACTGCCCCGGGGAGGGACCCATGGCACAGCCCCAAGCTCCGCCCCCTGACTGCAGGCCACTCCCCCTATCCAGGAACAGGGCCAGAAGCCATCGCGTGCCGCCACGGGCAGCTGGGCCCCGCACCCCCAGCCAGGGATGGGGTCGAAGCAACCGCTGCTGCTGCGGGCAGCTGGACCCCGGATCCCCCACTGGGGATGGGGCTGCTGCAGCCACGGCCACAGGCGGCTGGGCCCCAGATCCCTGGCTGGGGACGGGGCCAGGAGCGGCCTCCATGATTGAGGCCTGGATCCCCAGCTGGGGACAGGGCTGCCGTGGCTGCAGGCGGCTGAGCCCATTGGGCCGGAGATCAGGGGGACCGCTAGACTTGGGGCACTGGTGCTGGGATTCGGGACACGTGCCCCGGGTGCCCAGCACCAGCGATGCCCCTGACCACCACACTCAGTACCAGTGGGGTTTGAGAGAGCAGTGAGCGCTCCTGCCCTGCTGGTGTTGGGGGGAGGGGCAGGGCCCAGGGGCCAGACGCTGGGCTCTGTGCTCTCACACAACCTCTTGGCCAGCTGGTCCACCCCTGGGCATGGGGAGGGGCAGACAAGTGCCTGTTTGCTCTGCCCAGAGGGTGGGGCCAGCTGGCACACAGCATAACCTCCGCTCTAGAACAGCCTTTCAGGGCCCCTGCGCCAGCCAACCCCAATGCCCAGAGCAGACTGCACAGAGCAGAACCAGGGCAAGAATACCTTCTGACCCCAGGGCTGCGCACAGCCAGGGGAGTTGCTGCCATGCCAAAAGGTCAGGTGCCAAGCCCCCTGATGTGCAGCACTGCCCCTGATGTGTGCCACCAACATCCCCCGGAGCCCTATCCAGGAGCCAGATTGGTCATCTCTGGCTAGCATCCCAGCCTGGATCCAGCAACTGCCACTGCCAGCCAGAGGCACGAGGCCTGGGCCCAACCTGTCTCCTGCTGCTGCCAGCTGTCCCAGTTGGGATCTGGCCAGCCAAAGGCAGGCAGCCCCATTTGGGATTTGGCCCCTCCCAGTCAGCAATAGGCGGCCCCAGTTGGGATCCAGGCTGAGCCACTGGCTGCTCGGGCCCAATTCGGCCACTGCCAGCCAGCAGCAGGTGGCCCCGGCATAATCCAGCCACTGCCACTGGCAGTGCCAGGATCCACCCCTGGGCTATGCTGCTTGGGCTTGGTGGGGGGTGAGTTGCAGCCACCTGCAACCCCTAAGCCACATCGCCTGGCTTTGGGGGTTGGAGGGGAGCCACTCACAGCCTCCCAGGCTCCGCCGCCTGGGCTTGGGGGTGGGAGCCGCCTACAGCCCAGGGCTTGGGAGATTGGAGCTGCCCACAGCCACCTGGGCGTGGGCGGTTGGAGCTACCTAGGTAGGGGAATCACTGACCTGTAAAAAGGGTCAGGTCTCGGGCCCCTGATATGCAACCACACACCCCAACATGTGGCCCCACCCCAAGCCCAACCTGGGAGCTCTCCTTACCTCTCCTGCCTGCCACCTCACACACACACACACACACACACACACAATACAACAGAACTACTTAGCAGTTGCTGGTCCAGGACTGGGGAGGGGGAGTCAGTCACTTGCAGGCAGTGTCTGCCTGCACAAGGATTTAAAGTTCCTTCTCTGCCCAGGGCGGTCACCTAGGGCACCAACACTAGAGGGCACCACCTTGCAGCACACAGGCATGTAGCCCAGTGCACAGCACGTTTAGAATCTTTTTCAGCTGGCTCCACTCCTCACTAAAGAAAAGGTAAGTGCTGGGGGTGAACGGCTAGAGACAGGCTTGGGGGGGACTAGAAGGAGTGGGTAGGAGGGAGGGGGAGCCTAAGCCCATCTGCTGGCTTGCAACTCAGGCAGCTTTGGGCTGGCACAGCCCGCTGCTCACCCAAAGCAGCTCATTGCACCAGCTGCCCCCCCTCCCCCCGGGCAGCCTGCCACACCAGCCAGCCCAGCCCACCACGGGAAGCAAAATCACAGGCACCTAGGGCACCAGAAAACCTTGGGCCAGTCCTGTCTCTGCCACTGCCCTGGCCTAGATGACTGAGCTGCATGTTCCAGTGCAGGGCAGCAGCTAAGCTCAAGCAGGCAGACTCACTGTATCTGTGCCTGCTGGGCTAAAATTAGAAGGGGGCTGGGGCTGAGACTCAGAGGGGCTGATGCCCCTTCCCCCAGTGACGGCCTGACGACCCACATGCCACTGTGCTGGGTGCAAGGGTCTCACTGTGGGGGAAGGGTGCCCAGGAGGAGGGGGGACCTGTGGTGAGGCAACCTGAAGCCTCCAGGCCAGTTAATCTAGGGTTACCAGATGTCTGACAAAAGGAGGACATGTCCTCCTTTTTGCCCTGTTGTCCTCCGTCCTCCAGGCATTTTAGAAAAGGTGCTATTTGTCCGGCTGTTTGCCCGACGCCTGGGGCAGCACTGTAAAAATACAAGGGCACACCAGCCCGCAGCTCCCAAATGAGTTCCCCTGCTTGTCAGCCAGCAGCTGCAGCACCTGGTGGAGTTGGGAATTTGGAGATGCTCCATTACTGGCCCCTGCATGTCAATAGGCAGTGAAGAGGCCCAGCTGGCTGGGGCAGGGCTGGCTGCAAGCGGGAGATCTGGTTTCCTTCGCCTCCTTGCTTCCCCTCCTCACCCCCAGCTTCTTTCCAGGCTCCAGCTCAGGGTCTGCTCACCTCCTATCTCCTGGATTTTGGGGAAGACTTGATCTTATTTTTTGGAGGGGCTGGGGCTTTTCTACAGCTTGATGGGGTCTCTGTGGTGCCCTGTGGCTGCTGCTTCATTTTCTGCTTTGCTACCCTGCTTGGTTTAAAGTTTCCCTGGAGGTTTCTTTCTCTAATGGTTTAGCTAAGCCAGATCTTTATTCCTCCTAATGGGGATTGGCTTTTTGTAACAAATCTTTTGTTTATAGGTCAAGGAAAGTTCATTTTGGATTGTAAGGAGGTTTGAATGCATATGATTTTCCTTTTTTCAGTTTGCTTCTCCTTTCCAAGATGAGATTAGTCCACTAGAGATGTATCCTTAAATTTTATTAAGATGTACTGATGTGCAAGTATTATACCTTCTAAAGTATCTGCTGGCCTGGGCCAGATTGTATAGTTTAAATGAAGTCAGTGAGAAATTTGACTGAACAAGGATTTCAATATTTGTCCCTTTGTTAGCACTTTATCAAATAACAGAAAACAAGCAGCTTGGTTTTGCCTTTTGCTTATATATTCTATTCTTATTTTTATATTACTTTTAGAGAGTGTTTCTTTTGCTATATTTAGGAAAAAACTGATCATGGCATCTAAGCATAGGTGGAGGTGTTTGTGTGGAGCATTCGATAGTCAAAAACATCTAAGTCTACTCCCCCCTATTTGACATGTATTTCACATAAAAGCAAACAGAAAATGTCAACTGTCATAAAAGAAATATATCTCCATCTGTGGTGCATGGTGGACATAGTAGGATATGATGTCTAGAAATTTGCATTTTATGTAAAAGTTTGTTTCAGGCAGGTCTGCACATAAAACCCAGCAGCTCTCACTTCTGATTTCTCCTTGCCTGTGGGTGTAAAACTTGAACAGCTTGTCTGTGATTTTTTTTTTTTTTAAATACTGCATAGTGAGGCTCAGAACTGAGGATAGATGGGGATTTCCCTACACCCCTCCTGCACCCCCCCCCCAGTTGTCAGCTAGTAACAGTGTTATACCAAATCAGTGAGCACCCACTACACCCCACAAATCTCCCCCTATAACCCCTAATTTCATGTGGTGGGGAGAATACTGCCAACAGAGATTACTTTTCCTTTAGAAGCCAACACCTCAAATTCAGCTAGACTTCATGGAGTCAAGGGCCTGCCCCTCCATGTGTCAAAGAATGAGAGTGAAGTCTGTGAAGAACTTACTGTGTTAAAACTGATTTTAATCTTGTCCATAATTACTACATTAAATTATTGGAGGTTTGCTTCCATTTACAACTCATAATGTAAAAATATCAATCTGGATAGGAGTTCTGCAGTGTGATTCTCCTTGCACCTTGATGTAAATATTAAATACTTAATTTTGTGATGTCTTAAAGTGGCTGGCTTTATGGTTACTTTAATGTGAAGATAAAAAATACTTAACTAGGGGCTCACTAGACAGGTTTCTCTGCAGTTGGATGATCAAAGGGGCAAGCATTTGGGTGGCGGCAGTGGCTGGGTGGATGAAGGGGGCCTGGGTGGGGCCCCAGATGTTTGTGTCCTCCAAAGTCCTCCTTTGGTACTTCCCTGTCCTCCTTTCCATGCTTTGGTATCTGGTAACCCTAAATTAATCCAGCCTTGAGCATGCCTTAAATAAGCATCTGACAAAGAGATTTTTCTCCCACGACAGCTCATGTGATAAATACCTTTGTTAGTTGTTAAAAGTGCCACAGGACTCCTTGCTTGTTTTGCTTAAAGCCTCAGTTTTTCAGGAGCCCCAGGTCAATAATAGAAACTATAGGCTTTCACAGGGTAATCTGTTTTTCATGTTTCCCAGCAGAAGCAGTAGTTACTCAGTACAACCCCTAGAGGCTTTGTCCTTCTGCAATGGCAGCTGTAAAGGCGATCAACATACTAGCAGCATATAAAAGCTTATAAATGATGTTACTGGTTTCAAAAGGCTATTAATTTATGTTAGGATTATTAACCTCATCCAAGTCTTTCATTTTAAGTACAAGGTACGAACAATTATATTACCACCATCATTAAATGGATGGAAAAACAAAAAAAGATAGAAATAATGAGTTACATTTCAATGGTTTTAGAAAGAGATTTCCTTGAACTATCAGCAAAGTAGGTTGTGTCATTATAGTTTCTTTACAGGAGGAAAATGACACATTGCACTGTACCCAAAAGAGAAGGGGACTATCATTTTCATGAGTGACTAAGTAAATTAAGAGTCTAAGTCCCATTTTCAAAAGTGACTTAGACACACAAGAGCTTAAGCCCACATCTACAGTAGGAGAGGTTTTACCAGTAGAGTTATACTTCTACACTATACCAGCAAAGCACACCTACTGTGGATGCAGCTGTAACAGCAAAGCTGCGCTGTCACTACCATAGTTTACTTTATTCTATACACTGCCCTGAGCAAAATAAGATAGACTGACAAACATTGCCAATACAATTGTCTACACTAGTGAATTCTCACAGCACAGGTATGTTGGTCAGGAATGACACCTGAGAGAGCTATGCCAGCAGAAGTCTATAGTGCAGACGTGGCCGAAGTCCCACTGTCAAGGGACATAGGCTCCTAAGTACATAAATCACCACTGAAAATTAAATGTAAGGCCAAACTTGCAAAGATCACATGTCTAAAGATGCAGATAGGCATCTGGTAGAGTTTATGAAAAGGTCTAAGCAAGTTAGGTGCCTAACTCCCATTGACTTTCATGACTCATGGGACACAAGTGACTAACCTGGTTACTCTCTTTGAAAAAAATCACATAACATCTAACAGAAGCTTTAGGTGCATAAAGCTCTTGGCAAATCTGGCCTTGAAGCTCCTAAATCATTTTGAGATTTTTGAAAATTTTACTTGGGATTTAAATAGAAAAAAATCTTTAAATATAATATATACTCTGCTTTTCCAGAAAATAAATCTTAGTTCCCTTATTTTCTTGAATGTCTTTCACTTATTTCTTTAAGGATCTGTAAGGCCAGAACTCAAGTCTGCAAGAACCTGGGCTTGCTGACATTCCTACATTGTCACCAGAAGGCATGCAGAGCTATCTCCACGGAGTACAATCATTGCTAGGCATAGCAGGAAGTACTGCTCAAAGGGTCTAGAGCAGGGGTACTCAAACGGCGGCCCGTGGTCCACAATTTGGACCGCAAAGACCTTTCTGGTGGACCGCGATAGCAGGGGCGTCGCTGGGACGGGGAAGGACCCAGGGCACGGGCCCCGCTCCTGCCCCCTGACTCGGGATAGGGACCCCGATGAATGGTGGAAGGCTGAATGTGGACCGGCTCGCAAAAAGTTTGAGTACCCCTGGTCTAGAGTGACAGTACCTTGCAGCTCTGTGATCAGCCAAATGCACTGTTTAACTCTGGGTAGTGCTCCAGCAAGTTTTCTGGGCAGCCACATTGACTTCTGGCTTTGGCAACTCCAGACTGCACCTTGTTTCTGATCTCCAGTCTCCAATACCAGCCTGACTCTGACCCTGGCTCTTGCCTCTTGATTCCTGTCTAGTAACTAACTCTGATCTCCAGTTACAAACCCCTGCCTCACTCTGATTCTTATTTATTGACCATGAATCTAGCAATTACTTCAATCCCTGCTCAGTGACTATGGCCTATTGGCCATCCTTGACTTGTAAACATCAGCCCACCTGTGAGGGCTAAGCAAGTTACAATTTCATGTGCAGTTTCAATCTAATTCTACGAAAAATTGTATGAAAAGATTTTCCTATCTATAAGCCTTCAATGGTCAAATAAAGTAGTAGGCAGTTTTACAGTGCTAATACAACTGAGATGAGTCAAATGTCACTGAAGTCTGATTTTTCTATAGATGGGCATACCATCAGCAACATGGAGATCAAAGAATTGACTTCCAATGAAAAGAAAAAGCACAAAAGTTTAAGACAACAGGTTTGTAGTGTGTAAATGACCTCAAGAAGCAAAGAAGTACTATTAACATCTGCCCAAATTTAGACCAGGAGACCCAGTTTTTTTTCTGTTTATGACAGTCTTCCTTGCCACATATGGTGAAACCAACAGTTTCCACACCACAGGGACTGTTGCAGAAGCATACAAGCCTTTGCTCACTCTTCTTAGATCCTTGCCTAATCCAAGAAAATGAATAGCCTCCTCTTTTCCAAACATATCTGTGTCATATATTCTTACCTGCAAATAAGTCTGTTCTTAACCAAAGCTGTAAAGATCTCTTGAAACAGTTTGTGCTGGGTATGCATGCTAAAATTTCTCTCATTCCTATAGTTCACACTGAGGGGAAAACAAAGAAAAATGCAATATTGTTAATTATATTGCAGTAAGGTAAATTTAGATTATTAAAAGTTAATAAGGAGAAACACTTCCCAAGCAGAGTTAATTGTTAAGATTATAGTACTGTAGGATAACAAATTGTTTGACTAACATGGCCTCTACTTTTATTTAAAATAGCATTTAGCAGCTCTCAAAAGCCCATGCAGCAACAAGTCAGAGAAGCCATTCAACAATTATGGTCATATAGTCTCACTACTGATACTGTGGCTCCAGTTCTTTCTTCTTCTCCCTTCGCCTTTTTTTTTTTTAATTCACAAGATGACATCATTTTTAATAAATTAACAGTTACAATTATTAATACAAATATTCATAAGGTAAACCCAAATTATTTAAAAGAAAACCCAACCACAAACTGTGTACAGTAAAAACTAAATACCTGAATCTAAACTGCTGACTTAATGTATGATCCTAAACTGCATGGTCCTAACCTTACTCCAGTGCCCAATCTAATGTCTGCCATTGTTTCTTGTGTCATATTGAATGTATGCTGCAAACTCTTTGAGGCAGCAATAGCGTCTTATGTCCGGAAAGCACAATGCACACTTCAATCAATCAATCAATCAATCAATCAATCAAATCATAGGGCTACTTGAAGTGTTATATAAATAATGAGGACGAAGGAGAGAGAAGCGGTCATTTTGGGCCAGTGATAGGCACCAAATAACCAAGAAGAAAAGGTCTTGAAGGACAGTAACTGTTAATAATTAAACATATGTGCTATTAACCAAATGTGTAGCACCTCTTAGCGGATGCAGAATTAATCTGACATAACAGGTTAAAAAAAACATAGTTCATCTGACATCTTCTGATGTTGTATTTAGAGATGTTTTGATATTTATATGATGTTCTAAAATTTAACTAAAATAAGATCTCAATTATAAGATCTTAACTAACCAACTCTCATTTAGCTAAGAGGTCATATGTCTCCCAAGGTCTGAATGAAGCTCCTAAACTGTGAACATTGGTGCTTCTGTCCTCCAAATCTCAGAAGCTGCACAGGAACAAAGAGGGTTAATTTGAGGAGGATGGCCCAATTTTTTATAATTTGAAGAAAAACTCAACAGGCTTTGAAGAATGTGACCAAGATTCCCTGACTATCCAGCCTCCAGATATCCTGGTGATGTATGTGCTTTCTCTCTCCAACAGCCAAGACAACTGTACACAGAACAACCTTGGTGACGTAGCAAAGCATTTCAAACAATTGAATGTGATATGATTAATTTTTCAGCTGGTATGCTTGACATAACTTTTTCACACATGCACATTTACATAATAGGTGCTCCTAAGAACATTCAACATCAGAAGAACACAATGAATTCTACCTTAGGCACCTTTTAATTTCTTATTGTATTTATAACAATTTTCTAATGAAAAAACTCTTAATGAAATAGCAATCTGAACTGCCTGACTGCCTTGGGAAAATCTCAAGCTGATTATTAGCTGCATTTTGCAAGCTATACATCTCTTTAGTTTAGAAGTTAATGTACAACTTAATATGTCCTTTGAACATTTACTATTTAAAAAAAGACTGATGTCAGGTTTTCATTAATTCCTCTTCCAGATCAACTGATCAAGTCTGCGAAGACCTGCTCAGCTAACCAAGAAGTTGATCCAGTAAGACCACCACTGCAGGAGTAGCATAGACTTGGAGGAAAGAGATTTCCCTCCAACTCAGCAAACTGAAGACACCATGGTAGACAACTGGAGGTTGATACACAAGGCTTTTTAAGTACTTTGTTCATCTCCTTTCGATTGCCACTGAAATCATGTCACAGCATAGACAGGTCTGAGATTCTTGGTTGCAAACATCAGTTATACCTTTTAACACAGTTAGCCTCACTTTTGCTATTTTTAAAAATCCATCATTAATAAGATAAAAAGAAAAATATGTTGTAAGTAAAGTGTGATTTTAAACCCACAGAAGCCGAGTTAGAGTTAGAAGTTCATTCATGCTCCGTCTGTGCTTTGTGTGGTTGTTTAAAAGAAAGGTGCAATCTTTACCTAAAGTTTTCAAGTTCAACAGCTTCAGTTGATTCTTGCCATTGACCTCGATTTCTTTGTCCATTAGTCTTGTTGCTGTATTGTTCTGACTTGGTCATACTATTTTGAGCAGTTTCAAAGTTAATGGCTGGGAGCTGCAATGCAAGGAAGGCTGTGCATGAAGCAAACACTATACAGAAAGTAACCAAGCAGAGAAAATATGAGCTTTTTCTCCTCAGATTCTTATTGAGATCTCAGATACCTCTAACTTCAGATCCAACAGCTGTCCTTATAAAAGTAATACATATATTACACAGTGCAAACAAAGCTGTGTTAATATTCAGATCAAAAGCACTGCTGGATCAAACAGAGATAAAAAAAATGTGACAAATACTGAAATCAGTGACCCTCTGTAGGCAGTTGCTACAGACTGCACTAACTCTTTGATATTATACATTGTTTGTACTGCCAACCCCACACATTCAGGTGCACAGAGATACCACAGTATTTCCTGTCACTCCAGAAGTCTATCAGTACTAACTCAGTCATTTCAACTTTAAATGCTAACTATTTCTACCACTGTTTGTTATTGTAAGAATGTCCACACTTAGCCTGTTCAGTGTAAACAGATGTAGTGCATCCACACGCACCACTGCCTCAAACCACTGTTACCCATTGTGATAATACCCTTTAGGATAATTTCCAATTTTCAGAAATCTAAAGATGCAGTCACCTTACAGCTTCAGCCTCAGAAAAGCAAATACATAGCCTTGTAAGTTACAGAGGATTCTTTAGCTCAATTCTCCACACCTTCGTACTGCTTCAGAAATGGATTCACAAGTGCAAAGGGTGCTCCTTGCTATGATACATATCTACCTACATTTGGGCTTTGGATGAATTCCTCAAGAATGCCTTCAAAATATCACCACTTTCAGCTATGCCAAGTGCTTTATTTGTAATAAAAGAGATGCTCAAGGAATTTATTTTTACAGTCATAATTGATGCAGCAAGCCAAGAGGTGCTAGGGCTATGAACTTCCAAACCCAGAAGTGCCATGGTTCACAGATTAAGCACTTGCCATGTCACAGTAGTCAATTCCTTGAAAAATCACATCTAACAGAATGGAGGGAAATGAAATAAACAAGTCCATCAAACCACACCACACAGAACACCGACCTCTATCTGGATTCAAATGAAGTAGGGATTATTTTTCCAATTTAAAAAAAATATGGATTTTTTTTCCAAATGGCAGAGAATCCAAATTGGGAGTAGGGCAAGAGGACTTTGCTATAACAGTACAAAACTTATCAGCAGATAACTACCAGTGTAACAAATTTTCCTGCCATAGTTTTAACTTCATTCTCTAAAGACTATTTATACATGGTGGAATTGTTTACTTGTAGTTTTGCAACCTTCCCTTCTTTTGATCATGCTATAATTAACCTTTCTCCTGCTGGAAATGGGGACTACTTCCTCATGCCATTATCAAAGGGCATGGAAAAAGACAAAGCTGTTAAGTTTCTTCACTATAAATAACTGTGAAAGGATAAACACTGCCAGGTATGTTGAAAGCAAACAAACAGAATTTTGCTGTTTAAAAAACCAATATGCCAAATCAGCATATAAAACTGATTGATTTCATTCCTTTACACTGTGTAAATGGGATTTCTCCTTGAGAGAAACTGCTATTCCTAAAAAGCCAAAGGTTTTTAGTGAATTTAAATACATATTAGCTCATTAAAACATATTTGACTATCTCTGCCAAGGCACAAAATTGACACTGACCCTCACAATCATTATTTTGCATGATCATGTAACTGTTTACATGTTGAATAACGACAACTTAAAAATACCTGCTGTTTGCTTGACTGGACATTTAAGAGAGACCGAAGTCTTTTAAGATCAGAGTAATCCCTAGGATAAAACATAATAATGCATCTATTAATAACCCAAAAGACAAATTATAACCATGTCAACAAGTAATCCTCTCAAAATATAAAGTCAATTTGCGTGATCAACACTGGTGCTGTTATAGTAGATTATATTTTCTTTCTACATACAGAAGTTTCATAATCATTGATTTGTTTCTCCAGAATGCCTAAAATCTCCAAAGGTCTAAATAAACTTTGTGACCAGAGCAACCGTTGCTGTGTCTATAGAGCATTTCACATTAAAGCACTCAACTTTGTTAGCTGGTACAAATTCCACAAACTGATCGTTGACATACAAACTACACTAAACTATCGGATACTATACCTAGCAGTGATCCCTTGAGGTTTTTTGTCTATTCTCTTTTCTGTGCTCTTCACCTTTCGGTCTTGATCAGGCATTGTAAAACATCAACACTGCAGAATTAGCATCTCATTCCTTTAAAAATAAAGTAGATAACAGGATATGATTGTGCTGTGATGGCAAGTAATTGCACACAGGTAAAACAAACTTGAGAAATTTTAGGAAGCCAGATGTGAAAAAGAATAGATGTACCAAGACATCAGGTACTAAACAGAGGTCCATTCCTTAACATACAGGACATAAAAGAGGAGACAGGTAAGCCCCAGTTCTTTAACACCTGTTGTTTTGGAAGACGATAGTGGGAACACAAGACAATTCCATGTAACATGCTACCTCCGTCCATTATTATTGGCTTATTTCCTTCTCCAGCATAATAATATTTCTTACTGTGGGTTAAGCTATTTAGAATATGATACAGCCTAGAGGCCCCCACTGAGATCAGGACCCTCTTGTGCTACATGATGTTGGGAAAAGGTGTGGGGTAGGGTGCTGGAACACAACCTCACCATGCTCCTGTCCTGTGGGACTGAGCTTGGCTCCTCAATTCCAGGTATTGCAACCTGGCACACAGGTTGCAGCATCACATGATAAGGGGTGGTCAGACCAAAAATTAAGTGGTGTCATGACCCCATGCACCACATTGCAACTTTTGAAGCAGAGATCAGCCCCATAGGCCAGCAACCACTGTTGTGGAAGGAGTTCATTCTCCAGCTCCTTCCCCACTTGGCTGGGATTAGGATTACAGTGCTGGAGCTGAGTGTGTGTATATATAATAATGGTTTGCAAAAAAAAAAGACAAAATGCAGTTGTTTTTTGGCCTTACTAAAAACTTTGGAAACCACTGTGCAATACCAAACATGCACAGTCAGGACGGGGGGGGGGGGGGGAAATCAATCAACTTGCCCATGAGCCTTCCTATAGCCAAATCTACAATTACTTTGGAATTTAGATTTGCCAATATATATTTTAACAAGCCAGTTTAAAAAATGAGGGTTCTAGTCCGAACCTGACCACAGATAAATCAAAACCAAAACCAATTTACTACAGAATTCTCCCAGAGATGAGTAGAGGTGCACAGATTTAAGTTTTTATAACAATTCTTTTATTGCTAACAGCATAAAGCATGGTAGAGATTTCCAGACGGGTAGCCGTGTTAGTCTGTGTACACAGCATAAAGCATATATTTGAAAAGAAATTGATGAGAACACCACTTAAGTGTACAATGAAGTAACAGAGTATACACATTAATGCATACAGCAAATCCTATACGAGTTAATAACAGGCTACAAGTTATGCTTTTTATAAAATAGCTACAATTTTGCTTATACTTACACACCCTTATAGTACGGATATTGATGCTTCAATTGAAGTGCAGAAATTAGAAACTGATATTACTTAACTAAGATAAAACAATAAAACTATTTAAGAGAAAGTAAGTTAGGGAGTCTGTGAAGATCTTTTCTCAAGAAAGTTGAGCTCAGGTTTAAGGGAAATGGAAGCTTCAAATTCTTTTCCAAATTTGAAAGCCTTAAAAACCTTTCCTTACACACTGCAAGCTCTATTCCAGTGGTTCCCAACCTTTTCTCTGCTGTGGTATACCTTAATACCTTGAATTATTTCGAGACACACCACCATATAGTCTCCAAATGAACTCATGAATATTCATGAGCCAATCCAGAACTCTGAGTAGGTTTTTTTGTTTGTTTGTTTAAATTCTGTGGCACACAGGCTTAGGCCCGATGACACACCTGTATGCTGTGGCACACTGGTTGGGAACCACTGCTCTATATCTTTATAACCCTCTAAAAATAAACTAAATTATTTCATTCTTCTTTATCCAAATATGGGTCTTAACCTTAAAATTGTCTGGGTGCCTTTAGGTCACTGGTTCAGCAGTTCATGCATATACTTGACTTATTTTCCCTACTAGAATATTCCCCTTCACCTATTTATGGATTTTGTGGGTTTTGTGGTGTTCTACAAAAATGTCTATAATCTCGCCTTGAGTTAGTATTCACTCCACCCTACATAGTATGACTCTCACAGCTTCACTTTTCACTGATGTCTTCTTCACAGCTACTCCTGCTTCCTCATTGCCAAGCTATTATCTGCATACAGATCTGTCATATCTGCAACAAGGCCTGTAGGTTCCTTGTATATCAGCTTCTGATACAAAAGTTATGCTAACTGACCTGCTTATGCCCAGGATAATACTATAAAACTAGGATTTGTAAACACAGATAAAGAGTAATATATGCATGCAAGCTAAGTATAATTAAGAACTACATTCCAAAGCTAGTGTCATCAGTTTCTACAGATTCTAAGCTTTCATTAAAAAATGAAATTGAGGGATGAAAACCTGGCCCAATTGAAGTCAATGGGAAAACTCCTGCTGAGGCCCAGATTTCACCTTCAATTTTAGACTTTATTGTTGACAAGAAAACAAATATAAGAACGGCTACGACAGCTACAGAGGCAACAATGGTGTTGACCCAAGGAATGGAAGAGACAATGAAGATGATTTGATGATGGAAGCTGCACTATATACATTGTCTTAAAGGAGGTACCTGAAAAGCATGTCCTTTGTAT
Organism: Podocnemis expansa; assembly: GCA_007922195.1. Classification (NCBI taxonomy): domain Eukaryota; kingdom Metazoa; phylum Chordata; order Testudines; family Podocnemididae; genus Podocnemis; species Podocnemis expansa. The sequence continues at coordinate 4,766,784 of ML681964.1, read as the reverse complement.
GGTCTGCCAATGGAAGAGAAGATCTGAAGTCTGAAGATTCAGGAAGAAAATAGTGGTTGAGTTTTAAGTGAATTTGAACCAATGATGGAGGGAAGGAGAGAGGAACTTGACAGGAAAACTTAAGATTCCCAGATCCAAGGTAGAGTGGAGACCTGTGAGGGCAGAGGCTAGCTTGACGAGGAAAAGGGACAGTGAAAGAGTGTATCTGCAAGAAAATGCAGAGGAAAAGACAGGTTAATGAAAGAGAAATAGAGCTCAGGAACAGGTTTGCTGACTTGTAAAATTAAGAAGGGGTGCACTAGATAGTAAGAGGAGTGATAGAAAAGAACTATAGGGTGTGTCTTAAAACTTTTTCAGTACCAGGGGTGGCAATCAGTGCTGAGAGAATGAAGAGGGAGCTGGAGAGGCACTGAATGAAGAGGTTACCACACTCAGTGCCAAGTCCAACCTGCCAAGCTTCAACATCAGTTTAAATGCTGCTTCCATCACAATGGCCTTACAATGAATATCTCAAGTTTGTCTTACTCCATGGGTGAAAGCTTTTACAGATTTTGTACCTCCCACTGACATAAGCTTCCCGTATACACTTTAGACAACTTTAATGCAGGTCATTTCTCAGTATAGACTTTTCACATGAAACATCAGGCTTAAATCCTGGGGAACAAGGCATGCCTCTACCCTGGGACTCTAACAACTACAATGCTATGACTAACTTATCTACATACACTCAAATAAGAGAAGATGACACTAGTTTTAGTGAGAGAACTTGCAAAGGCAAGAGATGTTTCAGCACTGTCACTGGTAGCAAGAAGAAACTGAGAGGGAAAGGGAGCTAGCTGCACCTATATGCAGTTACATATGTGTGCCTCTATAGTAGCACTGGAGCCAGCTTATACTGGAACCACTAGGGGAGTTTTCCAGCACCAGCACATGCACATCTAAGTTGGGAATAGATGTGAGCAACTAATTCACTGTAAATTAAATGGAAGAAACAAAATTAAATCTGCAACTATGGTCCTTGATTTCAAAAGTGCAAATTTTAAAAAAAAATTAAGGGAATTAACTAGGGTGGTAGACTGGACTGAAGTATGTTATGGTTTGAATGTGGAAGAGGCTTAGAACTACTTTAAGGCAGAGTTCCTAAAGACTGCCTTGTACGCAATGGGAAAAAATTTACAAGGAAGGAATAAAGACCAAACTGCATCTCAAACAAATAGAAAGCAGAAAGCCTACAGGAAATGGAAGATGGGGTGGATCAGCAAGGAAGCCTCTCTCGGTGGTCAGAAAGTGCAGGTGGGAGGTAAGATTGCCAAAAGCCAAGGAGAGTTAAACCCTGAAAAAAAACAACAGGAGAAGGTTATATAGTTATATAAATAAAAAGAGAACAAGAGAAGTGGGACTGCTAAACAATAAGAATGAGGGTGAAGATGAAGAATAATCTGGGCACAGCCCAACCCAAACAAATACTTTACCTAAGGTGTTGTTAAAGGTAATGTGAATCTTACAGACAGTGGGAAGATGGCTAACAGAAACGAGGATACGGAAGTAGAAATTATCACATCCAAGGTAGAAGTCAAACTCAAAAGACTTTTATCCGGGTCTCCCAATTTTGGTACTGGTAACTTCATCCAAGAATATTAAAGGAACTGGCAAGGATTTTTAATGAATCCGTATGCCTAGGAGTCATACCCTAGGATTGGAGAACTGCTAATATAGCATCTGTTTTTGAGAATGGGAAGAGTGATCCATGTATCATGTGATGCAAGCTGGCCTATGATCTGTGTGACTTTTCTGTTCATTCCTGTCATGTCATTGTTTGGTTTAATACAAAATATGTCACGCAGGGGTCCTTTAAGAATGCTCATAACATGGTCTGCATTATTGTTATGGTACCATGTTTCCTACAGCATCATGTATGTGTGCTGATGTGACGCCAGTGGTTAAAGTATAATTTGAGGGGCCCCGGAACCTTCTTAATCTCCAGGCCCCCTTCATGCACGTGTGGGCCTGATTTTTCTAGATTCTGAAATCTGGGCCCTGGAACTCTGGCCCATCAGATTTGTGGGCCCTGGAACTGTGTCCCAGGGCCTCCCAGCTTACTTTAACCCCTGCACAACAGAAACAAATAGGTTAAGCTGTTGCACAGTTATACACCAAGTCTGTGCAGAGCCCGAACAACCACCACATGTCTTTAATACATTTGGAGCTTCAACCACTTGACAGACCTTCTTAGGAATATTGTTTGTGACTAGGAAATTTTAGAAGTGACTACAATAGATTAAGACAACAACGATTTGATCCCCTTTCTATTTCCACAGCTGGGATTTGGGGGAACTGAGGGCAGAACTACATTATTAGACTATGTTTCGGAGGACAGAGTATTACAGAACTTCTGTTTTAGCAATGTTATCTTCTCCTAGCTAATTTAACTTACCTTTGAGGCATCATCCTTTGAGTGCTGATGTTACCCATTACATCTGGGTTTGACTCAGCACTTTATTTTCCTGACCTTTCAGACGGTTTGTATATATTCTCAAGAGTTACTTGCAAAGTTATCATATTGCTTGTTTTTCCTGCAGCTTTTTATAATGCAATTTAAAAAGCTATACAGAACCTGTGTGTATTTAAACTTAAACTCTCCAAGCCTCCCCTCATTCCTCCAAGCTTGTTAACACATCTCTCGTGAGGTGGAGCTGAGAAATGAAGGAATCCCTGTGTCGCCTTCCCAGATTAAGCGGATCAGGGGCACCAGGCCCATAACTAGGGCAGGGCAAGCAGGGCAAAGCCTCAGCCGATGAATCTTAGAGGGCACCACAGGACCAGCAGCTGCAGCCCCTACCTGGCCTCTTCTTTACACCCATCCTCTAAAATTCGGTGCCTGGGGTGGCGATGAGCCATTTTCTTCCACAGCCACTGTCAGCTGGGCATGGATCTGGCTCACCCTGCTGCCTGCTGGCAGCACCCTGGGGACCAGGGACTTTTTCCTCAGCCAGCCCATCTGTGCTCCTGGGCGTCCCCAGCCAAGCTCTGCACTGCTGCCCCACCTGCACTGGTGCCATCCAGGCCCCTGCCCAACTGAGCAAGAAAGTTTCCCCAAGCACCAGAACAAACAGCTCCATCCCATGGCAGCAGCTGCACACCAGGTGGCTGGGACCATGGCTGGCTACTCACCTGCCCTTCCTGCTTCACTCACCTGCTGCTGGCTGATGCCTGGATGAAATCTGCAACCTGGGACTGAGTCCTGTGGATGCAGGGCTGGGTGATGCTAAGCAGCAGCTCCAGCATACCTTCTAGAGCTTCTGGGGGAGCCCAGCACTGCACTACAGGCTCACCCCAGGGACAGGCGGGACTGAGCCAGGCTGGTTGAGGCCAAGCACGACTGGCCCAAGAGCTCCTGTGGGAGCAGCTCACTCACACCTCACCGCAGGGATCAACCTCTGCTGTGAAAAGATGCCTCCAGTTTGGGACATGGAGGTGGGCTGGCTGGGCATGGATCCAGCTCCCCCTGTTGCCTCTTAGCAGTGGGGGGAGCCAGATTGGCCCTCAGGCCAGATCAGGGGAGGGCGCCTTTGGGGCTGCTTGCTCTGAGGAGCACTCCTTAAGTGATCACACCTTCTGGCAGGGGCAGTGTCCACTGACTCCTCAGAACCTTTGGATGCATCCAGATCCCTGATTTTAACCCTTTGACCTCACTGCAGTCCCTATTGTCCCATTTACTGACCACTGTGTTCAGCAGGAGTCCTGAATCCAATGACTTTCCTCTTCCTAGGGGTTAAAGTACAGTGAAATGCCTGGAAGAGTGTTCTGGAGCCCCCTAAAAATAGGGGAACGCACCAGAATGCAGCATTGTGGTGCGTTCTCCCCAGGGCCAGCTGAAGGAAGGGGTTGCAGGCTGGAACAAGCCCAGGAACTTCTCCCCCGAATCCTTTCTGGCACCTGCGCTGGAACCAGGAGGTGCGCGCATCCTGGATCCAGTCACGGGCCTGTGTCCCCTCTCCCTGGCTGGCTGGCGCGGCAGTCTTCCTCCCCTTGGCCATGTCAGTGACATGGGTAAGGGGGCCAGGTGGTGGGTGGGGACAAGGAGGCAGCCTGCAGGGAAAGTGTGAGAGGAAGGGTTGGGAAGAAGGGGCTGGGATAGTGGGCTAGCAAGGTATGAAGGAGGCTGGGGGGACTAAAGTGGGTGGAGTGAAGACAGGGCGCCGGAGGATTAGGGAGGCTGGAGTGGGGACGTGGGGGCAGCGAGCTCAGGCGATGGGGATTGGGGCTGAGGATCGGGTTACCAGACACCAAAGCATGGAAAGGAGGACAGAAAAGTATGAAAAGGAGAACATTGGAGGACACATTGAGAAAATGTAGCATTAATGTCATATTCTTCTATTTTTAGGGGGTCCTAGAATGCTTCCCCCTAAAAATAGGGTGTTCCAGGGCATTCCAGCATACTTTAATCCCTGTTAAGTAAAAAGCCAGACACAATCATGTATTTTGAAAATACCTGCCAGATGGAGGACATGAACTCCTTTTGCCTGACATTTGGTAACCCTAGCTGAAGAGGACATGGGGAAGGGGGCATCTGATGGTGGGCAGGCGTTTTGGGGGCAGTAGCTGGTGTGGGTCAATAGGGCCCGCCAAATTATTCTTTAACCCCCGCCTCTCCGCCCTTTAAAGAGGCAAGTACCCCCGCCCCAGCCCCCCGCGTTATTTCCGGCCACCCCGCTGTGAGGGTCCGGTCAGGCTTGGGCTCCCCACCACTCACGGCGGTTTTCGGGTTAGCCCCGCTCCTCTTGCGGCAGGCCGCCGGTTTGTTTTCGAGCAACTGACCACCCCTCAGCCAATCAGATCCCTCCTTCTTCCGAGCGGCCGACTTCTCGGCTCAATCGCGGGGCTCCGTGCTACATGGCACCGAGCACCATAGAAACGGCTAAACGCCGCCGCTGTTGCCATGGCCACGGGGACGCTCTGGCGTCCGCCTCCGCCAAGCGAGTCGGGGGGCGGGTCCCGAGAGGAGGCCGGAGGCTGTAGCGCCGCCGGGTCCGGCTGCCTCGCGCTCCCTTCCCCCAGCCACTCGCTCTCCGAGACCCCGCCTACGCCCCTGGAAGCCGCTGAGCACCGGCCGGAAGTCCGCTCTGTGGCCGCCTTATTGCCTAGAGCTACAGGCAGGCCCTGCGCCTGCACAAGTCGCCTTCTTCTCAATTTCCACGCGGTTCTGTCAAGCAGTTATTAAACGTAATAGGGGTGATTTTTTTTTTTTTTTTAAATACATGCTGAGTTCAAATGAGTGGTTACACGACCTGCCAGCTGACACAGTGAACTTTGTTTACTACATTCGGCATCTTGCAGGGTTTCAGTCCACCCTGCCTTCCAACTTCTAAAGTGGCTACAATTAAAATAACTTTGTAGTGGAAGGTGGTGGTATGCTTTTTTTAAAATGATGAAATTTATACATTGAATCCGAAGAAACCTACGTTCCTGGCACTTCGTTTTTTTGGCTATTAGATTGGAAATTGTGGTTTTCTTTTAACACATTTAATCCAATTCTGATTGACAACACAATTTGGGAAATTTCTAAATCTGGTTTTAATACATACAGAATGACACAGAGTATAGACTAGTTCTGGCACACTGACAGCACAACAAATGTGGATCATTTGCTGAGATACTTAGCATTAGTCTACAAGTGGAATTATTCTAGACTAGCTATCCCATATCAGTTATTCCAGAAAATGTGCACACATGGAGCAGCACCACAATAATTTTGGCATGTGGACATGTTTAGCACACATCCCATAAATCAGAAAACTCAAATTACTACAAATGTTACCAGATGCAACTTATGATTTTTGAAGGCTCTCTCCCCCCTTACCAGAAAGACACTGGAATGGTTTGAAGCCAGTGCCAATAAGCCTGTTCTTGACATTCACATATTTGAATGAAAGTAGAAGTTACAACAGTTAATACAATTCAGTAGATTTTTATTGCTTTTACCAACTTTTTAAAACATTACAAAAAATAACTTTCTTCTAATCACAATTAAATTACAAAGGCTGGATCTTTCACATTAAAGACGTCAAAGAATTGTTTGTACTTTATATAAACTTACAACATTGTTTCTACATTTCGAATAATGTTTAACTTGCTTTGGGTTTTATTATAAAAGTAACAGCATCACTTTTATTTAGAAAAGCAGTCATAAAAAACTGGAACTGTACTATGCAATTATTTCTCAAGTGGCCAAATATAATGAATACTAAAATTAAAAATTTTGTTCAGTTAAATGTGCTGAACTTTGGAAGACGCATAAAAACAATGTGAACCATGAATCAACAACAGAAGGGGATAGATAATATGGTTATAAATCCCACGTCATCTCTTCCCAATCTCAATTTTTATAAAAACTCTGGATATTTGACACATTGCTCCAAGAACTCCAAATAAGTGTCATTATGTACTAAATTTAGTATGAAAAAGTATTAGGTTAATGTCAATTCCAACAAAGTTTTTCCTATATTGACAATTTTAATAAAAAACTTACAAAATAATTTTTTTTTAATTAAAGTCACTAGGCAAATTTGTTTTGCATTGAGAAAACTATTTTTCATAGTCTCAAAGCTGTGTGCCTGTAGTCAAATTGATTTTCCATAAAATAAATTACTGTTGATATAAACAAGTCATCCTTCACACATTAGTACTATGCTAGATAATGGACATGACTGAGAGGAATAATTTTAAAATATTAAATTACTAATCATATGAAACAAAAACAAATTAGAATCAACATGTGGTATCAAAGGTCTACAAACTAAGTTTGTGAATTTAAAACATGAACCAATTAAGTTATTTTATGCATTTACAGAACTTATGTACAACATATAATCCCTTAAAATGGTACAGGATGTTACACTACACCTCTATTACAATTATATTCTATAGTACTTTAAATCTGCCTTTGCAAAGGGCAAAAGTTGGGAAACTACTGTATACAGAGATAACTGCATTTGAAATCAGAGAGATAACTGGGGGAGATTTTGTTAAACATGAAAGAAATAGTTATATTTGGCTGAAAGAAATTACTAGAGCTCTAAGTTCTATCTTACAAAGTTTGTGATAGTAAACTTGGCAACCTGGATTTGCATTTTTCACTAAAAACATGTAAGGGATTATACAACTGCAAATTTTAAAACAAAGAGGAAAGTATAATTAACTTGGGCACATCTAAAACAGAATTAAAAATGTTTCTTGTAATACATAAAGAACACTAAAAATATTTTCGTAAAGTTAATATTTAAAAATGACTGCTTTGTAAATGAAACCTTTTAAGAGATATTTGAACTGAGTGGTCATAATTAAGACCTATATTTTATGTAAACATACATCTTTATAAATAAATTAAAAAGGACCAAAAGAGGGATTTCCTGAGGTGACTCTGCATCCAGATACACAGTAGCATTAAGCTCGATCACTGGCAAACAAGGCATCTAAAAAAGTGCAGGGCTGTTTATTTTATTCTATTATTTGTTAGAATGGAAACATATTGGCTTAATTTTAAGTTTTACCCAAAGGTAAATCAGTGCACAGTAATAATCACTGCTCAATTACAATTAAGAAAACATACATATCTATGTACAGTAAATTATGTCTTTCACTATTTTAATACTATACATGATTTTTTTAAATGTAGAGGAGTAAAAAATATTTATGCAAGTTAAAAAATAAGCAGTAAATTACTTAAACAGAAGTTACCACTAGGCTTTTATGCGCATAATAGCGGGTCTGATTCTGATGTCCAGTGGTTAGAGGGGCGAGCATAACACATTATTAACCAAGAACATTGGAACAAAATGTAAACAACTTTGCAAATAATGGTATTTCTGGCAGATTAATTATTTACATTATTTAAGAGAATCAAAGGAATACTGTGATTCTGCAGGGATTTCAAATTTTTACTTTAAATAGAAAACCACTTCAGTAAACTTATTAACCCTTTGGCAACCAGATGCAAAATGCTTAGTGTCCTGAAAATCTAAACTCGACATCAAAGGGTTAAAAAAAAAAATCACAAGATCTTGTATCTGTTTGGGTCTTTGGAAATTGATATGCAGTTGTAGACACGGAAGAATAAAATGGTAAAGGAAGACCAATACGTAAAAAAAGCACTGTGGATAATGCTATAACACTAGCAGAAGAAAGCTACTTAACAGTCAGTAGTTGATATGCAAACATGGACTTCATTCTTTCTTTGTGAGATCCGAGGAGTATTTGGGGAGAGATAGCCATAATTCTAGAGTATATCTTATTTCAGCCAGAGGAAAAAACACATTACCTAAAGGAGCCTAAGTTCATACTAAGGAACAGGCCCATACCAAACACCCAGGAATGAAGAACATCCATATTGTACATGACTCAACAGTAGTCAAATTGACAATATAAACTTTTTCTGATTTTGTTCAGACTTCAATGGTTACTGTGATGTCTATATGCATAGCATTATTCATCTTACTTTATATTGTTGTTTGTGTCAAAAACTTATTCCCCCACTCCCCCAATTCACCCAAACCTCAGCAGCACCATTTTATTATATCATGATTACAATTAAAGGGAATGGTAATCTATGTAACGTTTAAATTGTTAGTATACCTTTAATGCCACTTGCAACATTTCCCACCATACCCACTTATGATAATTTTACCATAAAACTAAACCTCTCCCTAAATTAAAGCTGGACTGCACCCAACTCCATGCTGAGTAGTATTTTCAAAAACATTCTGCCTTGGCCTAATTCTGCTTGCTCCCTTTAAAGTTAATGAAAACTTACCGAAAAAATCAAAGGTAAAATTCTCATTAACTAACTTTAAGAAGAACAGAGATAAGCCAAATCTGAATTCTTTTGAAAACAGTGCCCTCTATTTTTAATGTATTTAAAGCTATTATTATGGGCCTAGCAAATGCTGTTATCATACCAAAATTCAGATAAATCATTTGATAAAATAAAGTAAAACCAACTCCCCCACCCCAAAAATAAGGCAAAGAATATCAACAGTGAAAACAACAAGTAAGTGATCAAGATATTGATCTTTACATGTAATTATAACATTTTCTTAAACACAAGTGGTCACACTAAACTTTGCAGGGTTTGGAGATACCAGTACAATAACTTGTAAGAGATCAACTGCATTCTCAGTGAACTATCTAAACTTCTGAGGGCCCCCAATAAATCACATTTATTTTAATATATAAATATTGACTTCTTTAAATTTGTTTTACAGTATTAAGATTCATACCAATTAAAATAAATAAAAAACTTTTTTTAAAAAAAATTAAGATTAATATGCTACCAAATATGCCCTTTTCAACAGAAAGGATCATAACTGTAAACACAAAACCCAAAGTAATTTGTAATCCATAAAATACTGATCATAAAGCTATTTCAGAATTATAACCAACTGCTTGTAAGTTAGTCAAACACTTGATAAATTAAAAGAAGAATTAAGCCTGATTTAAGAAAAAGACATTCTGATGAGGACAAGAGATGCTGTAAAGACTCCAGTCGCCTCTCTGAGCATGTGGGTTTTCCATTCATGTCAATGGAAGCTATGCATGCACAGGGAGAAGGGAACACATCTCTAAGAGTTCAAGACTATAATGAAATGAGCATTAATAAATAGTTATTAATTAAGCCAAATATATAGTGAATTATTTCTGTTATAGATCCGCTTTATATTACTTAAACATTGAGCTTCCAGAAATACCAAATACTGATTTGAGATTAAAACTACATTTAAAGAGCACCCGTATAGCTATTAAGTAACATAATAAGATTTGGGAAATAGATTTTCTTTTTTGGGGGGCGAGGGAGGGGTGGAAAAGCATGATATATATTTTAAGGATTACATGACATATTTCATGGCAATGGCCTTTTAGCCATAAACTAAGAATGACAAAATCCAGAAAGAATATCAGCTTATAGTGGAGAAAAGTAAAAAATGCAGTTTATGTAATGGCACGTTAATACATTTGTTCTATGGAATACTCTGTGCTTTCCCTGCAAAAAAGCCCAAAAGTAAATGCCTGCACTGAAAACAAAATTCTGTAGCACAAGAAGTGACAATATGGAGGTATAACATCATTCTAAGTAATGTGGACCAGTAATTATCAGCAAAAGCTGATTTGACATTGATGCACATATTGATTACCAAAAAGAATATCCATTCATTTCAATCTTCCTATTTAAGAAGTGAAAATAAAATTTCCAATAAAATAAATATTTGAAGAGAGATTGCCATCCATCTTACTTGTATGAACATCTCATTATACATATATGTTTTCCACAGTGCTAATAACTGCAGAATCGAATGTATGATACTTCTGAAAAAAAAATTGAAAAATCACCCTTCCAGGGTATGATATCCTACAGTGATATATACAAATACAAAACACATGTACACACATATACACGCTCTTCCTCTTGACTCAGTTCTATAATGATGTTTCAGCATCCACATACTTCATTGTAGGTGTATCCTCCACATTTATTTTCACACTTTCTGGTTTCTCAGGGCTGTTAAAAGCAGAGACAAAGATTTATGGCCTCCAAAACCTGACAAAAAGATTAAGCTACACACTTCCAAACTTTAGCATGCAGAATCCAAAGTTTGTGAGATTTTTATATATGGATACATTTATAATGACACACAGTAGAAGCCAGCAAACCAACAAATAAAAACTTGCATGTCATTCTGTTCTCGCATTCCAATATTGCCATAGTAAGACTCTCATGAACTTTAAGTAATAAGCATATGCCCTATTAGAATGTGTTTCGCTATTCAAATGTATTGCTGATAAAATGCATACCAAACAATAATATCTATATAATTTAATAAAGGACTGAAGGACTCTCAGTTTTGTTACTTATATGGAAGTGAGAAAAACTTTTGGAAGAGGTGGAGGAGCACTGAACGAAAAACATGCATCATAAAATCAGTGTACATCACTTAGATAGTTTTGAAGAATCAGTACATGTCTGAATTTATCTATATCAATCTGAAAACTCCATTTAGTTTTGTGAACACTATCTTGACTGTAAAACTTCATTATGTCTGCACTTTTCCTTTTTAACCTCCATATTGGACTGGAATTAGAGGAGATGTCTGGAGAGCAGAGAACTAACAATGGAGAACAATCAGAAATTGTTCACCTAAATGGTCATTTATTCAAATGAAAGCCCTTGTGAACATCCATAATAGTCAGTTAGGCCATAATTACGCAACAGGTTACCTGATAAGAAACTTCAGGCACCTCAGAGTGATCATTTAGCAAAGAGAACTGGAACTTTATAAAAGAAAGCACCATTTCAATGGCCTTTTTATAAGCAACAAGCACCAGAAGGCAAACTGTGCAGCAAGAGAACAAAGGAAGGCTCTTGGGCTCCGTAGGAGACACTGACCAACGAACGGGCTCTCAAAGTGGTGAGAAAACTGAGGCAGAAATTTGAATGCAGGTACTTTTATTTTTCCTTAAACCTGTATATGTTCTGTGAATGAAGAGTGACGATGTTACCTGCTTCCACTGTCACATTGTGGCTGAAGAGGGAAACATTAAACTGTACAGTTCACAGCTTCAGTGAAACTCTGGCTAGCAGACACTATGGAAGCATGGGAGAGGCTGGCAAGTTTCTGTGCCTATGCATCTGGACTGTGAAGTGCCACCTCTAAAAGAAGGGTGCCAAACAAAGGATCTGTTAAAGGGGTTAAAGTAGGCCGGAATACAGCAGAATGCTGTTCTAGAGCCCACTATTTTTAGGGGCTTGGTGTTCCGGGGACCCTAAAAATAGAAAATGGAGCCAGAACAATGCATTCCAGGGCCTGCTGTTTTTCAATGGTGAGTACAGAACGCAGCATTCTGGCTCCATTTTCTATTTTTAGGGGCCAGAATGCTGAGACCCCCAAAATAGCTGGCCCCGGAATGGCATTCTGCTGCTTTGGACAGGGCAGGGAGTTCTCAACACTCAACACCCTACCCTGGTCTCACTGAGCACGCTCAGAGCCTCTGAGCATGCTCAGTGAGACCAGGCTCTGGGCTGAAGCCTCAGGCTGGGCTGATGCCCCTCCCCGTGGTTGCCAACTAAGGAGGGGGTTGGTGTGGAGGGCAGGAGCTGGAGTGGGGGGCAGGCGTGTGGGGGTCAGGAGCTGGAGCACATGAGGGATCCCGCAGCAGCACAAGGGTGGCCCACCAATTTAGGAGGGTTCTGGGGCCCACCAATTTATACTTTAACTCCTGTGTACCCCAAGTGTGTGCTTAAAGAAGAACAGACAAATGTTTAACCTCTGCTCAGACCCAACAAACCTTGAGCAAGGGGGATCCAGTAGAGGCAGGGTGGGAAGAGGAGGTACAGCAGGGTTCAGATGATTCTTAACATCTGTTTACTAAAAACATATTTTAAACTTTAGAATACCCAATGGAGAAATTATCTGTTTTCAATGCAAAGGAGAAATTTAAGATTTCCCATAGGAAAAAGGAAGTCTATCAATCAGTGTGCTGAGCCTAGTGTCTATTACGCTGACCAATAATGGTCTCATTTCCTTATATTTCCTCAACTGTCTGTCTGTCTCCACCTTTTATCTCATCTTCTATTTAGACTGCAAGCTATTTGGGCAGGGAACAGCTGTTTTGTTCTGTATTTGCATAGTACCAGGCACAATGGGGTCCAAGCTGCTATGATAATGGTGGTGGTGGTAACAGCAATAACATACATTTTAGCTATTTGAGACCTGCAAAAATGTCTGGAGGGGAAAAAGAGGAGGAGAGTTCATGTATAAGTTATTACCTTGCCAAGAGACTGTCAGCTACTAATTCTCAGAAGTCATTCCTTCTACCAAGCATGGAACATGAAAAGTTACTCCCTAGAGAAGGATAACTCGCTTACAGATTTTCTAATAAGGGCAAAGGCAGAACACCACAAAATTTGAAAATGCTTCTCATTGACAATCTAAATGGTGCGTGCTATGTTAGCTCCCATTTCCCCTATCTAAGCAGTCTCCTCCCTTCAATATGACCAAGATTCAGCCAACCAAGAAAGAATCTGCAGTGGAATACTGGGAAGAAATCACTCAGCATTTAGTTTCTAGTTTCTTAAGAACTTGTTTACAGGAATGAAAACAAGCACTATATAACAAAGAGGCTGCTAGCCATCATGGAGTGTGCAGGCCCAGCCGCAAAGAATTCATGGCAGCACAGAGACATAACATTTCCAGTAAGTCATTTCAATGGTTTTATCTCCATTGAAATAAACAAAGTTAAAATTAGGTGCAAGTTTTGGTTATTGAAGGATTAAAGGTAGAGTTTTAAAAACAAATGCCCACCCCCAACCCCCAGAAAACAAAACAAAACAAAAAAAATGAACCAGATCCTAAGGTAGCATAAAGCAACCAGAAAGCCAATGGATTCATCTTTCTGAGGCTTACTCAGTCCCCTCATGCCCATGATGGACAAATCCATGGAGGGGAAGGAGAATAAGTATCATGCAATAGCTCATTCTCCAGTGCCTCATTCTATCCTTCCTGAGTGCAGATGGGCCAGAGAAAAGAGACACAGTAAGTAAAGAGCTCTGCAGGAAGCCAGGCAAAAGGCTGTTTTTACTTACACTGCAGACATTAACACTAACTTTAGGATCCCATTTTCAGATGTACTGAGTGCCCCCAGTTCCCATGAACCAACTGGCTTTTCTGATCCTCAGATCCTTGATGAATGCATGCCAATAAAACTTTTAGTCATCTAAATTCTTTTCAGATTAGTATACAGATATCAAGCTAATTTGTCGTATCTTCTAACTATGAAGCAATACTTTTTACATTTTAATTAAATGGACTCAGCAGGTATAACACTAGTTACTGTTGAGCCTCTTGGTTAAGGTCATTACTAAGGTTTTCCAAATTTGAAATGGCCCTTGAAAATAAAATGTCAGTATAAATTCTTCAATATATTTTCAAGGTATAGCATAAAACCAATTATTTTCATAGCCAAGAGCTGCTAAACACAAACAAAACCATAGTTAGAAAATGTGTAAGTGAGTAATTATAGCTACCTCAGGTTAGCTCTGGTTACTTTGGCATTCTCAGTATTCATGGCAAGAGCCTTCCATTGTGCAGTTTTGGCCATTTCATCTGATATGTTTACAACAGAAGGATCAATGCTAAAGAATAAACATACTTTTTGGTTAGTACTCAATACCTTGCAAAAGCATTAACTTTGTCATCCATACTGTTCATATCAGTAGTGCTTCCAGTTATCACTTACATAGCCACAAATAAAAATCATCCCATAATGATGCAGTTAATTTGAAATTTAGAACTCCAAATCCTGGGTGGTTTCCCATGTCATAGCATCTTAGAAATGTCTTTGATAGGAGATGAAGAGATATCATTGGCAAGCTTCTGAAGGACTTACACAGCTAGATAGCATTTCTCTGTTTGTCTATATGTATGTAATGTAGTAATCTCTCAACACAGCATCCCATCAATTCCAAATTTCAGAGAATGTTCTAGGCATCAATGGTCAGAACACTACTTATTTGGGGGAAGAATCAGAAAACCAAAATGGGGAATCAGGGGATCTCCTGGTATCTCATTAACACACCCATAATTCTGTAGGATCAAATCAATTAATGCTCTCTAGATCCTCTGTAGATCAAATCAATTAATGTACCTCTGTAGATCAAATCAATTAATGCTCTTCCGGCATAACATTCCAATATCTCATCTCCACCCAACTTCCCAATGTAGTTTAACATGTTGACACCCTGATAAAACAATTCCCAGAATAATACTGTGGAAAGAAATAGGGAGCATGAAGATTAGCACACTGCCACTGGCATGGGACAGAACAGGAGGCTGTGGTATGAGGGAGGGGAGCAGCTAGTCCCCAGCTTGGGGGAAGGAGGAGCAGTCACAGCCAACAGCATGGTCACAAGGGGATGCAGAGTCCCTGCCATGGAGAGTGAGTGGGCAACCCTAGTAAAAGAGGAAGCGTGTATGAAGAGCACACAGAATCCATGACATGGGAAAGACTGAGAGGAGTAGCAGGGAGTACCTGCAACAGAGGGGAATAGCAGTGTAGCACAGAGGGTGGTGGGGTGGAAAGGAAGAATGCAAAGAGCCGCTGATGCGTACACAGAGCTTAGTCTACAGAAGCTATGGTGTGTACGGCCCTTCCGCCCAGCATAAGATGAGTTAAACACTTCATTTTCTCAAACATATTTTCCTGTAATCTTCCAAAAATTCATTTTGGGTTGTTTAGGAATTATGTCATTTTTTTTTTAAAGGGTAATGTCATTCAGAGATCATATTGTTCTAAGCTGTTCCCAGATAATAATCAGATAAAAAAGTATAGAGACACTACTGTTCTGAATTTGATAAATCCAATTTCAGCTGAGGTTGAAGTGGACCTGCATCATGAAGTATAAAGACAAACAGTCAGCTTTTCCACCATCTGAAGACAAATAATAGTTGATGGATTGCCTATAAAAACTGAGATGTTGCAGAAATTTATTTCCTCATCCCCTCCCCCACCCAACAAGTATTTATACAGACAGCATACAGCATGTCAGTCAAATCATTTTTTCCACTTATCCAGCCATTGCCCCGCCCCACCCCCCCAAGTGTAGTCCCTTTACAGGAATGATTAGATACATTGTCTGATTCTTCGCTGGCGTACACCTTATGGATCTATTTCTACTTGTTCAGTGTAGATTTGAAACACTGTCCGATCAGAATGGTAGTATTTCAAACCCATTTCCTTTAGATATGATTCCACAAGTTGGAAGACAGTGGAGAATAACGTTCATTCTAAGCAAGAGAAAATCTGAGATAATGTGTCCAAATATTGAGCATGTTATTTTTAATTGTTCTGGTTCTAGCTAAACAGTCTGAAAACTATTTCATATATGCATGCTTTTAATTAAAGAATTATAAGAATTATGATCTGCAAAAGACAGTTTTAGATCTCAGCTTTCTAAATCAAAGCAGCTAGTAAACATATGGCTCAAGTAATGCCCTTAGTTAACTATAATTTAACAAAATCTAACTTCTCACTTTATTAGTCATGCATAGTAACACACAAACAGTCTATAGATAAGAACTGACCAAAACAGCTTCTTCACCCTGTGAACAGCTGGTCGAAACTGAGTCATCTGATCTGTTCAAGATGGTTATGTAAATGAATTATTAAGATGCAATTTTTTAAAAGAAAAAAAGGGGGTGAAGACCCTATATTATAAAAAGCAAGATTTGCTTCAATCCTTTCCCATTCCACAACCCTCCACATCCAGCTAGGAGTCAGAAGTTAACATGTAAACTTGCTCACTCAAAATATGTTAATTATATTCATTTAATTAAAGCAAAAAATGGAAATACTGCACATAATACAGAGCTATTTAAAAATCTAGATTTTAAAAAAGCAGTAAGTTGTATCATACCTGTATTTTAGAGCTTTTACAGGAATCTCTAAAATATTTCCTCCTTCATATGGAAGATGTACAGTTTCACTGTCCACTGTCTGAAGCATTCGCTCTGCTTCCTGCAAGTCACATATATGATATTACCAAGACGCAGAACGAAAATAACTCAAGCCAAGGAAACTGAGAATTAGACATTTTGCTCAATTCTGTAGAAAAAAAAATTATCCTATTCCCTTTGAATATTATAATAGCAGGGAGAAACTTTCCTGAGATATATGGATGTCAGAGATTGTCGCACATGGCTAGCCCATTTAATTCCATTCTTTATCCTTCAATCCCTCTTCATGAACTCCTCTCATGACAAGAATTTGCAAACAGACTTGCACATACACCCCCCCACCCTCCTCTACCCTTAGCAAAATAATCTTTAAGACAAACAAGAACCTTTAATGATATATTTGACAGATTTCTTGGGGGACTGGCTATGAAAGGGCTAATTTACCTGAAGTTTTAATAGGGAAAATTACACAGGCAAAATCAGTGGAAGATAAGTCTTTATTATTCAGTTTTAACTACTGCCTTGTCACATATAATGGGTGAAATCCTGGCTCTAGAAGTAAATGGAGTTCTGTCATTAACTTCATTAGGGCCAGGGTGTCACCTTACATCTCTAGAGAATGGTGAAAATCCCAGTGCAACCAACATGCAATGGAAAAAATTGCTTCTGATGCTACATTTGGAAAATCCACTGAAATACAATATGTATCAAATCCCACACTACTGGTATTTTTATAACTGTCCTTTTCTCTCCTTGAATCCTAACCGAGATTCTGGCAGTAACTCCTAAGGCAGAAAATTCCAAATTTGATTACCTTAGATGTAAAATCTCATGTGTATTTAACATAAAACAACTAAGTTTTGACTGACTGATTCATTTAAATTTCATGGCAATTACATTGCCAACTTCTGAATACCACGCATTTGCTTACATTTTCTGTAGCAGTTTCCTTTAGCAATTTTTGACTCACTTTAGTCTTCTGTACACTTACCTCTTTTGCCTTTTTCTTTTTGTCATCTTCTTTCTTCTTCTTACTCTCTGGCATAAGGTCATCCAGCCAACTGAGCTCTCGTTTGGTGAAACATAAGTCCATGAGTTTACGAATGAACACTAATGCTAGAACCTTACAGGAAATAAGAATTGATACCTTTAGAGTATACTTATATTATTGTTAGAAAAATAATAGTATTGATATACTAATATAGTAACAACTTCTTAAACCAACGACAAAATATTTTTCCGACACATACAAAAGTTATCACATTATAATTTCATAAAAATAAATCTTACTCACTACAAAAAGAACAGATGGACGACCACTGAGAACTAACACAAACCACAGATTTCTAACATGTCTACAGCTATTCAGTTAAACTGGTGCTTATTTTAAAGAATGAAAGAAATCATAATTTGCTTCTAAAAAGGAGGATTTCTATTAGAAACTTTTTGAAAAAATCAACAAATAAATCCTGAAGAGAGCTATAAATCCACAGCCACTTTTGGAAAATGAATAAATTCCCAAAGACGACAGGACAGAACTTACCATCATGGGGAAAACAACAGCAGCTGCAGAGGCCTTAATCACCCACAAAAGAACTAAACAAGTGAGCTGAACAACTGTGAAGACATGAACCTTCCAGAGTGGCACATAGCGCAGGTAGATCAAATCAGGCTGATGTTTGGCAGGCATTCCAAACAATTTTATACGGTCAAAAAACTATATTGAGAAGAAAGTCATCCTCAGTTAATGATTTTAGCCATGCAGAAGTGAACAGAATAATTAAAGATATTGTGGATATTGAAAATAAGATTCCTTCATTTTACAGAGTTTACATGAAATGAATTAATATAGTGAATATCTGATTTAAGTCCTTACTTCTGCAGGGTTTTAGAAAATGAGTGTCAATATTTAAGAATTTCATATAGCTCATCAAGTGCCCAGTGAAAGACTATATGCCAAAATTTAAGAGTCTGGAAACAAAAGCAATTATCCAGACATTATGCTCCATACATGTTTCTATATCCTAGTCTGACAATACATTGCACCTTTTTTACACATCAATAAAATCACCTTTTAGTTTCCATTTAATTTTATGCAAAGCAACAGAATTCAGATTATATTTCCAATTTTACCCTGAGCACCAGGAATATTTTCTATTCATAGAAAGAATATTCTAGGCAACAATAAATGTATTGTTTTCCTGGGAGCCATATTAAGTAGAAAATATTTTCTTAAAATTGGCTTGTTTAATAAAAACAGAACTTGCCTGAATGCCTCTTAATGAAGATACTCCCATGTAAAGAAACACACCATATAAAACTGGCATTGGAATAAACTAGAGGGGGGAAAAAATAGAACAAAAGTTAGAAGTTTGCATTTATAGAATTACATAATAAAATACGGCAATCCGAGTTAATGGAAGGTGCTTAAGTGGAAGGGGGTTTTGTTTGTTTTCAAGTGCCAGGTTGAAATGTGTAGAGTCTGAAGTCCTTTATTTATCCAGAGAATAAACACAGCATGTGACAGCAACATAGAAAAGGAGCAGGTATCCCACTGTGCTTCAACCATGTTCTAAATAAGGGACTGCCTCTAGGATTAAGAAAATAGCTCAGTCTGCATGTCCAGTCAATCCTCACTCTATCTAAGGCTGCAACCTGAATGCCAGTTAACACCAAACTAGTGTACCATAGTCATCTGCTAGGAAATGGATTCAGATCAGCATTTCACATAATATAATGTCACAATATTTACTTTTGCTCACTAATCTGGCTAAGTGAAATGAAAGGTTACTAAAATCTCCTAAATTATCCAGTTCTTCAGATTATACAATGCCAGATTTTGATCTAATAAAGGATTGGTTTCAAGCCCACAAAAAAAGTCAATGGGAGTTTTTCCCATGGACTTAATGAACCTTAGATCAGGCCTTTATACCCCATATATACCAATGAAGAGTACTATATGGATCAAAAGTTGACTTTTCTCTCCAGTTGCCTATACTGAAGGGTTATAAATGTTCTGAAGGCTCCCAAGACATACAGGTGTATCTCAGAAGGTGAACTGAATCTTTAAAGCCTCTGATAAAGTAGGATTTTCTCCCATGAAAGCTCATGAAATAAGTTTTTTTAGTCTTTAAAAGTGCCACAGGACTCCTTGTTTGTTTTGCTGCAACTAACTTAGAACATAAGGCTTTACTAAAATATACTATGCCAGACAGTATCAGAATCGTGCCCAACCCATGTTCATTATATATGGTGTGGTGGCTCATAGCGAGGACATATGCTATTAAACAGACATACTAAGAAATTCCATTGATGTTGCATCTACCTATGACTACGTTTAAACAGGCAGTAAGAAATAAATACATGTTTTTCATCAATACATTGAACAAAAGCACAACAGCTTACAGCCAAGCATAGCCCAGGAAAGAGAATAGCCACTACATTTAAAAAATTAGAGTATTGCACAAGGCATGAAAACTGTACTGAATTTCATAGGAGTCAGGCATTAAACTTCACAGGAATATAACTCATCAGAAATTCTGTATCTTTACTTCTCTACAATACTCCAGTAAGAGTATTAAGATGCTTTTTAAAAAATGTTTTCATTGACAATGTTTTTGTGACTTCTTGGTGGCTTTTCCACTGGTAGATTGCTCATCATGGATATTTTTCTACAATCTAATCTCAACTTGTTACTCAAACACACTTGGTCAACCTCTAATTAATACTTAGAAGTGTGGTTCCATTATGAAAAATTACTACATAAGAGTGCATATTGCTTATTTGAGTTATAAAAAATTTTACTTCACCACTGCTTTGCATAAAGCCACATGAAAAGCACTGGCCAGAAAACAAGAACTCCGTTTCATAAAAAATGTTGAGATTTTGACATTTGTTTTCATTCCATGTCAGAACAAAACTAAGATCTTTTTTTTAAAAATTATGGAAAAATAATCAGACAGACACCTCCATCCACACACACACACCCCCCCCCAGTGGTTAAGGACTTCACCCAGGATGTGAGAGACACTGGTTCAAATCTCTGCTCTGTTACAGCATCTCCCATATTCCAGGCAAGTGCCCCTAACCCACCAGGTTATTAGCTATTCTGGATGGAGGTCATTTTCTTGTTCTCATTTTCATCAAAATAGATCAATTTCAGTGAAAAGTTTTAGTTTCATTAAAAAATTCCTGGCCACCTCCATCACTGAAAGCACTGAGAAAGAAATTTAGAGCTAATGCACAAATATAAACTGAGACCCTAATCTGGCCTACAAAACCTTTATGATCCATGCTGATGCATATTAGAAAAAAGGATTGAGGTTGATACTCCAATTCCAAAGACAGCTTGGTAGATCAACTGGTAGACAAAAACATAGTATTGTGTGAATAGTGAGACCACAGCATATGTAAACATGAAATCCTACAATATTTTAGAGACCTATTTTCCTGAGAAATGTACTTTTAATCTTTCTCTGAGTTTATATTAGCACCATTCAAGTAAATGTACAGAACTATGGTATATCTCTTTTTCCTTCATTCCCTTAGCTACATTAGAACCATAGACCTGCCACAAGGTAACTGGACTTGGAAAACTGAAAAATAACTAGTCAGAAAGAGTCTTAAGTAATCAACCATTTGAGATAGGACTATGAGAAATATTCCTTCCCTATCTTCTAGATGTCCTTTGTACTCTCATCTCTTCCACCATTTCTATTAAACTACTTCAAACAGTTATTTTCATAAGACAACTCTAAAATGAAAATGGATTTTTTTATTTAGTATATTAAACTTGCTTATATTATTCTACAATAATTAATGCTACTAAAATATAAAATATGCTATGTTTTGTAATAATCATTCTCTCTTACCTTCAAAATAGAGGTCATGAACACAGACAGGCCCATCAAAACAAATATCATTAATCCTGTCACTCGCTGCTCCCGGATTCCCAAGAATTTAGGTTGCTCTCCTGGGGCAGAGCAATCAGATTCTACTTTTAGGCTATTGACGTGACTTATAGAAAGGACCGTTGCAGCCACAAACCAAGGCAAGCCCATTAAAGAACATATCCCCAACATAACACCAACCACGAGTAGATCAAGATGATAGCCACAGCCTTTCTGCAAAGTCAAGTAAAGAAATTAGTTCCCAGCAAAAATGAAAACGTGAAGTACATAAGAGATTCATACACTTAACAGTTCCACATCAAATGACTAAAAATAGTCTATAGATTTGTACAGTGCCCACCGCACTTGTAGCCATGAGTAGTTTTTACTAGATATAAATAGGACATTCAGTAGCTGCAACTTAGTTTTATATTTCACAAACTTAAGTACAGCAGGTTAAAAAAAAACACCTGTCAGGGATGTTCTAGATAATATTTAATCCAGTCCTGAGTGCAGGAGACTAGACTGGAAGACATCTCGAGGTCCCTGTCAGTCCTCTACTTCTATGACTATTTACAGCTATGTATAGAGCTCTGCAGACCTTCGGGTATCCACTGCAGATCCATGTGTACCTGCATCCATGGATGCAGATAACCGAAAATCCATTGCTGTGGACTGACCCATGGATGCAGGCGTGATGCATTGCTGCAGCTGCTGCTATGATCTGTGTCAGCAGCACAGAGGGGAACAAGGAAGCACTCCAATCAATCCTAGCTCAGATCTGATTGTGGTCTGCCAACCGCCCAGAGTCTCAGTCACAGCAGGCTAGGGCTTGGAGAGTTGCTGCTCACTGTCAGCCAGCATGCTGGCCTTTGATTGGCTCATTTTCCATGACTTCCCTGCACACTTCTTCCTTTTCGTGTTGGGAGTTCGCATGCCATGCTGTCAGTTAGAGATTTCATTGGTGGCCAAGGAAATCTGATTGACAGCACAGCATGCAGACCACAGACAAAAAAAGAAAAAGTGGGTGGGACCCATGTGGGGAATGAACCAATCAAATTCTAAAATGCTGATTGTGAGCCCAAGCTCAGTTGCAGATGCAGTAACGGATAGAGATAAAACCTGGCATGTGGATTGTAGACCGCATAGATACTATCACTGAGTGGATGTGGATTGGATATGGCTCCACATTTTTGTATCGTGCAGTCATCTAGCTATGTAACCTATTGGGAGACCAATGAACAAGTTTCTTTTGAAATAAGTTGACTTACATGTTTACAAATGAGCTTAAAATATATTAGAAAATGAAGGAAAAGTCAACTATTACCTTCAATTTATTTTCCTTTCTGTTTATGATTACTGCTGTGATTTGCTGATCCATGAAAATCAGAATGGTACAGAGTAATGCAGGAACAGCAGCTACCAGGAGCGTCCACCAAGGATTACCACCAAGAGGATCTATGAACCACCCCCTGTCTTTTCGAGTTGGCTGGAAAACAAATTTGAATAATAGGAATGAAAGTTGACAGTTAAATGCCTGCTATACCAAATCAATTTAGACTAAAGACTTTTGTTTTAAAAAGGTATTTTTAAAAAAAGTCATTCAATTTTTTAAATTAATCAAAATGACTTGAACTAAGGTTAAGTTATATTATGTTAATTATGTTGCACAGTGAAGAGGTCATCAAATGCACTGTGTGCCTCCATGGTGTTCTATACCAAGACAAGTCTGGGATGTTACAAGGCAGGATGCACGTGAGTGACGCGTTTGCTGATGCTGATCCGCCATGTTCTAGATCTTCTGGGGCATTTTCCTTTGTTCTGTTATTGAGTCAGAGTCTAAGATTACTCCCATAAGGAAACTGGCATGCTTCAGAGCAGAGGACCATGCATACTACTTTAGAGTGTTGGGTTATTGTTTAAGCAGGTGGGACACATTTAGTTAGAAAAATGGATCTCTTAAATCAATTTGAATTTGTCCATTTGTCAGACTTTTTGCTATGCTTCTGAATGATGTCCAACTTTTTCCAGTCTTGATATTGAGAGGTCATGCTTCAGTCCTATAGGTCAGAATACTGATCACTAAAGCATTATAAATCCTCAGCTTTGTCTCTCTACTTATCAGCATGTTTAGCTTACAAAGGGCATTCTTGATGAGGTCCTCCCTTATTGACCATGCTTTTGCAGGCTGGACTTCAAGTTGTTTCTCAATACTACCACTGTTATCGGTAGCAGATCAGAGGCAAGCAAAAGCACCAACAATCTCAATTGGCATGATCACCCACTAAGATGCTAGAGCCTACAGCATAGTCAAAACTGCTGATTGTAAAAGGTTGTCCCAATTAATTTTCAGAACAAATTTCACTGCTGGACTTCCAGGGGTTTAGGCGCTGCAAGTAGCTTGTCCATTGATTTGATAACTAGTGCTGTGTCATCAGCACAACTGGTGTATGTGAGGATCTTATCAAGGCTTATACCAAAATGCATTTACTTGGTGGAATGAAGGAGTACTGCAATTAGCTACTAAGTTTGCATTAGTATAACATGTGAGGGTGTGGTTTATGTGAAAACAATTTAGCAAGACAAAACAATAATCATCCTTTCCATTTTCCTTGGCTTCTACAACATCTCTCTTGAAAAGGGGTTCATGTTATCCAGTGCATTATTCTCACTCACAACAATAAAGATCTTTTATTAGATGAGAATTAGACCCAGAACAGAAAATGTAGATAAATTAAAAATACAAATCAATTAACAACAACAAAAAATCAGCATAGAGGGAACAGGAGTACTATAGGTGTATTATTATTATTTCTTTACATATATAAAAAAGTCTTGATTTGATTTTGACAAACAGGAACTGGTTGAGAATTTGAAAGTGGAAGGTAACTTAGGTGAAAGTGATCATGAAATGGTAGAGTTCATGATTCTAAGGAATGCTAGGAGAGAGAATACAAAAATAATGATGATGGATTTATAGAAGGCAAACTTCAGCACGCTACGGGAAATGGTAGGTAGGATCCCATGGGAAGCGTGTCTAAGAGGAAAAACAATTGAAGGCAGTTGGCAGTTTTTCAGAGACACATTATTAAGGGCACAGGAGCAAACTATTCTATTATGTAGGAAGGAGAATGTATGGCAATAAACCACCCTGGCATAACCAGGAGATTTTCAATCATCTAAAAATAAAGAAAGGGTCCTACAAAAAGTGAAAAGTAGGTCAAATCACAAAGGATGGCTACAAACAAACAACACAATTACATATGGAAAAAATTGGAAAAGCCAAGGCACAAACCAAGATCAAACTAGCTGAAAGTATAAAGGATTTTTAAAAAAAAATGTCATATTAGAAACAAGAGAAAGACCAAGGATAGCATAAGTTCATTATTTAATAAAGAAAGGAAAACAAAGGAAAATGTGGAAATGGCAGAGAAACTAAGTGATTTGTTTCAGTCTTCATCAAGAAGGCTGGAGGCAACTAGATGCCTGATGTAGGAAAAGCAGTAAAAATGGAATAGGATCAGAAGCTAAAATAGGGAAAGAACACGTTAAAATTACTTAGACAAGTTAGATGTCTTCAAGTCACCAGGGACTGATGATATGCGACCTAGAATACTCAAGGAGCTGACTCAGGAGATACCTGAGCCATTGGCTATTATCTTTGAAGAACCAAAGACTAGAGAGGTCCCAGAGGGCTGGAAAAGAGCAAATATAGCGCCGAATCAATGTTCCCTCTAAGCTGTGCTGGCACGCTGCAGCGCAGCCCACCACAGCCGCCAGAGCAGAGAAGGCTGCCAGCAGCGCATGGCCGGCAGCCAGAGTCCCTCCATAGAGCTCCTGTGGAGAAAGGAGTTTTCAAAACCCATGTCCAGAGAAGCTCTAACGGAGCATGCCCAGAAAATCTGAGCATGCTCCATAGAGCTTCTCTGGCTCCAGCCACAAGCTAAGTTTGTGGGGGCGGCCGGGCAGCAGGCTTCCAGGGGGGCCGCTGGGAGCGGGCCCGCAATGGTGGGGGGGGCCCCACTGGGAGTGGGGGGAGGCCGCTGGGAGTGGGGGAGCAGCCAGGAGTGGGCATGCGGGGGCAGGCGCGCGGAGGGCAGCTGGGAGTGGGCTCACGGCGGGCCGCCGGGAGCGGGAGGGCAGCCAGGAGCGGGCCTGCAGGGTGGGGTGGAGGAGCAGCACAGCAAGCCCGTGGGGGGGTGGGGTGCAGCACGGCAAGCAATGAGTTGCTCAGCTGCCAGCCCCTCTTAGAGGGAACATTGGCGCCGATCTATAAAAATGGAAATAAGAACAACCTAGGAAATTAGAGATTAGTCAGTTTAACCTCTGTACCAGGAAAAATAATGAAACAAATAATTAAGGAATTCATCAACCAACATCTCGAAAAGAATAAGATGTTAAGTGACAGTCATTATGGATTTGTCAAGAACAAATCATGTCAAACCAACCTGATAGCTGTCTATGACAGGGTAACAACCCTTGCAGATATGGGGAATTGGTAGATGTAGTATATCTAGACTTTAGTAAGGCTTTTGATGTGGTTTCACATCACCTTCTCATTAACAAACTAGGGAAGTACAACCTGGATGGAGCTACAATAAGATAGGTGCAAAACTGGTTGTTTTGAGAGCAGAGAGAGAGAGTCAGAGAATAGTTATGAAAGATTCACAGTCATGTTGAAAGGGTATCATGAGCAGGTTACTGCAGGGATAGGTTGTGGGTGCAGTTTTGTTCAAAAATTTCATCTATGACTTAGATGATGGCACTTACAAGGTTTGTGGATGATGCCAACCTGGGAAGGGTTGCATGTGCTTTGGAAAATAGGATCACAATTCAAAAAGATTTGGACAAACTGGTGAAATGGTCTGAGGTAAACAGAATGAAATTCAATAAATAGTGCCAAGTACTCCACTTAGGGTTCAACAACCCACTGGACACATACAAAACGGGCAATGATAGCCTAGGAAAGAGTACTGCAGAAAGGTAGCTGGGTGTCGTAGTGGACCACAAGCTAAATATAAGTCAACAGTGTAATACTGAGAAGAAGAAAAAAAAAAAAAAAGCAACCACCATTCTGGGATGCATTAACTGGAGTATTGTAAGAAAGATACAAGAAGTAATTCTTCCGCTCTGCTCTGTGCTGATTAGGCCCCAAATGAAATAGTGTGTCCAGTTCTGGGTACCTCATTTCAGGAAAGATGTAGACAAATTGGAAGAAGTCCATAGAAAAGCAACACGAATGATTAAAGGTTTGGAACATTTGACTTATGAGGAAGATTGAAAGAGCTGAATTAGTTTAGTCTGGAAAAGACAAGACAGAGGAGAAATTATAAAGTTTTCAAGTATCTAAAAGACTTACTAGGGAAGAGGGAGAAAAATTGTTCTTCTTAACCATCAATGACAGGACAAGAAATAATAGGCTTAAATTATGGCCAGGGAGGTTTAGGTTGGACATAGGAAAAAAAATTCCCAACTGTCAGGGTGATTAACCATTGGAATATGTTGCCTACGCAAGTTGCAGAATCTCCTTCACTGGAGGTTTTTAAGAGGGGGTTAAACCATGTCAGGGATGGCTTACAAGGGTACTTGGTCATGCCATGAGCACACGGGACTGGACTTGATGACCTCTCATGGTTCCTTCCAGTTTCTATGATTCTTTTTCCATATTTAATGTCAATTTGGTCATGTTTCCTCCCTTCAACTACCCATGAAATTGCAGATTACTTAAATCTTTTTAAATGGACATGGTTTTGTTTCTTACTTCGAATTTCTCAGGAACATGAAGTTTAGGAGAAGGAACTCCAACAAGCCAGTCGATTAAAACCATAATCAGTATGGTAAGAAACACAGCAAAGTCACTGATTGTAGAGCGCACCTAGATGGGGGGAAAAAAAGGTTCTTAATATACAAACTATTTTCATTGCTATATTTCACGCCTATGAAAAAAGATAATTTTTGCAATTTTTAATTAGTTCAGGTTTTTTTTTTTTAAAATGATAAACAGATCAGATTTATCCCAAGACTTCCATCACTGGCATTCTATCCGCCTTCTCTCATTCTTACCTTGTAAATTAAAGTGATTTGTGACCATAACTGTATCATCTAATTGTCCCCTCTATTAATGGAGATAAAATATTATCTAAAATCCTACCCTCGAAGAAATGATCTTTTGGAGAAAACAAATTCCTTTAAAGGCCTTTTGAAGTACTTGGGTTCCATTAGCCTTAGAAGAAGGACCAGATCTTAGAAACAAGTCCCTTGCTCCAACAAGATGCATGTTCCTCCACCTCAAAATATAAAATATAATAGCTATTCCAGAACAGGAGTCTCATTTCAGTGCTTAGCTTCCAATCCCATCCTGAACACTATGATACTAATATAGCTGCACTGTATGTATGACAAGGTGTGATTTCACTATGAAACAAAATCATGTTGCTTTTCTGCAAGATATTTGCACAAATAGTAATGATGTTTTCAGCTTGCGAAACAGCATAGAGGCTGCCCCAAAGGTGGAGTCCCCTATAACAGACTTGTAGTACAAGGCAGCCAACACAGTGCTATTGGCTAACCTCACACTGAAAAGAATTTAAGAAATTGACAGTTCAGTTATCATTTCAAGAACTTAACAGTTTCCAGAACCCTCTGGCTACATTTTTAGTTTTAATTCCAAAATGTATAGCATTCTCTCTTATCTCTTTCTGCTCTTGCCAGGAAAACGATCTCAGCAAACTAATACTGTACGTGCAAAACTATATGCTGAGACTTTGAAAACACATAAGTAAAAGTGAAAGTATGGTGAATCACAATATCATATATAAGAAAAAAAGACTAATTTCAAAACAAAAATGCATGGTACCCTAGTTACCTTAGTAGGGAAATAACGTTTGGTCTTAAACTGCTTGAGAAAAGAGGAGAGGAAAAACGTCGTAAAGAATAATATCACAGACCAAAACAGAACATCTGGAATATATGGGCCATGACCACCACAAGCTGTTCCAAGGAACACACCATGAAACTTTTTGCATTCCTGCAAATAAAAACCAAACAAAAAACAAGTTATGCTCTTTAAAATAAAAGTCAATCTAAATAGAATCATAACTTGTGGCTTCCCCCAAAATAAATTTGCATTCAAAGAAAAAGGCTTGTTGAAAAAAGGAAAATAAATTTTGCATTCAAAGAAAAAAGGTCAGGTTGAAATTTCCAACAACTCAATTTTGTGTGTGTCTAAAACAGTCTTGGCTCTAAACTTGAGCTTTCAAGATACCAAGAGCCTTTTTGGCACAAGAAGGGGAAGATACCTACAATAAAGTATTCTACTGTACACAGTCGCTTTATATCTGACTTATTCTTCTAAACACAATCAAGATGCCAGGGGAGGGGTGAGTGCCCAAGATCAGTCAAGTGACATGCAACATCAACTTTTAAGTGAACAATGACAAAAAAATGAGCTCTTATTTTAATGGTGCCTCATTTTTCCCATCTCTTTATTCCATGTCTTGTATTTTCCCTGTTAGTAGATTCTCCTCCATTTAGAGTTCTATCTTTAAAATTTTAAGAGGCTATAGCATGACATATTTTAATGATGAAGTGTATTTTTATTAGAAGAAATAATATTACTTTTTAATTCACTAGATTACATTTGGGAGTATTCACATCATTGACATCTATGTTTCCTACTAAATACCTTGCACTCACTTCTGTGAGATTGCTCCCATTTTGGAACATCAGTGCAGCACTGTGGCGTCCTTCTATCCACCCACAGAAATAAGTTAGATTTTTCAATAGTGAAATTAAATTGTTTCTCAGCTTCCCTCCCTTCAACTCTTTTTCCCTTTCTCTCTTTCTTATCTCCTTTTCTCCATTGCTCACTCCTAATCAGAATTTTTCTAAGGCAGCTACTTTGTTTCTTTTCCCTTCTGTTGCAGGTTTCTACCAGTTCCATACTGTAACTAATGGGCTAAAATAAATATTTGTACTTGTGACATCATACCATTATAAAAATCTTAATATTTTTCCCTAATTTAATTTTTTGTAATTTATTTTTTCCTCAGTTGAATTCAAGCACAGTTCCTCCTTTATTCAGGTCATGCTCATCTACTGTAACTCTTTGTTCAACACCTCTTTTGCAATGTTCCCTCTAAGCCAGTGGTTCCCTACTGCGGCCCTGATACTCCCTGCCAGGACTGGATCCCAGTGGGGGGAGAGGGGATGGTGCTGCAGGTTGCCAATGCCGGCAGCAGCTCAGCTCAGCTCACTCCCCTGCAGGGGCTGGCTGGGGGCCATTGTGGCAGTGCTGCTGCTCACTGCCTGGCAGCTCAGCTTTGCTCCCCTGCAGGGGTGGGCTGGCTGGCCGCAACAGCTGTGCTCCCCAGCAGGGGTGATGACCCTGGCAGCCCCACTCTCCAGGACCATGGCCACAGCATCTCCGCTCACTGGCAGGGGCAGGGCCCATGGCTGCAACAGCTCCACTTGCCGGCTGGTGCTGGCAGCTCTACCAGAGCAGCGCAGGCCAGATTCTGCTAGCATGGGGGCCAGATTCTTCCAGTGGCAGCACAAAGGCACCCCCACCTGTAGCCAGGGGTGCTGCAAAATTTTCAAATCAAAAAGGGATCCCCAACCTTAAAAAGGTTGGGAACCACTGCTCTAAGCTGATGATGTAGCTAAGCAACTTATGGATGCAGCTGAGCAAATTCCCTGCTGCCCCCTCCCCATAACTTGCTTAGTTGCATCATCAGCTTAAAGGGAACATTGCTCCCACCAGACCACCGCAAAAACCTGATCAGTCATCAATAAGATTGGGAGACAGAATTCTATAGGAAATTTATCAATGCATATGACAGAAACAGAAATCCCTGACTCCCAGGTTCTTCCCCCATCTCACTGCATTCTACTCCCCTCCCAAAGTTGGGCCTAGAGCCTGGGAGTCTTGGCTCCTAGACCCATGCTCAGTTCACTCAGCGACAATGACCTCAATGTAATTTTTAAAATTGTGGTCATTGTCTCTCTGGTAGAAGTTGGAGATGTTTCTGGGAAGAGCATCATAACTTGTCAAACAACAGCTCAAAATTGGCTCCAAATTTAGGTTGCTTAAAAATTCAGCTTGTCCAAACTCTTATTTATGGACTATCAGCTTTTAGGGGCAGGGACTGTTAGTTCATGCAGCTCCTGGCACAACAGGTGCCTTGGATCTCAGGCAAGGGGGAGTCGGTGCAGAACCTGGCAGGGGCTCTCATTCTCAGCTAGGGGTAGCATTTAGCACAGGGGGACCCATTATCTCAGTGTGTTTGGTGGGAGGGAAGGGGCCTGTGCTCTGCAAAACAGTGCTTTGATTTCACCTGAAACCCTTGTGTTACTATCATAGAACTGCACAGATTATCTTTTGGTAATATGGCCTGTCTCCCACAGTGGACACAGCAGACAGAAACATTGCCTCCTGGGGGAAACTGATGTGTAACTGACCAACCTGTGCGGAAACTGACTACTCATAACCAGACATTTTTTTAAATAAAATAGGAGCAGCCCTGATGGATCAAACCAATAGGCCCCTCTTGCCCAAACTCCTGAATCTAATGGCAGCCGATACCAGCCACTTCACAGGAAAATAATGAGACCCATGCAGTTGTAGGATAACTTGGGGGAGGAGGGCACTTTACTCCTGACTCCAACAGCTAGAGGTGGTTTCATATCCCTTCCAGCTACTAAAAAGCCGAAATGTGAAAAAATGTCTTGAAAACCAGACACCTAACCACACACTTTAAAACATCATCCCTCTGGCAAATAATTTTGCATGATGCCTCAGGGGGAAGTGAAACATCAACGGGGGGAATGGCTAAATATTGGATAAAGTTGCTGGGATGGTATAAGAAGAGGAGGGTAGCAGCTATGCAGGCCTCATACACAATTAGAACCACTGTGAAAAAATCCTTCTGGAAGCTGCCTTTGCTCTTCACATACCTAGTAGAAATATTGGTCCCCTGGCTTTTCAGGGGTTATCCATCTGATGCCATTTCCATCCTGATGGGAACCCCTTCCCTACTCCCCCCGCTCTGCCTCTGGCTTCCCCGCTCCTTCAAGCCCCCTTAATCCCCTCCCGCCGGCTTCCCTGGCTCCTCTGAGTCCCCTTAACCCCCTTCCGCCAGCTTCCCCGCTCCTCCGAGTCCACCCAACTCCTTCCCTAACCCCCTTTCCCCACTGGCTGCCCATGCCCAAGTCCAACCTACCCCAGGGCCCCCCCTTCCCTCTTAGCTGGCTGCCAGAGGGCTGCTATCTGGTCACGCTGCATGCTCAGGGCAGGAGATTTAAAGTCTCCCAGCCTGATGCAGCTCCTTGCCAGATAGGGGCTGGGGCTGCCAGCTGTGGGCGGCTGGCAGTGTTGCTAGCACAGGTGAGCGCACGGGGGGGCGTGTGCCCATATGGCTTACTGGGAATATTGCTCCAAGGTAAACATGGGGGGGGGTGACACTACAAACATACTGAATTTAAATTTTTATTTTCTAAAGCATGAAATCTACATTAATAATTTCTGTATGGACTAATTACCCCAAGACTTAAAGGACATAAAGGAGCACCTACTGAATACTTTCAGTGTGTGCTCCTAAAGTTGGAAAGTTTGGAATTAAATCCTAAGTTGTTAATATTGTTTCTATTAAAGACCACAGGTATCTGGAGAAGATCATGACAGAAACTTCAGAACTGGTTATGTAGTAGAAAAACAGACTATGAGGATACCACCTTTCAGGACATTGGACAATTCCTATGTATTCCCCTCCCCCTCTCCCCCTTTTTTTTAAGTTTGTATTTGATTTTGGTTCTAGCACAGGGTACTACAGCTGAAGATTCATCTTGACTTCTCCTTCACTCCAGAACCAAAAAAATGATAATCAAACACACTGTATACAAGTTTCAAGCCCTAATTTAAACAAAACATTAAAGTACATGCTTAGCTTTATACATTTACTTAAATCTGTTCGAGTTAATGAGTCTTATGCACATCTTTTGCTGAACTGAGGCACCATAGCTTTCTAAAAATGAATGTTCCTATAACACTACAGTAATATAGCAAACAATTACCAATTAATTCCAAAAAAATTTCTAAGCCACTGAAAGAACTTGGCCCTACCTGCCAACACAGAAGAGGGCACAGACAATATTATAAGATTTAAATCAAAATCTTATGGTGAAATTCAGAATCATTAGCCTAGACCAGGCACGGCCAAACTTCGACTCCGGAGCTGCATGTGGCTCTTGAATGAAAAAGTGTGGCTCACGGAAGAACGTCAGCCAATCAATTCAGTAGGTCAAAGTATAAGGCTATATGCCTCAGTGCGGCTCTCGAAGGTTTAATAATCAACTTGTGTGG
Source organism: Podocnemis expansa (assembly GCA_007922195.1). NCBI lineage: Eukaryota > Metazoa > Chordata > Testudines > Podocnemididae > Podocnemis > Podocnemis expansa. Next base: position 4,734,034 of record ML681964.1, on the reverse strand, counting down.
CTCTTGAGTTCCATTAGTTTGGCCACCCCTGGCCTAGACCACAAAACTAAAAGCAGGCATTAGCCTACTCAAAAGGGGAGAAATATCCTTTCATCTTTTCTGTTCTCTCCAAGTGCTCTAAAAAAGTGTTCTATATATAAAGAATTCTAAAGAAGCTGATCTACATTCAACTGGGGGATGAAACAACATGAAAAATAAGTGACAGTCTGTTAAACAGTGTTGTAACCTTTCAAGGTACTCACAGAAACCGTGAGGTTAGTCCATGATACATTATCTATGGAAGTACCAGTGTTCAGCCACATCTGTAACGTTTCATTGCTGGGGTTCTGGGGTTCAGAACACACACATCTGAAAAGTAAAATTAAGTATGAATAAAAAGTTCTTCGTTCTTGTTTCAGTTTGCTTTTTAACTTTTAATCTCGTACCACAATGTTTCAATTTTAAGCAATTTACATTTGCAAAAACTTAAAAGGGTACAACTTCTATCCCAAACTATTATGAAAAGATGATAGATAACCAGGCTTCTCATTACATAAAGTGAAATATAGTTGCACAGGAGATAAGAAAATGTTTTATTAAAAGAACGATTAGAAACATTTACTGAAAAGTTCCAGGAAAAAGATGCTCCATTTATTTTCTTCTCACATTTTAACACATTAAGTAACTTCAGAACTGCATGAGAGAGAGGACTCTCCAGAAAAATGTAGCCGGCACTTATAAAAAGTTTCCAAAAGGACAGCTGTGTTAGTCTAGTCCAGCAAAAAAAACAAACAAACAAGGGGTCGTGTGGCACTTTAAGACTAACATTTATTTTTCGCATGAGCTTTTGTGAAGAAAAGATGAAGTTCACCCATCTTTGAAGCATTTGACAAAGTGGGATTTTTCTCCCACAAAAGCTCATGCAACTTATAAAAAGGACACCACAGACTTGAAGGGAAGAAATCTCATTTATTCTTGTAACTTGGTACCTGCTATGATGAAGATAAATATAACTGAACAGTTGACAAAAAACCAACAGTTTTTCTCTATTTTTCCTATCTGATTTACACTGTGTATTTGACAGACTTTGGGTGGACTTTAAGTTGCATTTTTCCCCATTCATTAAGTTTCATGATTGTTGAAAAGACTCTTATAAACATGAATGAAAGGAGTGGAAAAACCTGCATATAAGTTTTTTTAAAAGAATTCTCGAATATTTGATGCAAGAATGCTCAATCTGGAAAAAAATGAGTTTACAATATTCAGGTTGACAGTGTCCCTTTACAGAATTTAAAAAATCTGAGGCCATGAACCTGAATTTTATGCTTGAATTCCACTTCACATAAGCAAATTCGTTTGGAAATGAAATGAATTTTAGGATATTGGCACTCCATAAAACAGCCTGCTCATGTAAGTACTATGCAGGTTTTCATGGGCTGGACAGACACAGACAGATTTGTTATTTCAAAAAAACAAGAGACAGGCAAGAAGATAACTGAACTATCTGATAAGTCCAGAGGAATAGCTTTCTGAGCCTGAAAAATGAAACAAGTACAAATTTAAAAATAAAAAAAAATAAAAAAAAAAAAAACAACAGCCAACTTAACCACATTGACCTTGTCTAAAGATAAAGGTGAATAAAAAAGCATTACATCCTTCTTCTGCAAATTTAGTCTATACCATTATTTACATTACTGAAAACATTTTATAGTACAAAATACTTAATTTGACAACTGTTTTCCTCATAAACATAAATATATTAAAGTTTTAATATTTACTGCAGCACATCTGCCCAGACTGTACAAATAAGACAACAAACTGACCTTCAGTTAGTGGAGATTTACAACAGTGTAACTATTTGGATTGGTATAACAGAGCAGGACTTGGCACAATATGTTTAAACATTTAGTAGAGATTGGTATGTCAGCTATGCCAGTGGTTCCCAACCTTTTTGACTTGAGGGCAACAAGCATCATTTTTACAACCCTGAGGGGCCACCATTTTCCACCAGCAGGCCTTCTTCTCCCCTCCCCGGCCACTGCAGCCAAACATAAGGAGTTCTACACTGATCTTATTTACTTGGCTGAAGGAGGGAAACTACATATGATCGGTATTCCCATGCACTCCACCTGGGTCCCTATGCAGTTGCTCCCTTTTGCAGCCAGGGGTACAGGAGATCAGTTTTCCCCCTCACTCTGGCTCCAGCAGAGACCCAACTCTCCTGGGACCCAGGGGAGCACTTCCCTATATTCTCTACTACACAGGGGGAGGGAAGCACTGATGTCCCATACCCCTGACTGCCCCAGGGAACCTGCACAGCCCTGAAGCCCTGTGACAACACACTCCACCTGGGTCCTCAGGCAGCAGCTCCCTTTTGCAGCCAGAAGGAGGGCACAGGCTGCTTTAAAAGCCCCTGGAGACCACAGGCTGGGAAATACATATCTATTCTATACCACACCTAGCCATGCCTCTTCTTCTATGTACCTGAGACTGCACTATCTATATTCAAAGCTGCAATTTTTATGACATTTAATACAAACATTCAAGACGAATATAAAGCATAGATTGGTTAACGCGTGGATGTCAGGAGACAAGCTGCCTCGACTGTGTGTAAAACGGACTGGTTTTAAAATGGAACCATGGTGAAATGTCCTAAAATACAATACAGTACAGTATTTTTTAAATAAATCCATACACAGTGCAGTTGGCATACCCTAATATGGGCTACCCGGCTACCAAAACTTGATTTTGTTTAGCAAAATTAAAAAGATAAATTTTAATTCATGATCTGATTTTTAAAATACAAAATATGCAAAAAACACACAAATCACCAAAACATAATAAATTATTTGAATAAATTTAAGAATTTATATCTATTTAGCCGTGAAAACAATGATGAAAATACATACAGTACTGTATGTATCAATGCACGAAAATACTAATGAATAAGATTGAAATCCATTTTGAATATTTACCATACAGGAGTACTATAGATGACATATTACATGCGTACATGATTCCACAGAGTTCATAATCCAAGAAGCATGCTTATATAAAAGTTTATGCAGTCTGCAGATTCATCTTGCTGGGATGGAGGTTTCATGAAGTATGCTGTTATTTTCTGCTTTTTCCTGTGCTTGGCTTTCTTTTCTTCACAAAATCAATCATCCCGCACAGGTGTAAAACTTGGATATTCTCCTCATCTTGCTCCTCCATATACTGTGCAAGAGTTTCAGCAGCATTTAGTGCTTCTGAATGGGAAATTTTGGCTTTTTCAACATAATTATCATCATTGTCATCTACTACTACCTTCCTGTAAGCCAGGGGTCAGCAACCTTTGCTGATCCCTGTGCTGGTCCTTCCTTCCCAACCCTCAGCTGCTGCTGGCGGCCCTCTCTGCTGAAAAAATGTGGCAGCTGCCTGAAAATTCAGCAGTGGTCATGGCTGAAGTGGAAGCACTTCCCAGGCATGCCATGGAAAGAAATTGCCCAGATTGGCTCTTCCTGGAGGTGTGCCTGGGTACCCAGCCATGCCATGTAAAAAAAAAAAAAAAAAAAAAAAAAAAAAAAGCTCCTTTCAGGGGGTTTCCAGGCATGTTTCAGAAAGAAGCTGCCTGGAGTGGCTCCTTTGAGGAGCATCACACTACAGAGAGGAGCCACTCTGGGCAGCTTTTTTCTGTGTCACATGGAGGCACAGGCATGGGGGGGGGGGGGGTTTGCTCTGTCCCAGCTGCACCCAAAGGAAGTTGCCCAGAGTGGCTTTCAGTGGCAGGAGTAGCAATTTCTGTGGTATTGCAGAGGGTGCCATGTGCCGCTGTGAATGGGCTTGGATGCTACTGTTGGCACACATGCGGGAGGTTGCCTACACCAGCTGTAAGCATTCCTCATCACTTTCATGGTCCGACCCAGACTCACAACCTGCAATTATTTCTTCTTCTGTCAGATTATCTGTAGTTGTGCCATTTTCATCTAGTTCTAACCTCTCATTTATGAATTCAGGCGATGTGTCTAATTTAAAGTCTAATTCGTTGAAAAAGAAATTTAGCTTTTTCTTCTTTCATTTGTGTTTTTGTAAGCAGGATGTCTTCTTCTGTAAACCTCTCAAATTCCGATTCTGAATCACTATGTTTTGGGTTTTCAGAGGCAGAATTGTCAACAGAAAAAGCCAGCCAAGAGCCTTCATCCAGCAGTTTTCAATAGATTTTTGCTTTACGCTATCCCAAGCTCTTCTCACCAGATAAATTATTTCGTTTATGTTTAATTCTTTTGGTAATTCAGAAACACTTGATGACTTGCATGATATCATTTCTGAGACCAACTCACTTTGATAATTGCTTTTAAAATTTTGAATAATGTCTTGCTCCAAAGGTTGGATTTTTGATGTTGTGTTGAATGAGAGATATCGCACGTGAATTTGTCCATCGTTTGATACCAAGAATTCAGAAGGAGGATGAACCAGACAGTTGTCAAGTAGCAACAGTGCTTTAGGTTCAAGTTTTTTCTTGCAGAGATGTTTATGAACAGGTGGAACAAAAAAGTTGTAGAACAATTCCTCAAAAATGCTTCTAGTCATCCAAGCATTTTTACTGCTGGCATACATGACAGGCAGCTTGGCTTTGTTAAGGTGTTTAAAAGCACCGAGGGTTGTTGAACCAACCAACTAGAAGTGGTGTGAGTTTATGACTGCCTGTTTTGTTCATACAAAATAGAAGGGTGATCCTGTCTCTCTCTCTCTCTCTTTTTTTTTTTTTTTTTTTAAGTCTGCTGTTTTTTGGGTTTCGTATTTCAAAGCTAAGTTTTATCCGGCAAAAGCTTTGCAAATAAAGATGTTTCATCACAGTTGTATATTTATCAATATAATTTTCCATTTCTATTCTAGTTTTTAATTCAGTGGGAAACTTGTCGGCAGCAGTCTCATCGGCTGATCGGCTTTCTCCAGAAATGCTAACATGCAAAATACCATGGCGAATTTTAAACCGGCTTATAAAGCCTTTGCTGGCTTGATAGGTTTCATCATCCATTAAAGTTCCAAATTTACTTGCTTGGGCTTGGGGAATTGAGCCCCTTAGTGGCATTTCCTTAGCTCTCTCTTGGGAAAACCACGTGCGCAATGCTTTGTCTACAGCAGGCTTTGTGGAATAAAGCAGGTGTTTTCACCCCAGGCTGACTTGAGAATCTGTGTGTTGTACAAAACTTTGAAGCTTTGTTTTGTTTTTTATCCAACCTCATAGTGTTGATTCAGCAATCCCAAAAGCTCTAGAAATTTTGGCTTGGGTTTCACTATTATGTACCTGCTCTACAGCTGCTAAGTGTTTTTCAACAGTGTACGAACGCTGACACTTGTCACCTACCATTATGAACTAAAGCCGATGCTAAAATATCTCTTGCACTTAATGAATTAAAACCCATACTAAAATATCTACAATATTGCACATAATGAACTAAAGTCTATACTAAAATATCTATTACACTTAATTACAGCTAATCAAAAATATATATTGTATGTTCCATGACAATGCGATTAAGCGAGATACGTCTTACCAAAATGGCAATGCAAAGAAAAATGCAGCGCTAATAAGGCTTACTGCACTTGTTTCCATGCTTAAGCCAACTTCCAGTTTTAGATACCACATGTTAACGAGTTCCACGTGTTAAACTGGTAACTTTGGGGGACATGACGCTAGCACGCGTTAACTGAATTCATAGGTAAACCAATTGTGGGTAAACCAATCCACGCTGCAGTCAAGTATTAAATCATTAGATTTTATAAAAGAATTCTTGAAAGCATTATACTGCTTATATTCATTTATACATATATTTATACATTCAGAAATGTTACTAACAGACTGTAAGGTGGTCCATTAGTATTATCCCGAGAGTAAAAACTGACACTTACGAATATGAAGTCAGTTTATCCAGGTCATTGTGCATATTGAAGGCATATACTTCTCCCAAATGAAAAAGCTTTTCCAATGCTTCATAGATAAATATGATGCAAATGAGTGCAGCAAAAGCCTCCTCAGTAAATCGAGTGATGTAACACACAAGGCTGCTTGCATCAGTTGCTACTAATACTACGCATAAAAATGCAGTCCACAGACCAATGCTGGTTCGCAAGGAGAGATAGGAAAGGCCATAGTCCCTGTTTGGAAAAAAGAAAATATAATTGTTCAGTAAAACTCTAAGGCTACCAGAAATGGTATCATACCATCTTGAAAAAAGATGGACCACAAATTTTTGTTCCTGCATCCTATAATCACTCACTCACTGCTTCTTTATCCTGAGGGCAGCCTTTGAGGCAGAAGCAGAACTGAGACTGTCCTCTACCCCTTTCCTGAGGGCTAAAGCTGCTACTCTGGAGAGGGGTTGCTTGAAACTAAGTGGTAATTTCTGCCAAAAAAGTACAGGTGTACTTTAAAGCGGCCAGTTTTTCAGGGTTCCCTGTCAGGGACAAAGTCACTACTGCAGTTTAGGCAGAAAAGTTTTGTAATTCTCTGCTTAGTCTGACTCTTCCTGACACAGCACTGAAATCATGGTTTCCTTGCTTGGATCAGCTGGTGCCTTACACAAGTACAACACAGAAACTTCTTCAAAGAATCCAAGTCCTTTTTTTTTTTTTTCCCACCCTAGCAGCAGCATTCTCTACATACTGAAGTCTAATAGCTAAAAGTCAAGACTAACATCTAAAGTTAACTGTTTTCTTAATCTTCTCATTGGTGATGGGAATCATAATCTACACAGCTGAACTGCTGCAGACAATCAAAGATGAAACTAATGCTGTCAAACATTATAGCTAAAAGTGAACCTAACATTCACTTATATAAACATACCATCAAGGAATTATAAAAACAATGTTAGACTTCCAAAAGGTGGGCCTCCTTTTTTCTTTCATCTATGTAAGATTGTTACAATTTTTAAACCCATGGGTGATTTTAAAACACTTACAAAGCCGTGATGGACTATGTATTAAATTATCTATAATTCCAAAAAATATTTACTCTACTTAAATTTGCAAACAGAGATGGGATAGAAACAATATCTGATCTAGATAAAGTTTAAGGCAAGGGTTCAAGGTTCAGACTTGCGGCCAAATCAGAACAAATGTATCAAGTCAATGCAAATATCACTTACTTGCAGAATTTAAATAATATTTTTTCAAATACTAGAACTGGTCCGGTGCTCCCCAATATCGTAAGAGGTTGCCCAGCAAACAGCGAATAGGCAATCCCAGTTAATGAGGCTCCAAATAGAGACTCTATTGCACTCTGTTTGGAGGGAAAAAAATTCTATGACACATTGGATTTATGGTTAACAGTTATCACACGCATGATTTTATAAATCAACTTAGAAATAAATTTAGGAATAAAAAAGTAAAATCAATACTGATGATTTATACACAAACGTAACTTAACGCAGCACTGAAATATTGTGGTCAAAAGATTTGGAATGCTTCACTCTTGAACAATATAAAGCTATCCAAACCCATGAGAACGAGTTATTTATTCTGTAGGCTACGAAGGAAAGAACACACCAACAATTTTAAAACACAAGATCTATCGAAATGTGATAAAAGAAAAAGAGAAGCACTGTCTTTCTCTGGAAGAAAGAAGATATTGCAACATACCTGTACCAAAAGTTGATACAGTGTGCTGTATCAAACCTGCACAAGTCAACCAAGCATTATAAAAGAAAAGATGTGCGGGGCGTTACTAAACAATAATGGTTTACATATACATGACAATAAAAAAGATGGAGCAGTAAACCAACATCCCACCTGGTAATGCATTTCTCTTCATTACATTAAGCTATTTCTTTCAGTTTTTGTCCAGCTTTACTAAAACATTTTCCTCAAAAAAATAAAGTTATAAACCACTACAAGAGGGAAAAACAGAACTTTGGGCCTAAATGGAGTTGAAGTTTTAAAAAAACCCAAAAACCTACCTAAACCAGTCGAAAAATAAACTATGAAAAGTCATGAGGTTTGATCATTTTTTAATTGCAATTTTTAAAAAAATTTCTCATACAATTATTGATGCCTGAGAAACCTAAAACTAGGGAAGCATGATTAATTCAGCAGACCACTTAAGCATGGCTGTGATTTACTGAACTGGGGCAATAAATAAAGGATTTTCATGTTCTACACCTAAAAAGAACATACATCAATTTGGCCTGTTGTTCAAGCGTTAACCTCAAACTAGTGTTTCAGTTCAGTCAATGCATTAACTTTGGGCTCTCAATCAGGATGGTGGCTGGGACAGGGAGTACTGTGAAGGTGACAGCCTCTGGATATGTGAGGGAGGGGTTTGAACACAAACTTTGTACCTTACAAAGTCAGCTACTGTGCTTCAACATACGTGTGCAGTAACTAATTTATTATATTCATTGATGCACACCAAAGTATCTGAAGACAGGAACAAACCCGCAAATAATCCCAGACAGCTAAAAAAAAGAAGGCATTTAAGATCAATCTTTAAAAGGCGCACATGTTCAATGTTATGCATTCTACGTACATATACGAACCATGTTAACATTTTTATGCCAACTGCCTTAAAAACATACTTCCTAGATCTGAACTAACAAAAATATGGTACAGCATGGGAATGTAACTTATTTCTGGAAGCAGATTTTGTACCAGGCAATAATTTGTTGAAATTCTCATTTTAATAAGAAAATATCCAAGCCACAGACCTTCTCTGGAAAAAAATAAAGTTCAGTTAAACAAGTACTAGTGATACAGCTCAAGTTTCAAGGTCTACTCTGAAAGGAAGTACAGAGATTTTTCTACTTCCAGTGCAAGTATATTCAACATCCTAACGTGTTTTAAGGAGAAATTTGAATATATCCTTATAATTTCCCTAAAAGAACACTCATTTTCACAACAATTTTAATAATAGAAAATACACTTCATGAGTTATTTTAATTAACAGTCACTAGCTAATTCACCCAGAATCGACTTGATACAATAGCAGATATGACCATTTCCCTCTTTCTGAAAACTGCAGAGCCCTAATAATTCAGTTAAAATTGGTGCAGTTTGCATACTACCCAGGATAGCATTACCAAGACTATAACATAGTGCTTTATAGTCAAAACTGTTAAGGTTTATAATGAAGAGTATTTTCTTTTCATAGATTTTTGGTAATCTCATCTTACTAAGAACATAAAGTAGTACACATTTAAGAAACAACACTTATATTTTGGCTGTTATTTCTTACATTTTGTCTGTTATTCTGCTTCCTCTGCCAATGCATCATCAGCCTTATCATCCACATAGGTCCACAACTCAAGGCTAGTAAGATTTGTTAGTGATCCACCTTGAGTTTCTGACATATCTTAAGTAGGCCTATTAGGATGGTGAGCCATTGCTGCTTACATTTTTTGAGCCAATTCTATTGGCCCTTTCCAAAAAGGCAATCCAAGAATCCCTTTCTCAATTCATTGCACCATTCACCCAGTGAGGCAGAATAAATATGTTTACCTCAACTGTGCATCCTTTCCTGTTCACATGGATTCCCCACATTTTCCACAGCAATTACCTTTTGGGGAATGTCTGCTTTGGGGCAAGCTAATCAAATACTATGGGTAAACTCTTCAAATAAAAAGTATGAATAAATGAGACAAATGCACAGTCACTTGCCTCTGAAGATCTAAAAGCCTGGCCACTACCATTCTTTGTACTCACTATTCTGCCTTCTGTAGCTTCTCCCAGGAGCCCTCCAAAAGTGATTACAGGAGACATACAGGCACAGTATAGGAAAAGAATCGAGGCCAGGCACTGCAGACTTAATGCATCCTTGAAGTCACTCAAGAAAAAAGGTGCTTTCCTTTTGATGTCAAGTATCAAACCACCAAAAAGCCTAAATAGGTGAGATGAGACTCGTCAAACTGTACACTAAAGGATTCTAGCTAGTTTAAAACTATGGGCTACACAAGACTGCCATTGCCGATTGCCAAGACAAAGTTAAACAATTTCTTAATCCAATTTAAAATACAACACAAAATAAACTAATTTAGTCAATTCAAATTCAGTAATTGTACAAAAACGTGGTTTACACCTAACCACATATTTTAAAATCATGGCTAACTATTTTGCATATAATGGGCTAGACACTGAAAAGATCCTGGCAAATCAGTCTGCTCAAACAATATTTTAAGAAATCCACATCTGAATGCAGTATCATCCAAAATACATAATATGCACAGAAAGAATATTTAAAAACCAGCTTCCAGAATCTCTGAATTTCCTGCATTCCAATGTTTAAAAGGAATTTTTAGACTTCTAGTGAATAGTTTTGGTCTCACTTCTTCTTAGCCTCCTTTTCCATCTACAGATGCTATTTATGTAGTAAAGAAAACCATCTACTGTTTTTCACAATGAAGGGCTGCTTATTGTGGTATTTTGTAAAGAAAATAATAGAAAAGTCAATATGAGTTGTTTGATCAATTCATCTGAGCAAAATATACACAGAAACTGCAAATATTTTTGAAGGTGCCTAAAAAGTTGCAAGATTCTTATCCAAAAATACTAGAAAGGACCAATTATCTGTAAGTGATGCAATTTGTTGTTAATTATAAAGGGGTTATTACAAATACAATCAAAAATAATATTCCAAAAGAAAATACAGCCATATGTAGAGGAGTTCAGTTTTTAGGTCCAGTATTGACATATCATCATTTTACTGAACCTGAAATGAGTAGTGTGCATTACACTGGAACTGAAAAAGTCAACACATATGATGACAATTCTCTTTGGAAAAGTATTCCTAAATTCATGATGTTGAAAGTTTATTTGTCTGATCCAACTCCTCAAAAAAATTCAGTGAAGAAGAAAGATTGGTTAAGCCCTGTCAGCTTTTTTTTCTAATTTTGTAGGCAATCCAATGTTTTATCTAAGAGTTTCGGTTAATTAAAATTGCCCAGCAAGGAAGGTAACTCATCTGTAAAAGTCTTCTTTGAGGGGGAAAAACAAAAAACAAAAAACAAAAAATTTTGACAGTCCTGAAATCATTACTTTAGCCATATTCCACTGATCTTTTGAAAGTGCGAATCTTGTTATATGATGCTGCATATAAAAACTGATAGCTTCTTTTAAAGTTTCTTCTGTGGGATCTAGAATTTAGTTTAGATACTGATTTGTATCCATGTACTATTTTGAATATCTAGCCCAGTATAGACAATTTCCAAGTTTCTATTTCACTCATGATAAATGAGTGCTCTATACAAATAATTTTAAAATTAAAAATAAATTTTGACTATTTAGTCAATTATAGGAGGCATCCTCATATTATGAGATCCTTCACAAGCGTGTTGTAGAATACTGCCACAAGGTTGATCATGCTTAAGCAGGACAACAATCATAGGCCAGAACTAAACACTTGATATGAATTTAAAAGGTTTAAATGTATCATTTTACAAAATGGTAATCAGCATTAATGTTTTATTGCCCGTATTTCTTTGATGACTAGTACTCAGGTAAGCAAACCCACCTTCCAGTCCTCTGTAGCTCAGGTCCAGCATGATGGCTCTCCTGTTTGAGAGTCTCTCCTGTAGAAGTAGATCCATTTGGAAATTTAGGTATTTTTCTTTTCTCCTATGTAAAGGACATAAAAACACTGTGCTTTATGCCCACCTTTTATTAACAAGCCCATGATCAGGAAAAGTTTGTAAAGACCCAAAACTTACAGAATAAATCATCTTTTAATTTTTGAATAAAAGGTATTTGATAAATATTTACAGTACACATGTACAACATGATATGCAACTTTTGTAAGAATTCTGTATACTTACTACACATGGATGACACTTGTAAATAAAGTTCTCAAAAAGCAATATGATCTATAAATAAAGTCTCAGGTCACATGGCATCTAAAGAGTGAATTCATACCTCAATAACAATATACGTTAGTGGAAAAATTTAACTGTTATGCTTGAATTATGCAAATATTATATAATGATTACATATATGTTGTATCATGTGGTAATATAAATACAAATGTAAGTACAGTTTTTACATGAAAATGTAAAAAAATATTGCACCTTATTCTCAACAAAGTCCACCAACAGTATACACATACCAAAGGCTAGTTTCATCTAACTCACAACCCACATCAACTTATCTACTTCTTTTGGAAATAAGGCCCAGGCTACACAGAATCTTCACATTACTTGGTAAATAAACTTTTTCTTCCCTTTTATATGTATCTCTTTCTTTAAACTCTTCAAGATTGTTACCACCTGATAGAGTATATCAACCAATCCTCCAACAGGGGAGCCCCTGTCCCGCACTATATCAGACACTTGCTGCAGCAATTTTCCCACCCTAACACGTCTGTCAGGTGCACCATGGTACCAGCACAAAACATTCCTTGAACAGCAAGCAGAACACCAAGCCTGGGATTCAAATTCTCATATCAAACATAGTAACACAATACATAATATTATCCTTTTTTATTTTTTATACATACAATTTACAGTGTTTTTATTTCCTATCTATACCTAAATTTGTATTAAATTTATGTTTCCAGCTTCCTTTGGAAAACATGCAATATAACTTAATCATAATCATTAAATTCATAGAACTATTTTGGAGGTTTTTATTAAAAACAATTTCAGAGTAACACTTGAAAGATTAGCAAAATTAAAATTTATTTCAAACAAAAAAACAGAAAAGATAAAGTTAAGATAATATAGCTAGCATTATTTTACAAAAGATCTAATCTTTCTACCACATTAAAGGGGGGAAGGGTTTTGCTATTCTAATAAATGTTAATATGTTATCTTAAGTTTTGGATTGCATTTGGACATTATTTCAGAAACAAATCACAGACTACAATAATGTAAAAGCTCTGACCTGTGAAGGAACACTTTTTGGTGGCTCAATACGTATAGATGGATCCCACTCTCCAGGAGGTAGAACAGTCACCTGGTCTAAAAATTCATCAATTCCTGATAATAGATCATTACGGTCTTTAGCTTTATAAGCAACATCGTGGAAAACCTTCATTGGAAAAAAAAAATCACACACAAATGAATGCTAGTTAAGAACAATCACATAAATGGACACGAATAAAAAAAAAAGTCATGAATACATTTTCCAAGGGTGTCACCAAGACTTCTACTGGCATATTTGCAATTCTGAATGAAAATGTGTTTATATAAGCACTTGTACAAGCATAAATATTAACAACTGTGTGTGTAGTTGGTGGATTTTGCACATGCCAATTGAGAGCGTGCATCCATAACTTCATATATGCAACTGTGGCTCCAAACATTTTTAAGTGTTCTTGGCTATGTTATTAAACAAAAAAACTAGTTTATTGAATCAAATGTCTAAAAATCTATTACTCTTTACAATGGTTACGCTAATTAGTTTTTGCATTTCATCTTTTCATTTTACTCCAAAGTTAGATGTTTCAATGCAGATATTATGAAACAATGGCAAACCAATAACAGAGATGCAGAGAGGATTACAGAAACAAGAACATGATCATGAATCACAGCCTCCTATGTACAAAATAGGGATCATAATATGTTTGATCTCACAGGGATATTGTGAGGCTTAATTCATTAAATGGTTGAAAATATTAAATATCTTCATCATCACAACATTCAGTAAATGAATTATATTTACAGCTACTGACCTATAATTAAGTAACAATTCAATGCACCATAGTCAATGGTGTAAGCCAGTGTAGTGCCCTGAATTAATGCATTCAAACTATTTAAAACTAACTCCATGTCAAAGCATGTGCGCTGCTTAAAGCAGGAACTTCATATCAATCCTGAAATTTAATGCATTCAAGATGTTGTGTCAGAAATACAGAAAGCACAGAGCCAAAGAAAAACACACACTTTAAAGTCAATGGAACTTTTGGTTTTGCAAAACAGTTTTAGAACGTATTCAGTTTTACAAACTAGTGAGCGACTGAGTAAATTTAAAAGTTAAAATTGCTGTTACCTAAGGAGATTCTAAAATTAACATACTCAAACAGTAATAAAATTCAGTATTGAAACAATATCCTACTATGCTGTAGGAGGTACCCTCTTTTGAATGAGAAATCAATAAGGTCCTGATCCCATGTTCTCTTTAAAAATTTACTGAAACTTCACAGAAAACTGCAAGTATTAATCCCAAGTGTCAGGCAAATTTCCAAGTTTAGCCATTACATTCTACCAATTTAAAAATGCCCATTTGGTGTTTGAGTTGTGTACAACATCCTTAATCTTCTGACCTAAACAGCTGTGATATGTTTCTATGTACTGTTTAACAGTTGCCTTCTTTCACAACACAAGTGGATGCCACATTTAAAGATCCACTTACATAGCCTGTGTATCATTTCTCAATTACTTTTAGATCATTCTACAAGAAAGGCAAGGAGTAACTTTAAATTGCTACTATACATTCATTCCTCATTTCTGAGGATTGTGTCTTGTTCTTTATATAAAGTTAGTATGGTTGTACCATGTTTCTGTGAATTACAGGTTATAAAGAGATTTCATTAAGCATAGTAAATGACTTTAAGACTTCTCCAATACAAGTTTTTATTCAACATTCAGGTTCACTTTCAATGGATAGTAAATATATACTACTTGCATCATCAGTCATAAGCGTGGCTATTGACCTTCCAATTTCATGGTACTGTGGTGCCTTGCCAGTTGGCCCCAGTAACAGAAACAAGAACCTATGGGAAAAATTAGACATGAGACAAGAGTTGACTGATTTCATATTAAACCCAGAGCTTTCTTTTAAACTGAAGTACTATTTCAAGAAGAATAGTGACTCTCCTTTGGGATCTACCATTCATAGCAAGGTAAGAAAACAAAAATGATAAGAAAAGCAATCTCTAGACAAGTTCCAAGAAACTGCTATTGAATTTTATATATAAAAAATAAATAAAACCAAACATGCACAGATCTTATCCTTCAACAACAACCACCACCACCACCCAATGCACATATTTTATCCTCTGATGGAAGTTGTAAATGAATTTGATAAAAAGTGCTTCATGTTATTTTGCGTTACTGGATCTGGCATTGTGCTATATAAATTAGGCAATAAAAAATTATCTTGAAAATGATAAACCCACAACAGATTACTCACATTTTGGTCTACCAAACTCATTTAATTTTCCGTTAATCAAACTGCTTCTAACATTAAGTCCCAGCAAATACATTCAGTTGCAACAAAAATATTAACCTTCCCTGCCATGGGTTCTCTGAGTTCTAGTGCAGGTAAGTCAAACATACACCTCCTTACCAAAGAATGTGAACTTCATTGTTAGTGTTAACCGTCAAAATAATGTAAATTTTCCTTTAAAACCATGCCACTGGTAGGGATTGGAGAAGACAACGATTATACCATCCTTCATTTTACATTTCCAAGCCATTAGAAAAAAACTAATGTACATATACTTCTTTTTGCCGTAAGATTTGCAATGCATTCACATTAATAATATCCAATCTAGATATCACATGATCCACACTCCAGTGCTGTGTGTTCACAACAGAGCACTTTACATAGAGTGCACCAATTTGGAGTACCCGGACTCTTAACAGACTGACATAGTTGTCATGTTAACACTGAGGGGGAAAGGAGAGAGCAAGTAAATAAGTCATCATAATACACACAGTTAAAATGGCATATGATCGAGACCAGGAGCTCCAAGATCCCTTTCCACATCCACCCAGATTGTCAGTTTCAAACTTTCTACTTGATCAGATCTGAAGACAGCATCCTTACCTAAATATCATTTCTTAAGAAGTTTTCAGGGGAGATTTAGATTGCCCTTATTACACTAATTCTAGAACAACTGCTTGCCATGCAAGACAGATTAAGACAATTCCTGCCTCAATGCATTCACAGTCTAAACTCTGATCTCTCTGCTGCTCAAAATCTGAAATGCTATTACTTCATTGCATCAGTAAATACATGTTTATTCAAGGATTTCTTTACCGTGTAGGAACAGGAACCTCTGTGAGACCTGAAAGAAGCACAGCAGGAGACAATCTCACAAAAGCAATGATTGGTCTTTCCAAAAAATCTACTTCTCCCACCAACACATTTGATGCTTCTGCTCCTGTGGGAATTTTCCTCATGAAGTTCATATCAACCTATCATACAGAGATGAAATAATTGCTTATTTCATTATGTTCTTACTAAAAATTCTAAAAAAAGTTTTTAAACAATAATATTTGCTGTTCATCATTTGTGTTTCAATGAAAACAATATAAGGGCAAACAATATTTCACATGTACTGGAACAGAAAAGACAAAACACATGATGTGTATAAAATATGTCTGTCACTAGTATTTTATTAGCACATTAGTTTTATTGTTACAAGTCAGAATTATTATTTATCATATTCTAAAAAAATTTCAGCTACATAATCGTTTTTCCACAGTAACTTCTCAGGACAGAAATATTTTCTCTATGGTGACAGATGTTATTTGACAGCAAAGCAACAAAACAATAACTATGGAGAGTTCATGTAATGATACACAATTCCCAGAATTTAATTTTACATTTTATAAACTATATTTTAAAAAGGAATGAATAACTTTAATATAATTTTTGTCCACAAAAAATGAAAAGCTTAAATAAAGAAACTTATACCTCTGCATATAATTAACAAAGAAATGTTTCAAAATTGTACAGCACATGAACTCTTTGTTTACAATCAGATACACAAAAAGGCACCAAAAACTAACACTAGTTACATTGTTACCTAAAGAAACTTACAGCTGGCCTCTTGAGTCCCACACCAAGTGTGCCACAACTACAGTGCCAGGAGGCTGACTCCTGCCCAACAGGAGACAAGGCAGGTGTATAGAAGGACAGGCCAAGCAAAAATATAAAAACTGTGATATAAGAGTAAGGAATAAATGGCACCCGCCATGATCAGATGAGAACTACTATGCAAATGAACTTTGCTTTGGCATAATTATTTAATGTAATTTGTCAAACTGTTTATTATGATCTTTTACTGTACAGATTACTACAAATTTCAACTGTGTAGTATAAGAGCCACAGCGGTTCTTATATCCCAAAGACTTACGTTACAGAAAATGGGAGGAATTAGATAATAGCACATAAGGTTTGCTTCCACAAGTAACACAACTGATGTTCTTTTTATCCTTAGATTTCCATGGCTGTTACAGAACAAATCGCAAAAGTCCTTTTTCAGAAAAGGGGTCTTAACTCTCTCAAATAAGAAAACATACAAAATGTAAGCCACTTTATGCAAAAACACCCACAATACTCATGTTTTATAAAATCTTTTGCAGCATAGCAGACCTGAAACTGTAATGTGTTGCTCAATAAGCATGCACAGTGGAGTCTTGCATCAAGTGGCATAAAATACTGCAAAACCGAAGTGCAAAATTATCTAACAGTAGGAAGCCCAGAAAGACTGCAAAAGTAGTCAAAACATTTAATGGCAACCGTTTTTAACCTACACTACATTCTGATGCTGCTGAAGTTAATTAACATTAAGGTAGAAATATCGACTAAACCAGCAACCATACTTTGTTACATAATCCTACTTACAAATCATTAAGAAAAAATGTAATGTCATTTACCTTACTGAAATCAACAGTGCTGTTTTCTCTGCTTCCTCCTGTTCCATTACCTTTAGTATCCCCACTTTTTCCAGCATCCAAATTTCCAGGCGCTGACTGAGGAGATGCTAGAAGCCCTAGATTTAACCATAATACACACTTTCAAAATGGAGATCATAGAAAATGGACCACACAAGAGAGACACTGTACAAAAACTCAATGTGGCAGCTTGCTAAAAGCGAATGTGCAAGTTAATAAACAAAAGTGCCCCATATTAGTATTGCAAATTCAACATAAACAATTTACTTTATTCTGGAAAACAATTAAAGTTTGTTGAAAATAGTTAAAGATCAGATGTTGCCTAAATGGTGGCCATTTATAAAACAGTCAAGAAAAAAGTACAAGAATGTATTTTGGTGAAGAAAAATGGACAGATTTTAATCCTGACCACCAATGCTTTGTGCAGAGAACCTCCATAACTGACGTACCACAATCATACATTTGAAAGCCTGAAAATCAAAAACAAAACAAAAAAGTCCTCCACGTGCTTGAGTCCATTATCTAATATTTGCTTCTCAATCTGATATTTTAGTGAAATAAAGAAAGAAAGAAAGAAAGAAAGAAAGGAAGAAAGGAAGAAAGAAAGAAAGAAAGAAAGAAAGAAAGAAAGAAAGAAAGAAAGAAAAAGGCTAACAAGACTCATGCATTCACAGCATCAAGGTTAAAAAACTAATGATCAGCCAAATCCATGCAACTCTCTCATGTAGACAGGGTACACTGATGTAAATTGTCACATACATCACTGAAGCTTAACCTGGTTTGATGCCATTTATCTATACTATGGATATGGCTAGACAAAGATTTAAAGGTGTGATGATGTTAGACCATGCTAGCTAACACATTCTAACTAACATCCAGGGGGGCAGCTGTGTTGGTTTGTTTACAGAAAACACAACGAGAGTCCTGTGGCATCTTATAGACTAACAGATTTCTTTAAGCATAAGCTTTTGTGGGCTCCAAACCACTTTATCAGATGCAGGTTCTAACATTTTTGAAAGAATCTAGTAGAGACACAGCAACACACAGTTTAACATAGTGCAAACAGGATGAGTTAAAGGATAGGCTTCTCTCTACCCTTAAGTCAACCATGCTACCCCTACATTAAGGTATACTGTGCTCTCACTATACTACACTCTTTCAAACACGTTATTTAGAATGTGTTAGCTGACATGGTCTGACATCACAGTATTAAATCTTAGTCAAGCCAAGGCCTAAGACTGTCTAAACTAGAGAAGGCCTTGGAAGTCTAAACAGTTTATGTTAACTAAACCAGACCTAACAACCATTTTCCTTACAAGTTAATTTACATTTTTATCTATTTCACCTTTTATGAAAGACAGCCGAATTCTAAAAACTTGAACCTACATAGCTATTCCAAAAGTCAATCAAAAATTCTATAATCCTTTAGAAGTAATATTGCAATTCTCCTTCCTCCATTTTATAAAAATTTAAGACATTCTAGTAAAACAAAACACTATGATACTTAATAGACTAATTTTCTTTGTAAAATATGTACTGTACAAACAATTAACTATTATAATAAATGACAAATCAGCCAATTAAAACTGCAAAATTGTATTCCTACCTTTGTTCTGTAGCATTTAGTATTTACCCTAAAGGAGATATTCCATGAACACACTAATCTAGTCTGTGAATCAGCTGCAACACACTAATAAAATAAAACTCTCCATTTTTGGGAATGCTTTACAAAATTGAAACAAGGATGCAATATAACTGCTATTGAAAGAAAATGGAAGTCTATATATGTCAACATATAGGAGGAATAAAAGCATTTTCAGAAAAATATAGAAAGGTTAAATCCAGGGTCAATTTACTTTATGTTTCTAGAACAATAATATAAAAAAAGTGTAAGTTGTGAAAGATGTACAATTATGCATCATTTTGCATCTATATTCTAACCATCCCATCAATCCCTCAAGGCAGATACTCATGACAAAAGCTTAAACAAACCCTAAATCTGAGGTTCTACAGAAGGTGAAGGAAGGAGAGAGAATAACCTCACAGACCACCTCCCTGGTCCTATCCAGAGTATCTGGAATATCCAAATTCTCTGGGTGTTTAGGGAGGGTAAGTCACAAAAGTTGCTTGGCTGCAATCTTCCCAAGTGTACAGAACTGGTAGCCTGAATTTGATCCACTCAGGTCTGTACATAAATAACTGCAAAATACCATTTTTCAACTTCAATGTTAGAATAACATTGATCATTTTAATGATTGAAATCAGAATTCCTCTAACTGTTTTCAGCCCAGGTTCAAAAGAGTCTTCATAGTGTTAATACACAGAAGTTCCTACTCCAAAGTCAAAGGATTTTGGCTTTTGCTTTTTCATGATCTTACTAAAAGTATAGATGCAAACCAAAATTTTAAAATACTAGAGGTCAACAAAAATGGAACATTTGCAAAAAATTTTCATATTTTTCCTGCCATTTTTAAAATCAGCCAGTGCTAAGAAATACCTAATGAATCAAAAATTGGCTTCTTGTGGTTTAAGCAATCTACTGAAAACATGCTATATTCATGAACTATATCACAAGCTCAGCACTGAAAAGTTCATCTATACATCTACATACATTTTCCTTTATTTAAAAAAAATCACTTTGAGCTCCAATGTCACAAATAATTTGCCTAGAACTAAGCGCTTCTTTTAAATGTAATTATTATTTTATATATTTCCATTCAAAGGGACTCTAGTAGAAATCCTGAGTGTCTTTCACTAATGGCATGAATGTGATCCTCTTGGTAGACATTTATTGCACTGTAATTATATTTCTAAGTTTTGTACACAGGAATGGCGATACTGGGTCAAACCAATGGTCCATCTAGCCCTGTATTTTGTCTTCCAACAATGGCCAATGCCAGGGGCTGCAGAGGGAATAAAAAGAACATGAATCATCAAATATCTATCCTGTCTCCCATTCCCAACTTCTAGAAAGCAGCCCAATGTCAAAAGGGTGACATCTGTTCTATCTTATAGCTCTTTTCTGAGCCCTGGATCCTATTTTTCATATTTCTGATAAAATGAGATTGCCTAAACTAACCTCCTGAATGAAACAGATTTTCCACCTTTCTCTTTAAATAAAGGGCTTAACTCAAAGATGAAACTTAACTCCTCACAATGTTTAATTTTGAATTCCCTTTGTTTCATGGATTAAATTGTTCCCTTAGAAGTTAGTCTGGACCCCTCGCACAGGCAAGATTCCTGATAGGCTTAGGCCTTTGTTACTTTTTGTGGTTTTATTTTAATGTCAGCTTGATTTACTTTTACAAAGTAAATGACAATGAATATTAATTCTCAATGGATCTGTAGAGAAGCAGAGCTATGATGTAGCTCACCTATATTTTCACACATTGAACACTCCCCTTCCTAATTCTATCCAGCCTATAAAACCATCTGGTATTCTGGGCACAAAGGCAATCAGAAAAGCTGAATAAAAATAATGTTGATAAGGCTTCTTCAAAATTGTACAGGACTGTTGGAGAAGGTCACTGTCCAGCCTTATGTTTTTATCCAGTCCTCCTCCACCACCAGAATAAGGGCTTTCTCCCATGCAATCTCCATTTATGAGGGAACACTTCTTGTTCTCTTCTTCCCCAATCTATTAATGCTAGCCCAACAACTGCTCTGTTACACAGAACAATGGTTCTCAATCACTGTCAGGACACATTGCTCTGTGTCACCACACAGTGGTAAGTGTGTCCCAGAGAGCCACGAAGATGGCTGAATTTGGCCTCAGGTGGGAGGAGTGGGCTGGTGTGTCACCAAGACCCTTTGTTTTCCAGGTTGTCAGACACAGAAAAACTCATTCATCCCTATGCTGGAACACTGAGCAGGCCCAGTCCCTTTCTTGATGTCAATTAGGCGAAGTTGTATAGCAAAGTAAGATACTTGCACTACAGAAGCATCCCTCAAAATATGGAGCAGTTTCTACAGAGGTTCAACAGGCTCTATTAGAGAGCCAATTTGAGACTGGTAAAGACCCATACAGTGGCTCTTCTCTGCCTTCTTATAAAATCCATATGAAAGAAATATCAAATTAAGGTATTTTTCTAACTTTTTCTTTATTGAGACTTCATTCATTATTAGACTTAATTTGGTACTAAACACATGTACTGTTGGTAGAAAAAGAAAGTTCCACTTGTTAAAAGCAGAACCACTCCTGAGAAGTCTTCCTCCTAGAGTTCTAGCTGAGTGAGAAAGAAAGGACTAATCTAAAGTTCATCTAAGACGTACATTGATATCACAACTTCCAGAGGAGTGGCCATGTTAGTCTGTGTACAGCAAAAACAATGAGAGTCCTGTGGCACCTTAAAGACTAACAAATTTCTTCAGGTATCAGCTTTTGTGCGCTCTAACCCACTCAGTCAGATTGCATCTGATATTGGACTGAATAGGATTTAAGCGGGTTGGAGCCCACAAAAGCTTAAGCCCAAAGAAATATGTTAGTCTTCAAGGTGTCTCAGGGCTTTCATTGTTATTGATATCACTGTGCCAACTGGAGCTGCTTTAGGCACCAACTTGGACTCATCCAAATGCTCCATATCTAACTCTCCTACAATATCTGTATGCATACACATCAAATCCCAGGAAATAGTGTGAAGTGTTTAATTTTTTGAAGAGTTAAATTCTAGACTTCCTAAAGGAGTTAAAATATTCAAGATATCAAAACGAAGTATATTTTCCTAGCACTTTACAGCCTGTTAAAAGAAGAAAAGAATTGGATGAGTTTCTCCAAAAGCAATATTTATAGGATTCCAACAAATTAAATTATTTTAGTAAGTTATACGATGATATGGAATACAGCTTGTTTATAAAGCTTGGATGGGAACAGCCAAAAGGCTGTAACTGTTCATGTCTTTTTAAAAACTGCACTGCCATGCCCTTCCTTAGTGGAATGGGCTCCAACTCCCTTTGGCCAACAAAAGATCCCAGGACAGAATAGGTTTTCCATATTTCATTCCATGAACCTCCAAGAGAGATAGTTTTGGAACAAACTGATAAACTCACCAGGACTAGATGGCATTCACCCAAGAGTTCTGAAGGATCCAAAATACAAAATTGTGTTATACTACTAACTGTGCTGTGTGTAAATCAGCCATTGTACCAGATGACCTGAAGGTGCTTAATGCAATGCCAGTTTTTTAAAAGGCTCCAGAAGCAATCCAAGCTACATCTAGTAAAGGCCAAACTGGTTGAAACTATATTAAAGAACAGAATTCAGACATGTAGCTAGACATGAATTGTTGGGGAAGAGTTGATATGGTTTTTGTAAAGGAAAATAATGCCTCTCCCATCTAGTAAAATTCTTTGAGGGTCAACCACCATCAAACAAGGATAATTCAGTGATATAGTGCACCTGGACTTTCAAAAAGCTTTTGACAAGATCCCTCATCAAAGGTTCTTATGCAAAGAAAGTAAGCATGGGATAAAAAAGAAGGCCAGTAACTAGTTAAAAGACCAAAAATAAAGGATATGAATAAATAGTAAGTTTTCACAACGGAGAGAGGTATATAACAGGGTTATTCCATTGTGCTGTGCTGGGACAGTACTGCTAAATATATTCATAAGTTATCTGGAAAAAGAGAAACAGTGAGGCAGTAAAGTTTGCAGATACACAAAGTTATTAAGTCCAAAGCTGACTACAAAAAGAGTTACAAAGGGATCTCACAAAACTGGATGACAGGGCAACAAAATGGCAGATGAAATTAAATGCTGAGAAATGCAAAATAATGCACATTGGAGATCATAATCCCAACTATACATACAAAATGATGAGGTCAAAATTAGCTGTTAGCTCTCAAGTAAGATCTTGGAGTTATTGTAGATAATTCTCTGAAGACATCCACTCAATGTGAAACAGTCAAAAACTGAGCAAAATGTTAGAAACTATTAGAAAAGGGATAACTGATAAGAATGAAAATATACTACTACAACAACCGATGGCGTACCCAAACCTTGAATATTGCCTGCAGTTCTGGTTGCCCTAACTCAAAAAGGATTCATTAGAACCGGAAAAAGTACAGAGAAGTGTAACAAAAATTATTAGGGACATGCAACAGTTTCCATATCAGGAGAGACTAAAAAGACTAGAACTGTTGAGCAAGAGACTTCTTGGGTGGGCTCAAGAGAGGTATATGACAGAGGTCTATAAAATGGTGGAGTGTAAGTGAACAAGGAAGTGTTATTTACCTCTTCATGTAACACACAAACCCCAAAGGGTCACCCAAAAAAAATTAAAAGGCAGTAAACAACTAAAAGGAACACAAGACAACTCATCTGTGGAACTCACTGTTGGGGATGATGTGAAGGCCAGAAGTTAACTGGGTTCAGAATAGAATCAGATACATTCATGGAAGATAGGTCCATCAATGGTTATTAGCCATAACAGTCAGGGGCACAACTCTACGTTCTGGGTGTCCCTAAGCTGCTGGCTGCCAGATGCTGGGACTGGACAACAGAAGATGGATCATTCAATAAATTGCCCTGTTCTGCTCATTCCCTCTAAAGAATCTAGCCTTGACCACTGTCAGAAAACAGAGGGTTATGTGGACTGTTGGTTTGACCCAGTTTAGTCACTCTTATGTTCTTAGGGAAGGCTCCAGATCAGTGATAACCAATAGGCCAGAGTTTGAGAGACTCCTCTCAAGAGCATCTCTGTGTTAAAATTTCCAGAGGGGTAGCCATGTTAATCTAGTACAGCAAAAACAAACAAGGAGTCCTGTGACACTTCTGAAAACTAAAACTTATTTATCACATGAGCTTTTGTGGCTAAAATCCCATGTCATCAGACTCATGAAATAGCAACCATGGCATGGAAGGGAATATATAAATAGAGAGAAAGGTAAGTCACAAGGTCAGTTCAGCTATTTCAGCAAACCAAGCAAATTGTTTTGATTTAAACAGAGTGGAACAACAGCTGAAAAGGTAGGAAGTTTAAAGGTGAGGAATATCACCTTTTGTAATGAGAGAACCATCTGAAATCTCTAGTCAGACCTAATTTAATGGGGTCATATATAAATATGAATTTTAACTCTGCAGATTCCCTTTGAAGTCTTGAACTGTTTCTGTTAAAGCACTGTAACTGTCATGGTCAGATACTCAGAGGACTGCTGTTGAGACAGATTTAGCTCTACTTTCTTGCTCAATCTTACAGTATTCAATACTGTTAGGTGGAAAAGACAGAAAAACAGATAACAATGGCATTTGACAGTGGTTGCTGCCTCTACTACCTGCCTCTAACAAACTCTGCTCCTTGTTACCATGAACTTGGATGTGTATAAGAGATAGAGAAGACTGGGTAAGCCAGAATCACAGGCAGAGATCTAACAAGGTAATGAGATGGCTCTGTTTTCAAGAAGCCAGAGACAAAAGGCTTGTGCTGGATGGCCACTTTAGTGGACCTTATCATGTCTGTCTTTCAGTTACTAAAAATTGATCTTTCATACTAGATAACGAGGAAGGACACTAAGAGACAATCATTCCCAATCAAAAATTTGAAATATAACTATCCAGCTGCACACAAGTGGAGATCAGTTTCAGAATACTGAGAATGAGCAATTTTACATTTTGAAAATTTTCTGTTCTTCCTGATACAGATTTTTCAAAGAGAAAACTGAAGGCACTTGTAGGCAAAAAGAAAAGTGACTTCTACCATGTTACAAGGTAAACAGAAGAACTACCAAAATCTTCAGCTTCCCATTGTCTCTGCTGCTAGGAAATGACAGAAGAACTCAAATGTTATGAACTAATGTCTGTGATGCACACTTATTCAACATATTAATGAGGCATTGTCAAAGGAGTTTTCTCTCTTATATCCAGCATCATCATACACATTGTGCTTTTTAAACAAAGTGAACAGCCTCAAAGTGTTTCAGATATTGTTAACATAAAAGGATCTGCAACTACTGTTACCAAGTTTCCTTTAGTTGATTTACAATATTCCAGGAAAAAACAAAAAAACCCCCCCCCCCCCCAAACCAACCCACCCCTTGCCCAATCCCCCCCCCCCCCCCCCAAAAACAAAAAAACACCACCACCCCGAACAGTAATTAAGCTTTTGACACTGACAATGCACTACTGGAAAATTCACTGGCTCCAATTACAGAAATATTAGACATGCCAGTTTTAAAGTACCATAACAATTCTGAGATCTTCATAATACAAACATAAGCTAAAGCCTCAAAGAAAGTATTTAAAACCCAAAAGTTAAATACTCAAATCCATCATGACAAGAAACACAAGTTACTACTCTAATTCTGAATTTAACAAAATTACCACAAGGTAGGAGTCCAGCTTCAAACTAAGCTGCCTAGCTGGGACACCCCCAGAATTGGCAGAGTCCCCTGCCAACAAAATGTCACTGAATTCCAAGCACTGCTGGCTCTATTTTTAGGCATCAGGAGCTGCTCTGCCACCACAGTTCCATGCCAGAGGCTAGGTGTCACACTACAAATCCCAGGAGCCATAGCAAGCTGGTACCCCAGGTTGGTTGTGTCCTGCTTCAATTTTAACTCATTTCTTCCTATTACCTATCTTCTCTTGTATTTCTGTCCATATTCGTACTGTGTCTGATTTAGACTGCAAGTTCTTCAGACCATGCCCCATGTCTTTAAAGCACATACAACAATGAAGAACTAAATTAACTTCATTTACATGGGTTCAAGGTGAGTGAATGAAAACCACCATTTTTGACATCTTGCCTATTTAAACAACTGAAACTGGATTCTAAATTACTTATTTACAAAACAAAAACAAAAATTCCTTTTTAATCACACAAAAGCAGTATGAAAAAAATCTATTTTTCATTGCCTCAAGGAGTTAAAATTCAATTATAAATAGAGAAATTTTAACAATATTTGTGTTAATTTTAAACACAGAAGTCTTTGCACTAGATCCACTATGCTGAATAAGAAAATCACACTTCAGAAGAGATAAAACATGCAGACAGAGATAATGGTTGTCAATAATACTCATTTATGCTCAAGCTCTGTGCTCAACATTGCAATGCAAGTGAAAGACTCAGAGAGCACCACACATGAACAGTGTAAGTTTGAATAATTGCCTGGTATGTCAATATTATCCTCTGTCTTCTTTTCCTGAACTTCTAAGTCCTCCTCAGGTGGATGGATTATTACTGTGGGAATATCATCACTGGCAGGTGACACCAGCAGTTCCTTGCCCTGAAGCTGACTCGGCTGGGAACTTGTGGCTGCCAGGCGGCCGCAGCTAGGACTGGAGGGTGGTGTATTTTGAGGGGTAGGTAGAGGGGTTGTACACCTTGAGTCTGCCGGGGTTCCAGCTCTTGAAGAAGGAAGAAGGTAATTGAGAAGAAGGGACAAATGTTTTTCTCCTTTCAGGGAAATATTTGAGGCAGAGAGACCTGTTCGCAAAGAGTGGCGGGAGGCTGAGAGGCCTTCCCCTGAGATAAAACAAATAAATGAAATATGATGAAGTTTACAGCAGGCAAAAAATGCTAAAGACAAACTATGCATTACAATTTACATTACAAACTGAAAGGCTTAAGGGCAAAAAGTGTCACATTCATGCAGGTGAGATAAGAGTTAAGCAAAATGTATGAGTGAATCAGATTTTTAAATTGTTTAGATATTAGAAAAGTCAACATATACGTTATTGAGAAGCACCAATAAACCCCTACTAGGGATCTGGGAGAAAAAACTATGGCCAGTAACTGCTTAAAAAAAAAAATCTAAAAAGAATTAAACATATGTGTATAAAATACTGACATCTAAAAGAATACTGACATCTAAAATAGATGCTAAAAAGGGAGAAAAAAAATCAAATTGTGATATTATCACATATCATTTTCACTGGAAGTGTCTTACTAGTCTAAGACATAATGCTAAAGTGAATGTCAAATCAGCAGATTCTGAAGCATCTGTACCATAAATTGAATGTAATTACTTGGCCTGCTGGATGGGCAAGTCCTTTTGCCTCTCTGTGCTTTTGTCTCCCCATCTGGAAAGAGGGGATAATGAAACTCTTTGTAAAATGCTACAGAAGAGCTTATAAATGGAGGAGAGCATTAGTTAATATTTGATATCCTACTGCAATTTATTCTTGAAGAAAAAAAAAAGGTGTCAAGTTTCCAAGCTAAAAATCAATCTATTAAACCTAACCCACAGGAGAATATGTTAGATCATCGGCACTCAAACATTTGGTCTGGGGCCAATTTCGATTTCTCAGCACCACTGAGTGCAACCCAACTGACACCATTCCTGTCGCTTATTTGTTCATGGAATAGGATGCTATCATCATGAGAGCTAATCAAAACTCAAAATTCCCATTTCATGGGAAAATTTTGATATTTTGGAATTTGTTTTCATTGCAACTCAGAATGAAAACACATTTTCATAATTTTCCATGAAAAGGAAGTTCCCAAAAGTTTTGTTTTTGAAAAATTTCCAAATTTTCATTTAAAAATAAAAAAAAAAAAATCATTCTTATCGCTTTTGTAATTTTTTACATTATTAAACACCAGTAGTAGTAGTAGCAGTAGTGCATATGACATGACGTGCCAAGTCATAATAGCCAAAATACTCTATTTGAAAAAAACCAGGGACGGTCGCTACTTAATACAGAATGGCAGTAGTTTGTTTAATTTTGTTTTGGTCTCCTGTTTGTGGTGTAGTGAAATGTGCACAGTGTAAAACTATCCACCTTGATCTCTTTCATCTACTTAACTTCAGGCTTCTCCAAATCTCTGTCTCTCACCTTCAGTCTCTCTTTATTCTCTTGTTTCCCCACTATTCTAAGATGTAAAATCACTATCCTTTCTTCAGAGACAAGTTTCTAATGCGGCTTGTTCTTCCCTTTCATGACAAAATATTCTAAATAGCGCTCTGCCACTTCTCTTGGAAAAAGGGGAGTGTCCAGAGAAGACTGACCACAACTATCTATGTGTACGTGAAGTACATCCACTGTCACTGGTGCTCCATCACAGACAGATGAAAGTACAATGAATTCGGCTAGAGATTTGGAGGTGAATGTCTCTCTCTCCCCCCTATACATATTATACCAACAGGCAAGGACCAAATATACCTGGAAACTCACTTAGTATCATCATGTGTATTGTAAATTGTTTAAGGAGCAATGATATATTGCACAATCCTAAAATTCTTTTGGGACAAAAGGAAGCAATATCTACCCATATACAGAAAAAACTCAAATTTAGAGGGTTTACCTGAGAAGGATGATCTAAAGATTCAAGGTTTATTTAACATTATGTCATATTTCATGTTAAAACCTGAAAATTGGTCTCTGTAGTGCCCTGCTGCTTCAGTAGCAATCTAGACTGATAAAGCAAATATGCTATTTGGTATATGTTAATTAAGAATTCAATGTATTCCATAATAATGAAAGAAACCATTTGTTTTCAAGACAAGGACAGTATCTGACATGGGTATCAAATTCACTGAACCACTATTTTCTAGGGACCCCGATGTTTGTGCACATTATTTAGACTTAGAATTCTGCAGTTTTCTAGCAAGTTTCACACACATATTGAATAAAGCAACAGTCATTCATTGAAACTGAAGTCTGCACTATCAGTTCAAGATGTAGAAGAATTTTACTCTTTTTACATACAAAGAAGTCAAACACACTGGCAAAAAAATTGTGTTCAATATGTGTTGGCGTCAGATGATGTCCAATTTTTCTAAAGCCTCATTGTACACTAGGAAATAGGCTAGAAAATCTCTATAGCGTAGATCAAACTCAGCACACACTTGCACTTAACATAACTCAAGTAAGTACACGTCCCAACACAGCAGACATAGCACTTCTTGCACCAGAAGTACTTTATTTTAAGGAGTGATGACTGATCAGGCTCTTTTATGAGCCCAATACTTCAGTCCTCACTAAGCCAAAACTCTCAAGGAGATGTCTTGTTTGATGTAAATGGAAATCAAAAACAGAAGGTGGAAAACTCAGGGAGGGTATGAGGGGATAAGGACAGACCTTAAAGGAAGAATAAAAGGTAAGATAGGCTGCTCTGGGGTGGAATGTTTGAACAAAAGCACTGAGTACATGGAAATTATACAACACAACATGCCAAAATTTCATCACAAATTAGTTATAGCAAAAAGACACAGTACAACCCAAGAAGATGTTACCTAGGTACTACTATACTAAACACATCTGAGCTAAAGGCAGTTTATTATTTTTATTTAAAAAAAAAAAAAAACTACCTTTATAGACAACTACCTAAAAAGCACAATTCAAGTAGGATGAAGATAATCAATACAAAATTAAAATTAAAATTTGCTTTAAGAATTATTATAATTACATAAATCTCAAACAGTAAATAAAGGAGAATGAATCAGAAACCATTATCCAGTAGTCATATTCTTGGATGCACATGAAGCTTTGCCTGGCTGAGGTAACAGGATGAATTTTAAACGTTTCAAAAATATAAATTAAATACGAGCACATGCTCTGAAAGCATAGTACCAAGTGAAAATATTGCCAAGGTCAACAAAGCAAATGCTGATTATGTACCTCTCAACATGACAATTAAACTATACTGTAAATTGAGATAGTACATCATACAAGAAGCAAAATAAGATTACACATGCAAAATATAGGAGAATGTCCAAACTCCACAAAAGAACACCCACGCAACTTTTACATACCAAGAATGACACAGAAAACATTCAGTATTATCTGCTGATTTCTCCCTCTGCTCATGTGTTTTTTGTAATTGGTTAGAATAAATTGGATGCTACAACTTATCTCACCATTTCGTTCAAGCAAGTGAGGGTCAGAATGTTTCTTGCCTATATCCGCAAAGGACCGAACCAGGGGAATCCGACTACTGAATTTCTTCTCATTCTGGTGATGGTGTCTCTTGAGAAGAGCCTCCCTAACATTCTCTCTTATGGACTCATCCAGATGGCCAGAGGCAATCATATTGTCCAACACCATATCTATCATGAGAAGAACACTAAAATTAAATTTGATATTTATACATGCATACTCAACATTATCACATTAACTTACATCTGAAAAAAAATCAATAAAACTAATTTATGAAGATTCTTCAAGTTTGTTTTCTTTGGTGAAGTGTGTAT
Organism: Podocnemis expansa; assembly: GCA_007922195.1. Classification (NCBI taxonomy): domain Eukaryota; kingdom Metazoa; phylum Chordata; order Testudines; family Podocnemididae; genus Podocnemis; species Podocnemis expansa. The sequence goes on along the minus strand of ML681964.1, from coordinate 4,703,334 downwards.
CTAGATTCCACGGTAAATGAATAGCCAAGAATACTGCAGGCTAACAGTTCAAATGTAACATTTTAAACAAACATTTCTTCAGATCATTTAAACAGGTTTTTTTGTGTAATACACATCATTTTAAAGATATAGAGCCTACAGAAATAAACAGGTTAATGTTAATGCCTTAAAATGTTATCATTTATCTTTATTTCAAATTCCTACCAACTATAGCACTCAATACAAGAAGGAGGTATCTATTCAATGTTATTTCAAATAACCACCACTCTTCACTGGACCGCAGGGCAGAAGCAAAACTTACCACAAGCAAGTCTTGATGTATGATCTGGATGCATGTCTCTGTATTGCAACCTAAATTCTGGGGCTTCCTAATGTTTGGGCACTTGGTCTTGCAACCTTAGTATTCTTTCAATGTAGTTTACTACATAAAATGATTTGTCCAACTTTCCAAATGTCTGAACTTTCTTTCTTAAGTTGCCCTAAGCTTCAAGATTCTTTACTGGACTTTCTACTTCACATTTTTATGAACAGAATGGATGACATGTACAGTGTGACAAAACTCATAATTTTGCACAATTTGGGTGGGGGTTTTTAGATTTTTTTAAAATCACATGAAAATGTATAAGACCATTTTTCCAAAGTAACTCACATATAAACTGAATTTAATGAATGAAAATCTGCCTATATGGCTGCATGAAGAGCAACCTGCATTTTCTCTAGTTCAAATAATATTGAGATTTCTAGGCCAGCAGCTAATGCAAGCCTTAAGTGGAAGGAATTTGTTTATATGAAGACTACTACATTTTGCCATTTCTAATTGTGACGATATCCCTACTACAGTTAAGAACATGTATTTATATAGAAACTTGTGTGTTAAAAGACGATGAAACACTTTACGAACAAAATAGCAAACTATGCAGCCTCCTTTGGAGATAAACACAATTACAGCTTTATAGCACACAGCAATCTATGATTGTTAAGATAGGAAGCCAAGTATATGCATCAAATGGAAAGTGGAAAAGAACTGAGGTAAGTTAAATATAAGTTCAGAAGGTACTGTATTAACAATGTAGCTTTCACAAGATAGTTCTCTGGGATCTTTAAAATGCAGTGTCCGAATTTTTAGAAACACTGTGATGCTATGAAAGCCAAATGAAGTACAAGTTCTGTAACGTTAATAAAAAAATCTTTAGGATATACAATATATGCATTTGTTCCTCTTTCAGAGGAGACAAAGATTAACTAAAATATTATTCCAAAAGGACAATCCACTGCCATACGCAAATTGAGATTAAATCAAGAAACTCCTCTTAAAATTTTATTCATTATACGTATAAACTGTGGAACTCATTGCCACAGGAAGTCACTGAGGCCCAAACATTAGCAGGGAATTGGATATTTACATGAACAAGACTATCCAACATTATAATAGTTAATAATGATATTAATTTGGAAGAGGTATTAATTTTGTGATGCAAAGCTTAAGGCGATCTCTAACTACATGGGATTAAGAGGTTTCCCACAACTTTTTCCACAGCATCTGATGCCAGTCACTATCATTGGAGACAAGAAACTGGACTAAATGAACCACAAGTCTGAACCAGTATGACAGTCTTAGTTTCATCCATCTAGATATGTCCAACCAGAACACCACTAACACTGGAACTCTTTGGTTTTCTGTGCATCTGTTGGGTAGACAGAGTGGTGCAACCAATTTTAAAAGTATATTAAATTCAGACGAAGCGCATGAAGAATGAGCAATGGTCTGAACTGCACTGCAATTACAGAGCTGTAAATAGGAAGAACCCTCACTCTGTTTTATACAGGGTACACACACCGTGTACATACAAAATGGTTTATAAGCAAAAAAATTATTCCCCATTCTTTGTTGTTATTCTTAAGGTATATGAAAATCTTGAGACAGAACTGTATTCAGAAATGTACACCTTAGTCTGAGGTTGTTGCTACAGTTTCTCTGGGCAAGATATCCTGACCCTCCCTTTAGCTCTGCGATCTCAGAGACATTTTCAGTCTTTTATACTTTTGGGTAGGCACCAATCAGATCCATTAAATCTGGCAGCAAGGTGAGAAAACGGAAGAGCTCTGAACCTCTACAATAAATAAAAGACTGATATCAAATCACTAAGTTCATGCATGGGAACCTGAAAATAGACCTGCATCTCCAAATATTGATAGACTTTTGCATGTCTTTCAACATCTTCTAGCTTGGCTTCTTTCAGTATTTACAACTTCTTAAAAAGTGATAGGTACTTAAGATCACTCAGAAAGTAACTGCAATTCTTTTGCATTAACATCACTGACAAATGAAATATAAATCTGTCAACTTTATTTACTTCAGGAATATGTAATGCAGGCTCCCACTAAAACTGAAAAAAGAGCTCAAAACAAAAAGCTAAAGGGTAAACTTTTCCTAAACTGATCAGCAGATTTTGAGAATTCTATTGAAAGTCCCTTGTCACACTCTGTTTTGGTTCCCTGTGATCATGATGGTCAGCAATAGGTCCACTGTGATTTACAAGGATGCACCACAGATACCACAAAAATGGAATGAAGGTAGCCCAAAAGATCTTAAAATAAAAGCCAAAGCATATAAATATGCAAAGAGTTTTCAAAGCTGCTTTTACAGACTCAAAAATTAGAGGCCTTTGAGAACATTCAACATGCTAAATTAAATAATACAAGTTTTATTTCAGCTCCTCTCTTACCATTTAATAAAATTAAAAGGTAAATCAAGCTGTGCAACAACTAACTGCACTAACACCAAGAGTTAGCAACAGGTGAACAGCACTTAACAGTTTACAGCACAATACTGTACAAATTATCTCAAGTATCCTGATGCTTCTTCTTGTCTCTACAACAGTGAAACATAAATATGCATTTGCTGTCCAATCAAAGATTAGAATAAAAGAAAATTTAGGAACTTGCTTGCCCATGCCAGCTAAGGTAGGCTCATTAGGCAGAGGTGTTACATTCCTGAGTAAAACTTTTTGACTCAGGCTGAAACCCATGGTCCAGGACCCTGTGACATGACAGCGTCCCCTAGCTCAGGCTCTAGCACAAGCCTGGAAGTTTACACACCAATGAAACAACCTTGCAGCCCAACTCTCCGCAAGCCAAAGTCATCTGGCATGGACAAGCCTCTGGTGGCTAGTTACTGTGCAGATATTCCCTTATGGGCCTACTCCTAAAAGCTCCAACCAAAAAAAGTCCAATGGGACTCCTTGTGTGAGTGAAGTTTGCACAATCACATCATAAAGACAAAGAAAATTATAGAAAAATATATAGATTAAATATACACAGCTTTTATGTTTTTAAACCAAAAACTAGTATAAACTAGAGAAGATAAAATCTTCCAAAAAAATACTTGTTATGACCTGCTATCTCATCTAGTGTGTTTGCTCTCATGTCCAACATAACTGTCCCATTCAGAATACAGCTTCTCAGTTCAAAGAGACTATGCAGAGACAGAGTTGCCACATAAGGTTTGCTCCATCGATCACCACCATCTTCAACGTCCTCCTCAAATTTTAGCCATCTGAAATATAAATATATATTATGGCATATGTATGCATTACTTCTAGAGATATTATCTTATGAACAAAATCCCCTTCTCTCTGTCCTTTCTGTAGGCTGCAAAACAAAGCTATACTGCCTTTAATATATCACATTTCATTTCTGCCCACACTCCCTCTCAGTCCTTACGTTCCTTGTTCAATCCTTTATTGATCTCAAAACACAAATCACCATGAGGGTTGCATGAGGATTAGTACATTAGCGTGAGGGAAGCACCACTGAAATCCTTCCATACAATGATATTGCAAATATTGATGACAGTGTTGTTGCGGGCTGCAGGAAATAACTTTAGGGGCCACAGGAGGCCCACGAGCCACAAGTCTGAGACCCCTGTTTTAAAGTATCCTCTATCACAGCAGATCCCAACCTTTTTGGCTCAACAGCCACAGATGATGTTTTTACAGCTGTGAGGATCCATTAGCCTCCTCCAACAGGCCTCCATACTAAAAAGCAGTTTGCCTCCTCACTGAACTTCCCTCTCTCTAGCTGCAGCAGGAAAACCATGCATGTCCTATAGTTCTGTGTGCTCTACCTGGGTCTCTAGGCAGTGGCTCCCTTTTGCAGCCAGAGGAGTGGAAGATCAGTGCTCCCCTCTGTCTAGCTCCAGCAAAGACCTCAGGGCCTATGGATCTAGACAAAGTGCTTTGCCATGCTCCCTGTTACTGCCTGGTGGAGGAGAGCAGTGATCTCCCATCCTCTTGGCTGCAGCAAAGAGCTTGCTTCAGTCTTGTAGCCCTGTTGAAATGCACTTCACCTAGTTTCCTAGGCAGTAGGTCTCTTCCACAGCAGTGAGGAGGGGAGCCATGACCCACTTTGAAAGCCCTCGTGGCTCACTTTTGACCCCCAGGCCACAGGCTGGGAATCACTGCTCTCTCACCTATTCCTGTACTTCACACTGCTTTTTTCATGCTACTCCTTATGTTTAGAACAAAGGGATCTAGATGTCAACCATGAGCGTCCTATCTTCTAGCCACCTAGAAAAACCACTGAAACAAAAGGATCCACAAAGCCTGAATTAGGTGCCTGGTCTCCCCAAACAATGCTTGGGAGAAAAGTGGTGCCTAAGATGGGGATCCATAAAGCCAGCCTTCTGGGCAGGGAGATGTCTACACAAACGAACAGGAAATGGTTAGAACACCCACATGGGATGTTGAAAACCCGAATTCAACTCCCTCCTCACCCTGAGGAGGAGAAAGGATTTGAACAAGTCTGCCATCTCTCAGAACAACGTTAACTACAGAGCTGTGGGGTATTCTCATGTGGGCTCCCTCAATCTCAGTTGCTGAAGCTGTTCCATTTTGAATAAGGAGTAATAGGCAAGAGGAAATAGACCCTGGGTCTTCTAGTTACCAGGTTAGATGCCCTAATCAATCACAAGAGTCACCCATTCTTGCCTCTCTTTGTGGCCCAAAGACTAAATATTTATACAAAGTGAAACTGCTTCAATAGGAAAGACTGAATGAGACCCACAACAAAATATCCCATGACCCAGTGGTTATGGTCTCTCACATCTTAGGCGAGTGCTCTAATCACTGGGATAATAGAATTGAATCATAGGGTTGGAAGGGACCTCATGAGATCATCAAGTCCAACCCCCTGGGGCTTGAACCCAGGACCTTCTGCATATTAAGCATGAAGTGCTAGCCACTACACTCTTTGCAGGGCTCATAGTTATAAGGGAGGCACCAACGGCAGCTGAATTCTGAACAGGACCCTCAGTGTGGTAGGTATACTCAGCGCATGCTCGCTGGATCAGGTCCCACAGTAAAGATGGTCAGGGAGAATGAATGTCTTTGTGTTATGCTGTGTGGATCACACTGGGGTTTAGGTGTAAGATAGTCACCTGGGTGCCTAAAATGAGTATGCACAACCAGAAGCAGAAAGTTAGGGACCTGTTAGTCTAAACTAAAAAAAAAAAAAAGATAGATGTAGACATAGCCTTGAAGTCAGAAACATGTTGTCAATATATGGTTTATAAATCAGTATGCATATCTATGGTACAAATGACACACTGATAACGTGAATTACATTTCAAAGTTAAGCACTCAAAAGTTAGGAAATGCTAGATTTCCAGATGCCCACACAATCTTGATTCTGCCCTTTTTGGTGTCCAAACTGTGCACTGGGGAAAAAATAGTAAGTACTCATATAATTAAAGATAGCAGACACAAAAGACTATCATAATGCACAATGACTAAAAATTAAGGTTGCATAGGGCAACCATAAATTTGATATTTTTCAAGTACTTGGCTTTACAACTTAAATAGCATTCTTTTAATGTAGTTTTGTGCATCTTACCTAACTGGGGAGGGGGGTGGTGCTAAAGGAAAAATACAATAAATTAGCATCAATGATTTCCCCTCCTATTTTTGTTAATATTCTGTTACAGCAAAAACAATATTACGTAACTAAAAACAGTTGTACTCTCAGATGTTTGCAATGCTACATATCAAAATTGGGAAATAAAGCCAGCACAGCTGCAATAAAGACCTGCAAGAGATTTCTTCCAGAAGTCTGGGGTAAATTTTCATTTAGTGACTCACAGAATCAGACTATTGATTTTCATTTGCTGCTAATGTTAATTGGGAGGCAAATGACCTGCCCTGAAAATTCTAACCTAGAATTGATTTCTGAGGACAGAGCAAACAAGATCATTGGAAGAGACAACATAAAATGGAATTATCCACGTTTCATTTACCTGGCAGTTTCTTTCCATTCATATTCTTCCCCATCCCTGAAGCACAGCTCATCCATTTCAGTGAAGAGATCATGGGGAATGTGTTCTTCATCATCATCTTCAGTACCCAGGATAAACTGCACCCGTTGGGATGGGGTGTCTAGATGGAAAAAACAGTAGTTTAGAAGTAATGTCTATTAAATGGTTAACCTCTTGTATCAATTAAATTTTTTCCTGCCCTCTCACAACTGGAAACAGCAGTGAAAATCTCTTATCAAAAGAAAATAAAAACAATTTAAAAGTCAAATAGTGGTTTCCTGTAACAGTAGCTCCATGGTCCTCCTAAAAAAGTGTAACACCTGTCTAAAAACAAAAAGGAAAGGGGGAAAACAAGATCCCTCTATACTTTAGTTTTAGGTGCACGCACTCACGCATGCCTTTTAAACATAGTTTAAGATCTGGTAAAATGAAACTGGTAAAATGAAAATAAATCAAACAACGTCAAAGGGCACTACATCTTACGATCTGTCTTCACTAATGGTGGCAAATTCGCTACCCTCAGACTGATCTTCCTAATTGACTGATCAGGTCTGTGAAAACCTCTTCGGCCAATCAAGAAGTCAATCTCTGAAGTCCAGCCTGGTAACTAGAGTAGCACTGAGTCAAAAGGAGGTCATTTCCCTTTGATTCAGCACTCTGAAAACACTGCAATAAGTAGGCAGTAGGCAGTCAAAGGGAGATGTGCAAGTACTTTGCATGTTCCCTTTGACTGCCACCAGTATCCTGCTGCTGTGTAGACATGCCTTCAGACTCATGCTTGGAAGAGAAATAGATCATATCTACTTTACTTCAAAGAAAAGCACATTAAAAAAAGGACACACACTCCAGACAATAAGTCATCCAACTACCGTATTGGTTGTCCATTTCAACATAGACTGGTAAGGCCGCACAAGGGAACTTCAGGTTGCTTGCCTGAAAATTTCCCCTTCTCTGAAGGGACAGATACGCTGAGCCTCAGTGTGGGCCATCACCAGTCTGCAACTGTAGGGGGCAGAATCAAAGCTCGTTGGAGGGCTGGGGACTAATCCCCTACCTTCTGGAGACGCCCTTAGTTTCAAGATGCACCCAAAACTAGCCACTCTGTATCCTAAAACAAAAAATAAATCTCTCATCCTACATCAGCACCTTGCAAAAAGTAATTCTAACATGAGATGAACAAGAAAAGTTTAACTGTAAGTTAACAGATCTCTCTTGTTCAGGGAGGGCAAAATTTGCAGCCCTCTCTCTTTGAAGAAAAAGAAAATTTCAGGTAAGTAATCATGAATTCTCTCTCCCATTCTCAGGGTTAGATCCACAGATCTTCATAGTGGGATTTTATCAGCAGTGACAAAATTCCTAGGAAAGGAACAAAATATCACTAAGGATGTTTACACTGCTGACTCTGTGGCAATAGATCCCAGGAGGACTTCTCTGTCAATGGCAGCAGTCCACCTCCCAAAAAAGAATAGCTCTACATTGACAGGAGGACATCTTCCATCGCAGCACTGTGAAGACACCACACTACATCAGCATAAGTACTTTTACAGGAGATAAACAAGCTACATTACACAGCTTGCATATACCCTGTCAACCACCGGCAGCAGTGTTGACAAGGTCCGAGAGAAAGGATTCCCTTACACTTACATGAATTATCATTTTGTGAAGCATAAATGACGAGAGTCACGTGGCACCTTATAGACTAACAGATTTCTTCGGTCATAAGCTTCCATGGGCTCCAACCCACTTTATCATTTTGTGGAGGATATCACACCAAAAGCTGAATCAGCAGAAGAAAGAGTGTCTATCCAGTAAAACTAGATGAATATATGCAGGGATGTTCAAATTGCAGAATTCATTTTAAGGGCCCCTTTCTCACCCTATGATGCTGCCTCTACTTGCAGAGAGAGTGAGCTCTTGTGCCAGTTAAGTGAGACAATTTTCTCTGTACGCCTCACGAAATAGACTATTTAGATGACTTAGCACCTCTTTTCCTTGGGGTAAAAAAAGACTGGTAAGTCTGTTTTGCTTAAGCTCTCAGTTCTTTTCTTTACATCCAGCAAATGTCATAGCTTCTCCTTTGGGTGAGAAGGATAAGAACAAAAAAGAAGGCAATGAGATCTTATGCTCAGTGAAAAATCAAATGCAATAATGGTGTAATACTTTCTTCTTGTGAAAGATGACAGCAAAATGTACATGCAAAAACATGTACTTTTAAGATATTAACCTGAAACCCAAAACCATTTTGTAAAAATTGAGAAAATGAGAAGCTTTGGCTACATGATGCTGAATACATGTCTCTCAACACCAACCTTTCAATTTAGACCAGATCCTTGAGTAAGCTGCTTTTTTCCATTTTCTCCTGGATGCTAACAGAGTTTCAATGAGATCAGCTAAGTAGTAATCCTTTTATTCTAAAGCCAAGGGTTGGCAACCTGCAGTTCCTTGAGTATCCCATCCAGGGAGCCAGGTGTGCAATGGCTCTTCCCTCTCCCCATACCCAGACCAGCACAGGTGATTACTGGGGAAGGGTAAAAGAGAAGGGGACAGAGTAGAGCTAGGAAAGGGGCTAAGCTAGGTAAGAACTGGGGCTGAGAGTGGTCACGGATGGCCCTGGCGCCAGGCTCACGCAACCAGTGGCAGCCACGCAGCTACTCAGCCCTGACTCAGAATGGGAGTTCTGGCCACCACTGCCAGGGCCCATGGCTCAGAGCTGAATGTTCTCACCACAGCTGCCGGCCTCTCTGGCTTGGGGCCAAGCATCTCAGATGCTGCTGCTCAGGACAGAGTCAAGTGGGAGCAGTGTCTTTACTGTGGCTGCCCAGCCCCTATGGCCCATGGCCAGATATGGAGGCTGGGGCTGCTCACCCCCTTCAGTTGGAGCCAGGCAACCTCTCCACAGCCGCAGCTGCCCACCCCTGCTCTGCGTCTGGCAGCAGCTGCCCAGAGTAGAGCATAGGGAGCTAAGCAGCTGTGGCAAGAACATCTAGTCCCCTTGAGCTGGGATCGGGCGTTCTCAACGCCACTGCTCAGCTGCCCTTGCTCTAATCTGGGCAGCCATGGCTGTAACTGTCTGCCTGCCCCCACCTGTGCTCCACACCCAACAGCCACAGCCATGGCTGCCCAGACTAGAGCACGGGGAGCCAGGCAGCTGCAGCAAGAATGCCCCGTGCCCGCAAGTCAAGGCTAGATGTTTTCATCACAGCTGCCGCCTTCCCATGCTCTGGCGTAGCCAGCCACAGCCGTGGCTGTCCACCCTCCCCCCACCCTCCTGCACAGGACTAGGTAGCCAGAGCCATGGCTACCTGCCCATGCCCTAGGCTAGCCAGCCACAGTCACAGCTGCCCAGAGCGGAGCATGGGGACACAGGCAGTTGTGGCAAGAACTGCCAGCCCCCTTGCATTGGCCTGGGAGTTCTAGCTGTGGCTACCCGGCCCACCATGCACGGGCTGGACACTCACAGACAGGGCTGATTGCCCTACCCCACCCCTCCAGCATCCTCTCTGCAGCTGTTCAGCTCCCTTGAGGTGAGGCCAGGCATTTTGCCTGTAGTAGCCCAGCTTGTTCTGGTGTGAAGTCAAGGTGGGGGCGGGTGGAGAAAAACCAGGCCAGGTGAGGATGCTTGGAGCAAATACGTTGCGGGTGGATGGAAGGGGTGGTGGATTGTTGAGTGAGTCTGGCAGGTGAGGTGGTGGTCTTGCACCCTGGGGTCAAGTTAAATTTCTCTCCTTCCTCTGTCTCATGCCTCCCTATCCTGTGCACCCCCCTCCACTGGGCACGAGGGACCACTGCGTTACCCCTCAGCTGCCCCAAGTTGGGGGTATTTGGAGGGGCATTCAGGTCCCCTGACCCCACTGCTGGGCTGCAGGGAGGTTGGGCCTGAGGCCTATTCCCCACCTAGTATTTTACCTAGCAGCAACCCTGGCGAGAGCTCTTAATGTATTCCACAATCTCCTGTTTTCAGAGTCTGTCCCACAGTCTCTACTACTGCTTGTTGCATCACATGAGTGTTCAATTTTAGACAAAGGTGTTTCATGATTCAGGCGACAAAGATCAGTAGAAGTAAAAGCTGGCATTCAGTTCCAAACTAAAGTGAAATTATATGAAGGATCATAGGGCTTCAAAAAAAAAAAAAAAAAAAAAAAAAAAAAAAGAGGACAATTGAGGATGAAAGCTGACAATTGAGAAATGAATGGATTGACTTTTTTTGCATTTATACCCACCTTGGCTGCATTCCTATTATGTTTAATTTGCAACAAAAAACTGGCTAAGAACAAAAAGTCAAATCTCAAGGGGCATTTCACACACAAACATGCTTCATTTGCTGAGAAATATCCAACTGGAGATTTCAGGAAGAGGGCTGTTGAGGAGCTACTGCACAAAACGAAGCAGAGCAAGAATAGCTTCTCACAATGGAGGAACACGTCAAATAGCACTACTGCCACAAGCTTCATGGCAACCCAACTGATTGTGAAACATGGATATCCATTCACAGGTGATTACCTAAAGGAATGCTTCATTAACATATAAGAAGAATTGTCTGCAGATTCCAAAAACAGCAACAACAACAAAAAAGTCATTCAGAAATTTAAAGATATGCTGTTGTCTGCAAAGTCACTTAGGGACCAATCAGCAAAAATGGCCACACCCATCAGTAGTCAGGGACAAACTCAGCTCTGGCCTACTCAAGCACATGTGATGAATCAGGTAATGTTGATGACACAGAACAGGTTGCCCTCCTCCGCAGGTATTCAGAGGAATTCAGGGGGCCTCCCGAGATGTGCTCATAGAACTATTGCTGCTCAAAGGCCAAGCGTGGGGAGAGGATATTTTACAGCAATTGTATATTGCCTGAAGACCAAAGAAATCAATACAAGCCACATGGTCTCTGTCATGACTGATGGGGCACCCAGTATGAGGGGGACACATAAGGGGTTTATGACTCTGCTGCAGAAAATCTTGGATCCAAAAGGTGATATCGTTTTACTGTATAATCCACCAAGAGGCCCTCTGCGCACGAAAATTCCCACAATCTTGGGTGGAAGGGAAGACCCTGGTTGTGCAAATTGTCAACAAAATGTCAGAAGAACTGAACCATCAACCATTCTGCAAACTTCTTGAAGAAGTGAACTCAATATTCCGACCTGATGTGATTTGCTGCCTGTCTGGAAGAAGCAAAGGTGTTCTTGCATCAAAAGGGCAAAGAATACATGGAACTTAAAGATCCTCTGTAGCTGCAGAATTTTCACGTCATGGTTGACATCACCTCACATTTAAACAGTGTCGTAACAAGTCCAGGACAAGCAGGGCAAAGCCTCAGGCACCGAATTTTTGCATTCAAGAACAATGGTGGCTCCCCAACAGGTGAACAAATACAGGAAACCAAGGCCTTTTTGGCCTGTTGGGGACCACTAAGATCACTCCCATCCCATGTCCCATATTTCTGATATGCTGTATTACTCTAGTGATGATGGGCACTGGAGGAAAAGCGCAAAGCTCAAGGTAACACTTTTCAGCCACTTCTGTGACAATACATCTACACCCAGGGCTCCTAGCTCCCTTTTTCTTGCAACATATGGACAATGCAGAAGAAAAACCAGAATGAGAACTCCTAAACTTTTTAGGATCAATCAGAACGCAATTTGTTGTGAAGCCTCCATTCTGCATGCTCTATTTACCTTCTAAGCCAGTCAGCCTTTGCATTGCTGGTCCCTTTGATATGCAAGTACTTAATAGGCTGTAGATCTGCCTCCACCTAATGTGCCAGTGATGCTGCTTCCTTTTGTAGATCCCTTGATCATGTACTCCAATGCTTTAACTATGGCCATCTTTGCCCGAACATGCATATTTCGCTGCCCTCAGTTCTAGAATATTTATGCTTTTCTTTAATTCCAAGAAGGACCACATCTCTTGAGTCATAAGGTTCTCAGAGATGCTCCCCACCTTCTAGACTGTCATCATTGTTATGACAGACCTCTCTGGCTCCCTCCACTGCAGTTCCTCCCTGGAATTGCTACGGTCTCCATCCAACAACTGAAGGATTTCGCTACAACTGATGAATGTTCACTTTCTGAGACTGGGGAGTGGGGACAAAAAATAAAAAAAAAAAAAAACGAACAGAAAATGGCATGATAGGAGCTGCAAGAAACTTTGAAGAGTCCTCATATACATTTTTGCCCAAGGTACACACTCTCTGCAGAACACAATCATCCTTAGAAAGCTCAGTACCTACCACCATCACCATTTACCATCTGCTCAAGAGAATCATTGCTGATCTGATCCCACCTTTTGGTTGACAAAGATTTTGTGGTCTCTGGATCTACTAAAACCCCAGGATAAACTGAGATAGTTGAAGATCACTCTTTCCAAAATTTACTGCAAGTTCATGCTATTACAATGTTTGGATCATTGACTGAGTTGCTTGAGTTCCTAGACAGGACTCCTATTATAATGAGAGTCGTGTGACACCTTAGAGACTAAGATTTCTTTGGGCATAAGCTTTCATGGGCTCCAACCCAGTTCATCAGATGCATGAAGTGGAAACTACAGTTGTACAGCTATACACCCAACCCAGCAGAAGAGTCTGTCTTGCCTCAGGGACTCTCTTACTGCCCCACCACCCCCATGCACATGATACAGTTTTGCAGTGACCTGGAAGCCTACTTTTGCCATCTCTGACTCAAGGAATATTTCCACCACACCACTAAACACCACACTAACCCACACACACCTTCTTTCCAACGTACCAAGACGAAGAATTCTGCATGGACTCCTCCTGATGGCCTAAACAGCAGACTGGACTTTTCCATTGAGTGTTTCCACTGACATGCACAAGCTGAGATTATAGACAAATAACTGTAGTTTCCACTTCATGCATCTGACGAAGTGGCTTGGAGCCCATGAAAGCTTATGCCCGAAGAAATCTGTTAGTCTATAAGGTGGCACAGGACTCTTGTTTTTGCTGTACACAGACTAACACAGCTACCCCATCTGGAAGGCTTTGATTATTATACCATCTAGGACAGGGTATACCAGTATACTCTTCTGCCTGAGAAAAGTCACCAAGACAATAATAATTGTCATGAACGCTCAAGGTGTGATGACAATCAAATGGCAGCATTTCTATATTGAAAATGATTGAGAGTTCACCTTCCCTCCGTGAAGAAGATCCTGACTTTAGGGTTGACTGCCTTCTCTTCCATAGGATGTCAATTGAACAGATTTTCTAGCTGTTGCTTTCTTTGGAGATGCCCAAGAAGATAGGAAGAAAATGAACTAAAACAAGCAGATACCTAAACAATCCTATTCCTTTTATTACTTTTTTATTTTTCATGTATGAAAACTTAAGTGTAGAGCCTTTACTTCTGGCACCCTCTAGTGATGACTTAGAGGAATTGCTATCAGCAAAAGAACTGCTTCCTTCCAAGTTTCAGAAGTAATTTCTTGAGCCTTTCCCCCTTTTCTTAAACGTTATTTCTTAGGGGAGGTGAAGATTGGGAACCTGAATCAAACATATCTTGTGAATCTCCTCAACTAACAGGCATCTCTTTATCTTTGCCCATTTGAGAATGGATAAAATAATTATAAGGAGACAGCAGCTGCTGCCTACGGATCACAAGATGGTAACCTCTGAAGTAAAGGCACTTTTCATACCAACTTGAAGAGCTCCTTGCCTCAAAAGGAAACATTTCCTGAGCAAAGATTCCTTCTCCCCTCCATTTAATCAGAATTTGTGGGAGCCCGTAGAGCTAAGAAGAGACTGAAGTGTCTGACAAAGGAAGAGCAGGGGAGAAGAGAAGGGTGATGAGACCTGAGCTGCAGAAGGTATGCACCTGAAAGTCTTACTAGCCATCCATTCTCTGTCTGTGGCAGATTCAGTCACTTCTGCTGCTGATTTCCCTATGCCAGCTCACAGGATTTTAACGTAACTGTCTTTGGCAGCTACAAGAGTCTATTTTTCCACCCTCCTTCAAAGCATTCATAACCAAGCTGTCCCTATTGCTGGGGAACCAGCTACTGGATCTGGGTAAGGAACCCAAAGTGAAACCAAACCTTTATACATGGGAACCCTAAAGAACTTTTGCCATAGAGGCCCCAAGCGTTTCAGAAAGCCAACTTTGGGGTGCCAGGTTATCTCAGTTTGGGAGCAAAAGTGACAACTAAAGCTTTGATCAAATTAGATCACCAGCAATTATCTAGAGGGGGTACCTGTGGAACTCTGAAAACCATAGAAAGACTATTACATAAACCCTCCATCATCCATTTAGGATTGCACTGTTGCAACAAGGTCCCCATCCTATTTCTGATCTCTAAGATTTGATGACAGGCAGAGCATGGTGCAGTTTGAAACATCTAAATATGTACCTAAGTACCTAAGGGAAACTTCTCTTCAAAGTGTTCCCATTTTACTATCCTCACAGTCCTTATGCTTTGAAACTGGATGGTGTCCAGGGCCAGCCCAAGGTTTTTTGGCACCCTAGGCAATTTGTGATTCCCCTCCCCCCCACACACAGCAGGCTGGACGGAGGGTCCCCCCCAAGTCAGGTGAGCTGGGGCTGGGCTGGGCCGGGCCGGGCCAGGCCAGGCCAGGCCAGGCCCCCAAGGCAGCAGGCTGAGCACCCCTTCCAGAGCAGCGGGCTAAGACGGCAAGACGAGCAGCAGGCAGAGCAGCCCCCTGCCCTCACCAGCAGGCTGAGGCAGCCGAAGAGTGAGGGAAGCTGGCCATGCTTGGAGCTGGTCTGGGCTGAGCCCCTCCAATGAAGCCGGCCATGCCCCCAAGCGAGGGGGGGGCCAGGCCAAGCACCTGGCAGAGGAGCCCATCCCACAACTCCAGCAGCAGAGCCGAGCAGGCTGAAGAGTGGGCCAGGCTGTGCCCTGCACCAGCTGAGCCCTGAGTCTGTAGGCCAGGCTGAGCCCCCCGCCCAGCTCCCCCCAAAGCCAGCCAAGCCACTGAGCCATGGCCCAATCCGGCAGGCCAAGCACTGGACAAAGCCACCAAAACACTGGGCTGGACCCCAAGCCAGCGGAGAGGGCTGGCTGAGCAATAGGCCAGGCCAGGCTGGGCCAAACAGAGCAAGCTCCCCACCCCACAGTGGTGGGCTGGGCCAGGCCCCACGCTGGCAGACCGGCGGGGCATGCCCCAGGCAGGCAGAGCAGCAGGGCAGCCCATGCCCACCCTCCTTCTCACTTCTCCCAGCTCCCCCCCCACTAAGTCTGTCCCTCTCCGCCCCCCCCCATCCTTACCATTTCTGGAGTGGGGAGCAGAGGCACAGAGCCAGTCAAAACAGCTGGTTTCAGTTTCCCCCTTTGCTGCGCTCAGCCAGGCTATGTGCCTATGCGCAGCAGGACAAGAAATTTAAAAGAGCCTCACTGCCCCAGCCTCGCAGCCCCTGGCGCCCCAGGCGACCACCGTCACCTCTATGGTAGAACCGGCCCTGTTGGTGTCCTTTTTCTTTTCTGAACTTTGATCTTACAAGTGCTCTCAAGGTGTCTCCTGGATCAGGGTAGCAATAACATTTGGCAGGGAAAAAGGAAATTCACTTCTCTCTTCCTGAACCACTCTTCTCATCAGGAAGATGAAAATTATGGCCATGAAGAAAAAGAAATGGTATCACACAAAGAAAAAAATCAATACTTATTGGAGCCTACTGCAAATTCTGATCTCATGTGCAGGAATACTTCAGTGATCCAGAGCTCCTGTGAAACCTGCACAAATAATTCCAAACATATCACTATCCCATTTGACTTGTTAGCAGGGATCTTGATACAACTGTATATTTGTTCTATTCTCACACCTGGAGAAACTAGAGAGTTGCACATATCTTCATACATTCTCCCCACTTCAGTTTGTAGCAAACTGGGTAGCAAAAAGAAAGCACAGTATTCACTAACTGGAATACAGTGATTCACTGATTTCTCAGAACTAAGCTCCTTTTTCGTGGATAGCAGAACCATTTTATTCACATCAAGCAACACGTGTGAGAGTGTTATCATAACTAGGAAGAACACTTTCAGCAATGTGTGGCCCCCCCTATGTGTAAGGTCTGCTCTGGCTCTGACCCAGAAAGCTGAAGGAAGTAGGATTAAAGCTGTTAGTTACAAAGTTTTTCCTGAGACCCATGGGTCTGAATTCTACCCTGTATGATTGGTATCATCAATTCAGAATATCCTGGTAACTGTGTCAGCTTCAGCTTTGGTAACCTCAGACTTGGAGGCCTTCAGAGCCTTCAAAACCCTCTAGGAAGATGTGACCTAATGCCCATGAGAAGAGGAAAATAACCCATACAACAAGAAAACGAGGAGAACTTGCCTCATAGTGTACACACCATTGAGGCTTCTACCTCTACTGGTAAAGAGATCCCAGTGTCACAAAAAAAGACCATCAAACTACCACAAACTGGGAAACGTCTCTGTGAGTAGCCTTGCTCATTATCAGTACCGGAATAGGAAACTTCTATATTTCTAAAAACTCTTGGAATCATCATCTTCCAGCCACATCAAAGAGCACATGATTGTGCACCAGTACTATCTCTGCAATCTCTCAATTTGCTTGCTCTGATGTAAGGAACTCTACCCAGATTCACTGATAATGACCAGCTTCCTCTCCTTTGAAATCTCTGAATCCTAGAAGAGCCAGAATCCCCTCTGCTCAGGGATTAAAATATAATTTGTTGGGCCCTGGAACCCTCCTAAATTGGCAGGCCCCTCTCATGCAACCCAGCTACTGCCCCCCACATGCCTACCCCCACCACCCCAGCTACTGGCCCCCCCCATGCCTGCCCCACCACCCCAGCTACTGCCCCTGGTCCCCCAAACCCATCCCCAACCCCCCCCATGCCATGCCATCTTCCCCAGCCATCCTGGGCTAACCCCCTCCCCTGCCAGGTCAGCTCACCTGTCCCCAAACCCCCCTCCAAGTCCACCTGAACTGGCCACCATGTCACTATGGAGTGACCCCACCCCAGGCTGAGGCTCTGGCCCGAGCCTGTTCTGACTGAGCTTGCTCAGAGGCTCTGAGCAGGCTCAGGCCGGAGCAGTTCCCTGCCTCCCGGAATCCACAGGAACAGCATTCCATGGCCTGCAATTTTTAAAGGTTCCGCTGGGGGGGGAGGGACTAAAAATAAAAAATGGAGCCAGAACGCTGCGTTCCGGGGCCTGCTATTTTTAAATGGTGGGCTCTCAAACGCAGTGTTGCAGCTCCATTTTTTATTTTTAGGGGTCCCGGAACGCTGAGCCCCTAAAAATAGTGGGCCCCGGAACACTGCTCCTGTGTGTTCCAGCCTACTTTAACCCCTGCCTTTGCTGATGGGCACAGAAAGGAATTTTTCCATTGCACTGAGATAACTCACATGCTATCACACCCTAAAATGAAGATTCAGCCCCTAGTACTGATAGAGTTAACAGTCCCTCCTCAACCATCTGTACCAAACTCTTGTAGTTCCTCCCCCAGGAATGGATGAAGACATATTCAAATTCCATCTCTGTTCACAATTCCACCGCCTTCACATTCCAGTCTCCCTCCGTGGAAGTACATCCCAAGGACAAGGCCCCTAGCAAACAACTGAGTCATTGGTCCTGACGGCAGAGGGAGAAGGCTGGCCTAAACGCCCCTGACCACAGTCACCAGTACTGAAACTGTTTGGCACAAAGTAGGTTGATTTAATTCAAGGCAATTAAAAGTAATGCTTAAAATTATTAAGTTGAAATCCTTGATTTAAATCACTGTTTTAACTCAACATAGCCAGTTGTACTTCAATAATTTTCCAAAGAAAAGTGCCTTCCCATTGATTGATGATAGCCACTAAAACCTGGTGATTTACAGCTAAATAGAGCCATTACAATAGATTTGGTACACCTTTTTGCTACCTAACTGCAAAACAATATACATTTAAGAAGCTACATAGCTTAATATCTTATTAATTGTGCATTTTACTATATTAGAAAACAGTGAAAGATATATTCCTTATTTACTATATCAGAGGTGTCCAACTTTTTTGGGTGAGGGGCCACATTGAAATTCTTCTCTCAGTCAGGGAGGTGGTGAGAAAATTTTTGATAGATAAGATATAGAAATCAATCTTATTAACAAACTTCAGTGAAATAATTAGTGTGATATTTGGCATTGCTTTTGCTTCCACTGTGAACAGAGGACAAGGGGGGCAGGGTTGCCTGTGTGAGGGAGCAGGACAGACCATGGGGAACAAGGCAGGACCAGGGAGCATGGCAGAGGAGGGGAGGGAAAGAAGCGTCAGGTGGCGGGGGGGACAGAGCAGCTAGGTGGCAGGAGTCAGATACTTCCTGACAGAGACCCCACCAACTCTGCTTTCCTCACTCACTGCCAAGCACTGCTCAGGGAAAGGAGAGCAGCACTGGGGAGAGGAGAACAGAGTCAGCCAGAGACAGGACAGAAAGCTTGGCAGCTCTGCAGGGGTCACAGGTTTTGACATGAGCATCTCTGTACCAGACACATTGATGGGTATGAAGCTCTACAGAAGCGTTTTTGCCACTAAAAGGTCAGGGGAAGAACACGGGTGCTCGGGTTAGGTGTGTGGGAGGAGAGCAGAAGTGGGGCAGGTGCTGAGATGTCCAGGGCAAGATTTTAAACTGATCAGGCCACTCTCCCTTTACCTGCCTCCTGCTCACTCAAAAGGTGCTGAATCTATCCCCTGAACAGGTCTCCAGCCATGCCACACCTCACTGTAGCTGTTCTGTGTGCAGGGCAGGAAACTGACAAGGACCCTGGCCAGCCCCAGCTCCCAGGCTCTTGCAGCAACAGTCCATGGGCCAGATGAAAGCCCTTGGTGGGCCGGAGTCTGGCCCCCAAGCCACAGGCTGGACAAGCCTGTACTAGATAAACTTACTACTTATGACCTGTGTTTAAGCTACATTAGAACAGTATGAGGAATTTAAACAAACACACAACAGCATACAAAATTTATTTTTATTGAACAAAACAGCCTTAAATATTTTGAGAACATAATCTTCTCTTCTCCTTTCATATTTACAATTAAGTGACTTACTAAAAGAACAAAAAGATTATCTGTAGTCATCCCAGCCAGTTAGCAGGCAAGTGGCTGATGATGATCTTGTCACTGAGGCTCTGGAAAGTGATTTTCCCCATGCTCCCATAGCAGGAAAACCTCCAGTGGTTCTAAAACTGTCATGATACAGGCCACTATCCAGTCAGATCCACACTGGAAGCCCCATGGAAAAACCCATAGCCAAGGTATCATTGTGGGGGGTCTCACTACAGGTTTGCCTCTAGATAGCCCTGTGGCTGATGCTGCTGGTACAGGTCTCAGTGCTGAGCCTCCCTTCCTGAGGTGCTGGAGACACAGGGATTTCCAGATCCTTCACTGCGTGAACGCCTCTGGGCTAGTTGGTACTGTAAGGTAGTGGGAGTCCTTGATATTGATGGTGGCTCCAGGATCAGGCTTGGAGTCCAACCAAATGGGTGACATCACCCAAGCCTGCGGGGGTGGGGGGGTAGGGTGGATGAAAGAGACAAGCAGCCTGACATGGGCCTCACCTGTTCACCTGCACTTTTCTTGTTCTTCCACAGGGCTGTTACCAGACCCATTTCAGCATGCACCTTCTTGGGTTTCTTCTTTGAAACTGGAGGTGGTGATCAATGCCAGTGGGTGCACCACAGTGAAGCCAATGCAGTCGCTGCCAGTACCAACTGGTTTGGCTCTGAGGCCAGTCCAAGTGCCATCTCCACTAGAAGTGCTCTCAGCCTAACATACCCATCTTCCTTCATACAAGAGCTGACCCCTCTGTAGGATTCTGCACTTATCACACATGTGAGCCTCCCCCAAGCACTTCAAGCAGCTCTGGTGAGGGTCATTGATCACCACAGGGTTCTTGTAGGAAGCACACAGCTTGAAGCCTGGAGACTGGGGCATGCCCAGGTGCTCAATATCATCTGTCAAGCTACTATCTCTAAGAAACTAACACTCAGCTAGTTAACTTACTTCATCTATGTACACCACACATTATCAGAAAACCACTAGAAAGAAGAGGGTACCTCAGAAAGAAAATGTTTGAGCACCATCATAGGTGGTAAGAAGGAACTGAGAGGCAGAGGAGCCAACAGCAATCCATACAGTTGCGCACAACCATAGAACCCAAGGGTGCTAGAGCCAGCCCTACAGCTATCATTAGGGAAAGATCTCCAGCACTGGTGCATGTGGAACACATACACATGCTATGGAATGGATATGAGCAAGCACTCAAAGAATTTAGATTTGCTACTGTTTGGGAACCTTTTCCCCTAAATGACATGAAAAAGCCACAGAAGACAATTTTCTTACCATATGATGGAGATTCTCGTCCATCTTCTCTATCACTTTCTTTCTCTCTTCTTCTTCTGTGATGCCTGTGTCCCCGATGCCTATGACGTCGACGGCCCTGCTTTCCAAATGGGACATGTACACCAATGTACACAGCTCTGTGACCTATCCAGAAAGTATAAGAGAGCAAAAAAAGTTTATGAAAAACTATCCTACCCAGATTTACAATACTATGTCAAAAAAACCAAGATGGCTACAAATACACAGAAGTTTTACAACAGTAACACCACTCTTCAGTTCCCTTTGTGTGTTACTGTTGCCAGATAACTGGTGGTGCAAGATCTTCTCCAGAGCGGGTCATGTAAAGCAGTCTTTGCTCTTTCTTACCATAAAACAGAAGGTCCAGTTAGAGAACATGACATCAGCCTTTCATGTCAGAAAATTCAAACTTGATTCTCAACAGTGGGATGGACACATAGCTGAGATCACCATGCAGTACACTAATGGTGGAACAAAGAAGTCAGGTATAACATCATCATGATGCCCTCATCTGTTAGATGGGATGCATCACACCAGAATCCAGGTCACAACACTCCAGAGGCAGGGCTAGTACAAGGACCATTAGCAAGGACATTATGTATGAGCCATGTTATATCAAGTTGCATTAATGTGTCCACATGGAAGTGTTTGTTTCTTCCACAAGTAGTTTTTTATATATACAAATAATTTGTCCTGATGTCAGAAAAATTATTGTATTAATTTAAAATACCTTCTCATTTCATTGAAGAGATTTGTGTGCACCTGGATTTCCCTTAGAAGAGTTTTTTAAAACATTTTTAAAATATATTGAGACACATAATAAGGACCTTTAAACATGAGGCTCCCAATTACTGCCAGCCACAAAAAGAGACTATCATCTGAAGCCATTTTTCTAAAGATTTTTTCCTACCCAAACATTCTTTCACTATTATCAAATCCAATATCAGCAGTAGCATGATAACGCTCATGATAGAATGTGTTGCCAATAAACTTACAGGCAGAGTTGGTTGGAAAGTGAACTTTAGAGAAATTCAAAGTTTTGTATGAAAAGTATTTGGGGATTTTTTTTTTAACATAAAAATATTTGAAGTGAGCAGATACTTTCTGCTATAATTTTCATTTTGTTGAGGGAAAAAAATCTCATCTTTCATCAAAAAAGCTTCTAAAAATTGAATTTTGAACATCCCTAGATAGTAGCTAGACTTTGTCATTCAGACAGTGCCTTCAGAAGAGGGCAGTTCTGAACTACCATGAGCCCTCCAGTGCTAGCAGAAATGCTCATGGTATTTTAGCTTAAGCTACATATACCCTTGGAGCTAATGGTGCAATTCCCTGCTCATGTGGACATACTCACTGGAGGTTTCATTGAACTAGTATGCTAAAACACAGTAGTAAAGCCACTGTAGCACGGGCATTATCAGCAAAGCTTAGCCACTCCAGGTAATTAGTTACAGGGGCCAGACAGCTTTGCAGTTTGGACCACTAAGCTATCTCATTGTTTGCTACTACAGCTAAACTACTATTCTTAGAGTGGTAGCTCAATAAAAAACTAACGAGAGTATAGTTATGCAAGCTGAATATCATACTCCTTTCTCCAAGTATAGTCACCAGCTTTGTGTGTAAGCTACCATCTGGTCTATAAGCTGATGTAGAAGTGGGGATGGTCTGTGGCCACCATTTCTCTCGTATCGTTTGGGAAGATGAAAACACAGAGCAAGTAGTCCCTATGTTCCACTGATAATTCTTTCTGACTCTCTTGGAACAGACAGAAAAGTGAAGAAAACCAAAAAGCCATAGAGAATGTTAGCCAAACTCAACATCCAAGAAAATGCAGGAATGAGTTAGATGGCCAAAAGAGCTCCTTTATGACATAACAACAACGTTGGTTGTTTCAAACAGCTACTCAGTGAAAGTCTTCAGAAAGACCGTTTTATGAATGAAATGAGTGATTTCTCCTTACCAAAGGAAAGTCAATTACATATGCAGAGATTGTTCCTCTATTCTCTGGAAAATATGTTGCTTATTTGACTTCCTGGAAAACCTTTGAAAAACATATTGCAGTTATGAAACCTAAAGGTGTATTAAAGCCTCAGAAGTAAAGTGAAGTGATTCAGTGGTTCAATTCTAGGTGAAAAATAACACTGAAAAAAACTGCTTTTAAACATGTGGATTGTTGGTAATATAAGGTAACATCCTGTTCCCTGTTTCTTCACTACCCAAAGATTAATGGAGAGTGACTGAAGATGTAAAGGTACACATTCAATACATAGGACAAACTCAATTTCCAATGGGGGGGGAGGGGGTGAGACTGGTTGCTCAGCATTATCTCCGCCATCCCCAGTCTGCATCCCTCTGGATAAGGGATATTATTTATCTCTCTTCAAAACAATGTCAGAAGGTGTTTTATTACAATAGCTAAAATGGGGGAAGAAACAGAAATCGTTATGAAACATTTAAGAGTATGATGTTGAATCACTTGCTTCAATACATTATTAAGAAAATTACAAGTTTAAAATAGTTCAGGTAAGAGCACAAAGATATAATTGAATTATTACATAACCTTCAAACCTCTACTCATACAAACTCCTGTACACAGTATTGCTGACCCCATCCAAGCTTGTTACAGACTTAGCTTAAACCAATCATCAACAGAATTAATGGAACATGAAACTAAATTTAGTTTACAAAACAGCAGAGATAGTTCTTCATTTTAATCTAACATGACTTTATTCAAGGTTAGTTGTGAAATCCTCCAAGTACATTAGTACAAAATAAGTTCAATATATTTTAGAAGTTTGCTAGATGTTATCATATGCTTCTCATTACAATGAAAAAAATCCATTTGCATTAAATAGAAATCTTACAGCTCAATTACTAAAACAAAAATAACAAAAGGTATGGGAGGGAACCTAAACTATGTGCTCATGTTGTCCAAAAGCAATAGCAGAGAAAAATTTAAAGCTGTAACCAAAAACATGTGCTTTCTCTAGCAATTAGTTTGGGTAAGTAAAAGCTTTACACATAGTAGATTAGGCACATGTCTCTGATACAAAAAAAAATTAGCATGGCAATAATTAGGTGCTTTAAAAGTAAAGTTCACACACAGAGAAATATTACTGTTAAAAGGCATTTAGCAATATGAAAGAATAATATTACAAGACTGATTTTAAAATAAAGTGATATTTTACATGATATTTCCTTGAAGAGACCAGATGAATTTTCAAGTACAACTCCACATGCTCATAACAGTGTTTCCCACTACAGCAAGTGGATTCCTGTGGATGTACTAGACTAGGCCAGAGAGGCACAGAATATGCATGAGCTGCAGTCAGGGGGTAAAGAAAGCTGAATGCCCCAGCACAACCTCAAACTCACCCTTACAAACATGCTGGTACAGGAAGTTTTTGAAACCTACCTTTATTACATTTCATGTGGCCCCCAATACATCTAATCACGGGAGAAAAACTTGTACATATGTACTGCAGGTTCATTAACCCAAGCTTTGGGGCACTTCTTTCACACTGCAAATCCAAGCAGCTAGAGGAAAGACAGGGAATGCCGCCAACAGAGAGCAGCAAAATACTACAGCAAAATTGAATAAAAATGGGCGTAGGGGGAATGGGGAAAGTAAAAAACAAGGAAAGGAAACCAGACAGCGACAGGCAAAAAAGTTGACAGAAAAATAGATACTGAATTCCAATTTGCCCACTTTCACTCCAAAGAGCACTGGAGCCCTACATATTCCTCAAACTCCCACTTTGCAGCACCAGATAGAAGTTAGAAACAATTTGAATAATTCTCCTTTGTTAGTTGGGTGTGGGGTTTTTTTTTTTTTTGGTCTTAGTTTGACTTTATATAGCATCCATCAAGTCATGCTGGCCACAGAAGAAATGCAAATGAATCTGCTACACAAAGGCTGATATTTAATTAATCTTTGCCCAAAGATTTCAGTAGGATTAAGTTATATGTAAAGTTTTTGAAGTTTATAGTAAAGATTCTTTTTCCTATTCTAAATTAGACAGACACAAAAATGTCACTGTTAAGGAACCATATCTTAGATGGTTTTACAAGCTTCCTTCAACCTTGAAGCAAAAAATCAAGTTCCATACTTTTCATCTTCAAAGGTATAGAAAGAACAAATAAAAGGCTTTTAATAGAACCTTGGTGGTAACTTTAAGCCTGGAGTTGCTATAGAATGGACCCCCTTTCAGGGTAATTAGTAACGGTTTGTAATAAAGAAGGTGTGGGGGGATTAAAAACAAAATAAAGCTTAGAAAACATTGCCATATTCAGGTCAAACCAATTTTTCTAACAACATTTACAGTGAGACTAAAAATAGAGTTTTATAATGGAACATATAGGAGTTGCAAACCTTAACTAGAAGAGCCAATAGTGTGTCTACAATGCCACTTGTTCTAGACCTCCCTAGAACAGCTGCCTCCTAATTCTGGGATTTCTTGTTGTATCTGGGATTTTTTGAGTACGACAGAAATAAGTACAGTATACCTTACAGAAAACAGTTGACAGGCTAGACTTTCAGTCCAAATGCACACTCTAATAAACATTATTTTACATGTATTTACATACTGTAGACCAGTTCAGTTGGGAAAAAAAAAATTTCGCCTCACTACTGACTACTCTCACTGTGTGGCTTGCAGTATACATTAGATAACCAGCAGACACGCCCAAAACCAGAACACTTACTTTACTCAGGCAAAACAGATCTCTGAAGTTAATCAGAATCAAAAGAGAATTATTACTTGAGAACCTGTAAGAGAAAGCTACTTAAGAGTACTTATAATATGACTGATAAGGAACACTACACACGGAGACAATACCATATGTTGGATGCAATTACTGACACTAGTTATGGATAGTAGGAATAGGCTGGTGCCAGCCAACAAACACAAAGAAGCTCTGGACCTATGGCTACTTTCCTCCCAGGTCTTTGTGCCCAGAGCCAGCAGTAATATCTCTTGCCTGGGAAAGGAGCCAGCACTCGATATCTGCTGGAAAGAGAATTTGGCTTTTCCTCACATATCCTGCAAAAGACAAGAGATGGTTGGGCCCAATCCTCTTGCTGAGATGCTGAGAAACTGTTTCTGTTGTGCAGCCTGCCTTTCAATCCTGAAGGCTGATTAAGAAAAACAGTACCACAGCTTGTTTATGCTGTTTGGGACGATGGGGCCAAGAACAAACAATAGAAACAGCAAGTTCAGTGAGAAACACAGACTAATAATTTAAGGTTTTTGTTCTTACACGAAGAATTAAGAAAACTTCTAGCAGATGAAGTAGAGAAGTTTTGAACACTATCCCAGAATGCATTGGCTTGGAATTGCTTCCAGTCAAAGTTTCAGGAACTATCTGAAGTGTTCATTCCAAGGAAGCAGAAAAATTCATAGGCAAGATCTGTAGACTAAGCTGGATGAGTAAGGATCTCAGACAGGTGACTACGGGTAAGCATAGCCTACAAGGAATGGAAGATGGGAGGAGGGATCAGCAAGGAAAGCTGCCTCTTGGAGGTCAGAATATGTAGAGAAAAAGTGAAAAAGGCAAGCAGAGCTGGACCTTGCGAAGGACATTAAATACAATAGTAAAAAGTTCTTTAGTCATATAAATAGGAAGAAAACAAAGAAGGCAGATGTCGGACTGCTAAACACTGATGATGGGGTGGAGATTGACAATCTAGGCAAGGCTGAATATCTAAATAAGCATTTTGTTTCTGTTTTTATCGGAGTGATAACGAGTTTGCAGATAGAGGCAGGGTGGCTAACAGGAAGGAGGAAATGTAAATTACTGTGTCTGAGGTAGAAACCAAACTCAGGTTGCTTAATGGGAATCAATTGGGCGGCCTGGATAATCTCCATCCAAGGATATTAAAGAAACTACCACAGGAAATTGCCAGCTCATTAGCAAGGATTTTTAATGAATCTGTAAATTCAAGGGTCGTACCATAGGACTGGAGAATTGCTACTATAGTTCCTATTTTCAAGAAAAGGAATAAAAGTGATACGGATAACTACATACCTCTTAATTTGACCTCAGAAGTATGCAATGTCTTGGAAAAAAAATTTGAAAGAAAAAGTACTCATGAGTATAGAGGTTAACAGTAACTGGGATAAAATACATGGCTTTACCAAACGTAGATCATATCAGACCAACCTGATCTGCTTTTCAGAGGATAAATTTTTTGGATCAAAGGGAATGCAGTGGACCCAATTTACTTAGATTTCAGCAAGGCATGTGATACAGTTTCACATAGGCAATTATTAAGTTACCAAAGATGGGAATTAATACAAATATAGTAAGGGATAAGGAACTGGTTAAAGGGGAAGCTACAGTGGGTCATACAGTCAAGCTGGAGGGAGGTTACTAGTGGAATTCCTCAGGGATCAGTCTTGGAACCAATCTTTTTTTTTTTTTTTTTTTGTTACTGACCTTGGCACAAAATGCATGATGCGCAAATTAAATTTAAGGATATCACCAAGTTGGAAGGTACTGCCAATAGAAACAAGGATTGATAGAAGGATATCATACAGAAAGAACTGGATGACCTTGTAAACTGGATTATTAGGAACAGGATGAAATTTAGTAGTGAGATGGGCAAGGTCATGCATTTAGGGACAAAAGAATTTTTCCTATAAGTTGTGGACGTATCAGTTGGAAGGGACAGAGGAGGAGAAGGACCTGTGAGTACTGGTTGATCACAGGATAACTATGAGCTGCCTATGCAATGTGGCTGTGAAAAGAGCTAATGTGGTCCTAGGATGCATTGGAAAAGATGTTTTAAGTAGAGATAGGGAGGAGTTAGTGCAGTTGTACAGGGCATTAGTGAGACCTAATCTGGAATACTGCGTGCAGTTCAGGTCCTCCGCATTTAAAAAAGATGAATTCATTCTTGAATAGGTGCAGCGAAGGGCTACAAGGATGATCCGCAGAATGGAAAACTGGCTTTATGAGAGGAGGCTTGAGGAGTTTGGCTTGTTTAGCCTAAGCAAAAGACATTTGAGGGAAGATATGACTGCTCTCTCTAAATACATCAGAGGGATAAATACCAGGAAGGATAGGAATTATTTGAATACAGTGCCAATGCGGAAGCAAGAACAAACGGATACAAAACTATCCGTCAGGAAATTTAGGCTTGAAATTAGACGCAGGTTTCTAACCATCAGAGGAGTAAAGCTCTGGAATAGCCTTCCATGGAGAGCTGTGGGGACAAAAAATGTAAGTGCCTTCAAAACTGAGTTTGATAAATTTATGGAGGGGATGGTATGATGCAATGGCCTACTTTGGCAATTGACTGATCTTTGACTACCGGTGGTGGATATGCCCATGGCCTTAGAAAGGAGGAGTAGACTGGGTTGGTTCCAAGTTATTACATAGAATTCTTGCTTGAGTAACCGGCTGCTGAGAACAAACGAGAGTCCTGTGGCACCTTATAGACTTAACAGATTTCTTCAGGCATAAGCTTTCATTGGCTCCAACCCACCTCATCAGAAGTGAGCTGGAGCCCACAAAAGCTTATGCCCGAAGAAATCTGTTAGTCTATAAGGTGCCACATGACTCTCCTTGTTTTTGCTCTACACAAACTAACATGGCTACCCCTCTGGCTGCTGAGACTTGCCAACATGCTTGGGGTTTACCTGATCACCATATCTGGCACTGGGAAGAAATTTTCCCACAGAGCAGATTAGCTAGGTCTCTGGGTGTTATTCACCCTCCTCTGTAGCATTGGGAATGGCTCACTTGCTGGTGGATTCTCTGTATCTTAAAAGGTTTTAAATCATGATTGGAGGACTTATATAATTCAGTCACAGGTCAGAGGCTTATTGCAGGAGTGAGTGGGTGAGATTTGATGACATGCATTATGCAGGAGGCCTGACGAGATGATTATACTGGTCCCTTCTGACCTTAGAATCTATGAAATTGGAGTGCAGATTCACCTTTCCATTATAATTGTAACACTGCACTTGTAAAGCAAAGCAATAAAATCTCCTCTTTTTCTTCCTCACAAAAGTCAAGCTATCTACTTCATCCACGGATCATGAGCTGAGCCCGAAAACATAGAATTAGGAATGCAAAGGATGCCAACACACATACCTCCCCTTAGACATATTGGCATGCACACACACCATTTCTTGTGCAATTCCTGCTTCTGGGTTTGTCCATTCAGATACAAATAAGGGCCTGAACCATGATTAACCCTTTACAGAGGGACACAATCCTGAAAAGAAGTGTTACATTTTCCACAAAGGCACCCAGCTCTCCCCCATTATTTTTAATTTATTTTTTGTAGTCTACACTTTAGTTTTTACAAATTAAAAAGATAGTTTAAAGATACAAACATTTTTGTGTTGAAGATTCTGTCTCAAAGCCTTAATTCCGCTGTTTGAGGTTTATGTTAGAATAAAATTTCCAAATGGGATTATGCTATCAATTGCTTTAAAAAAAAAAAAAGTAAACACACACACAAGCAGAAATCCTGACCTGCTGAGTTGGTGATTCTCAAACTGGGGTAGCAGTATTACTAGGGGTACACAGAGGTCCTTCAAGCGGTACATCAATTCATCTAGAATATAGATAGTTGCCTAGCTTTACAACAAGCTACATGAAAACTACTAGCAAAGTCAGTATCATTAGTCCCTCTAGCCTAGTATTCTGTCTTCTGACAGTGGCTACAGGAAGAATGAACTGAACATGCAATCATCAAGAGATCCATGCCCCGTTATCCACTCTCAGCCTTTGGCATCTAGGGACTAGGGACCTTCAGAGCATGGAGTGGCATCCCCAACCATCTTGACTAATAGTGATTGATGGACCACTATTCATGAAAGGAAACTTATTCACCATGTGCAGTAACTGGAGTTCTTTGAGAAGTGTGTCCCTATGGATGCTCCACTTTGTGTCTTAGCATATCCTCACATTACAGCTTGGAAATCTTGCCAGCAGTGCTTGCCAAGGCAATGTGCACAACAGCACTCGCACAGCGGTGTTTTGCACCTTTTGCAGTGTGCACTGCTCTACCTCAACCTCAGTTCCTTATCTAACTGGGACCATGTAAAAAAAAAACAAAAAAAAACAAAAAAAACTCCAAAGTAAAAAAAAGAGAGGAAAGAAAGAGTAGTGGAGCACCCACAGGGACACACATCTCAAAGAACTCTAGTTACTGCACATGGCGAATAAACTTCTTTTCTCCTTCAAGTAATGTCGCTGTGGGTGCTGCACTCTGGGTGACTCATGAGCAGTGTCCTTAACAGGTAAGAAGGACTTCAGAGTTCGTATTAGTATGTATTGACAGGACATATTGGCTGACAGCCACATCTGATCTAGTTATTTGATCTAGTGCATTATGTTTAATGAACGTATAGGACAAGGACCATGCAGCTGCCTTACAGATGTCATGTGTGAGTATGATACTGAAAAAGAGTGGTAGTAACAGCAGCTCTCAGAGTGAGAGTGAATGTGTTCTAAAGAAGAAACACTGGACAGTTTGTAGATTTCATGGCATTACCCTTGCATCTGTCCACTATTGAGATGAGAAGTTTATCAGTTGACCTGAACGGTTTTATTCTTTCTGGGTAAAAGGCAAAGGCATCCTGGAAGTTCAAAGTGTGGAGAACAGCATGCTGTGGACTACCATGTGCTTTCAAGAAGAAAACAGGTAGGTGGATAGGCTGGCTGATATAAAAGGAAGAGATTTGAGGAATGAATTCTGAGTATGGTCTTAAGATAACTTTGCCCTTATGGAAGACTGTAAATGGAGGATGAGCTGTCAGTGCTCTGATTTTGCTTATGTGTCTAGCCCATGTTACGGCAGTTAGGAATGTCACTTTCATAGACACATGGAGTAGTGAACAGGTGACTAGTAGTTTGAAAGGTGGTTTGACAAGAGTTCATAACACCAAGGGTAAGTCCCACATAGGAGTGGGAGGGTATAAGTTTTGTACTCTCAATAGGAAATGTTTCATTATGGGTAGAGTGAATACTGAATATTGAAGTACTTCCTAAGGTGGTATGAAATGTGGAGACGGAACAAGTAGAGGGACCTGAGTTCTTGACAAAACAGAAGATGGTCCAATATGATAAGAATGGGAGCAGACAGTGGCGTGATGTTTTTCATCTTGCACCATCTGGAAAATCTGGTCCATTTTTGCAATTAAAGTTCCTGACAGCAGGAAACCATCATCAACAGGGCCATCCCTAGGGGGTGCATGACCCCAGGCAAATTGCCCTCTGCAGGCCCCCACCCCCACCCACACCCCCCGCATGCCAGGGACTGGGCAAGTGGCCAAAAGGGGAGGCCGGTTCAGCACTGCTGGTCTGCTTGCTGCCTCCTCCCACCCCCCCAGCCATGCATGGTGCTCTCAGCTCTGTGCCAGAGCAGCAGGGAAGGAGCGGGAGGCAGCGCAGCCAGGGTGGGGGGGGGGGGGGTAGCGATACCAGCACAGAGCCAAGAGCAGCACAAGTGGTGGGGAAGAGGGATGGCCAGACCGGCAGCACTGAACCTGGCCACACTTTTGGCTGGCTTGCCTAGTCCCCAGCATCGGGGGGGGGCGGGTAGGCACACAGTGATGCTGCTGCACAGGGCCCCCCAGAGTGCAGGGCCCTGGGCGGCTGCCCTGCTCACCCTACCCTAGGGACAGTCCTGCCTATTGTTTAGAAGAACATGTTTAATGGATTCAGAACATGGTATCAACTCCTGTTTGACCCACTGAGTAACCAAGTTGTTAGATGTTGGGATGTATGTTTGCCCCGTTCTGAGATAGGAGATTGTGAAACAGAGGTAGGGCAACTGGTTCTCTGATGGACATTTTCAGTAGAAGGGTGATCCACTCTTGCAGGTGTCAGCAACCCCCAGCACCTGTGCCAAAATGGCACGGGGACTGAGCCTGAGTGGCACACAGCACCGCTCAGGCCTCCCCCTTCCCACTGGCCCTGCTCTCCCAGGCTCCCGCTGACCACGCCTCCAAGCTGGGGAGCATGGCCAGCAAGGACTAGAAAGTTGTGGCATGCAGCTCCTGGCCCCAGCTGCCCCCTCCCCTTCCTTTCCCCGGACAGGGCTAGACGAGAGCAGGGAGGGTTGGCCAGCCTGGAGCCGCCACTGCTGGGGGCAGGTGCCGGCCCCAACTCCAACCCCTGGAGGATGCCCGCTGCTGTCAGGGGCACAGCCGTCCTTAGGGGGATGTGGGGTCCCAATTTAGCCCCCCTGGCAGTTGGAGCCGGGGCAAGCCATTGCGCCAGCCGTCCCTGCAGGGGACCAGGAGAGCTGGCCAAATACAGCACTCAGCTCAGCTCTCCTGGTCTCCGCACTCCCGCTCCCTACCACACACGCTGCTTTTGGATGTGCCGGAGCAGCGGGGAGGCAGACAGAGGCAGCGCAGCCAGGGCAGGGAGCTAGCCGTATAGACCCCACACTGCCACCCACCCCTTCCCTACTGCTCCAGCACAGCCAAAAGCAGCGTGCATGGCAGGGGAGGGGGAGTGGAGACCAAGAGAGCCGAGCCAGATACCGCTTTTGGCCAGCTTGCCCTGTCCCCAGCATCAGGAGTGGCAGCAGTGCAGACCTCGTGCTGCCCTGCTTGGCAGGACAGTGCAGGGCAATCACCCCCCTGCACAGTCCTAGGGGGGGTGCCGGGCAACCTGACACCAACCCCCAGAGACCACCTCCTAATGCAGGGGTGGGTGCCAGCCCCAGCCGCAAACCAGAGGCCTGGCCCCACCCCCAGCACCCACTGAGGGTGAAGTGGGCAGGGCTGGCACAGGGGTCAGCAAAGGTTGCTGACCCCTGGGCAGTTGTTTGAGCCACAAGGGAGTTATCCTATTTACCCTTGCTGTGTCTGTCAAATTTTTATTAAGGTTCTGTGATATAGGTGGAAAAGCATACAACAGAGTTTCATTCCAGGGGTGCAGGAAGGTGTCACCCAGAGATCCTTTCCCACCGCCCTCTCCTAAGCAGAGGGGGTGAGCATTTGTGATTCTCATGGGTGGCAAGGAGATCTATTTCCAGATAGCCCTGTTGCTGCAATATGTATGTTATGCTCGAAGGATGTAGCCCCATTCTTGGTCCTGGGTAAAGAATCTGCTCACCAGGTCGGCTTGGTAATTGTTGATGTCTGGGAGGTATGAAGCAAAGATTCTAATGTCATATCTTATGCACCTGTTCCAAAGTTTCATAGCTTCAGTGCAAAGGCAATTGGATCTGGCTTCACCTTGCCAGTTGATATAAAACATGTAGACCAGGGGTACTCAAACTTTTTGCGAGCTGGTCCACATTCAGCCTTCCACCATTCATCGGGGTCCCTATCCCGAGCCAGGGGGCGTGGCATTCTGGCTGGGGGTGGGGCCTGCCCTCTGGGGGCGGGGCCCGTGCCCTGGGTCCCTCCCCGCCCCAGCGACACCCCTGTTGTCGCAGTCCACCAGAAAGGTCTTTGCGGTCTGGATTGTGGACCGCGGGCCACCATTTGAGTACCCCTGTCCTAGGGTCTCTATCATCTTTACTTTTCAGGAACACTACCCAACGCACTCTCACCCACACAGTATGCCACACACACCATGACCACTCCCAGTCATCAGTAATACCCAATATACCCCCACCCCCTCCAGGAACTGTCAATTGACACCGTCCCCAACAGATACCATCATACTGTGTGTCTCATACATACCCTCTCCAAGCACTTTAGCCACACCACACAAACGTATCACGATGCAGTTAATACCACCCCCGACACCCAATAACAAGCCAAACCAACAAGGAGTCCTGTGGCATTTTTAACGCCTAACAAATTTATCTATCTCGTGAGCTTTCATGGGAGAAAAATCAAACTTCATCAGATCCTTTGAAGATGGGGGAACTTACAGAATGGGAGAAAAATAAATGCAAGGAAGTGTAAGTCATAGGATCAGGTCAGACTGTTACAGCAAATCAATGCACTAATTTAGATTCAAACACTGAGGAATAGGACTCCTTGTTTCTTTTGCTTAACTAGAGTACTACGGCTACCCCCTCTGGAACTTAATCACAAGCCAGTAACTAGTGGCTAGCACCTCTGCTTAACATGCAGAAGGTCCTGGGTTCAATTCCCAGGGGGTTGGACTTGATGATCTCATGAGGTCCCTTCCAGCCCTATGATTTGATCTGAACTCTCAACGGCATAGGACAACTCCCATGCTGAGATTCATCCTGCTCCCCCACCCCAGATCCTGTACCTTGAACCTCCCCTCTCACCCATCCCTGAGACCATCAATATGCAGACTGCTGGCCAAATCGAGACCACCAGGTGCTTTTGAACAGACCCCAACCCTTTTTTATTTCTTTACTTTTTTTGGATTGCTTTCTCTTGAATTTGGACCTTCGCCTACCTTGACCAAGACATTTGAACTTTGTCCAAAAAAACAAAAAAAAAAAAACAAAAAAAAAAACCACACACCCGACTACCCCAGCTGCCAACTGTCGTCCCTGATGTCCTCTTGCCCCAATCCATATCCCTTTCCTCACCTCATCTCTCCACAACCCTGTTCCCCACAATCCATCATCTTCTCCCTCTTCACTCCATCTCTTCCAACACCCATCTCTGCACCCCACCATACGGGACCATCTCCTGACACCCCATCACACTCTAGCTCCCACCCCAGCACCTCGTGACCCATTACACCCTGCACCCTACCTCTGCCAACATCCGCCCCTGCACCCCATTTCCCCACCACCCACCCCAGCACCTCATGACCCATTACCCCCTGCACCCCACCTCTGCCAACAGCCACCCTTGCACCCCATTTCCCCAACAACCGCCCCACCACCCACCCCAGCACCCCATGACCCAGAGCATCCCAGCTCCTCAACACTCAGACCCCGCCCCCAGCGCGGGCAGGGGCAGGGGCAGGGCAGCCCCCAGGCAGGCTGGGCTGGGGCTCACCCGGGCCAGCCAGTGCGGGTACCCTTTCATCTTGGTGAAGACCAGGTCTCCAGGCTTGAAGCTGTGCGGCATGGCGGGCCGTGCTGGGCCAGTCCAGGCTGTGCCGCGCCACGCTGCGCCGCGGCCTAGCTGCCGGCAGCGGCGCGGCCTCCCCCGGCTGTATCCCAAGCCAGGGGGCGTGCCCTTCTGGCTGGGGGGTGGGGCCTGCCCTCTGTGGGCAGGGGCGGGGGCGGGGCCCGTGCCCCGGGTCTCTCCCCACCCCAGTGATGCCCCTGCTGTCGCGGTCCACGGGAAAGGTCTTTGCGGTCCGCATTGTGGACCGCGGGCCGCCTTTTGAGTACCCCTGATGTAGACTATATTGTCTGTTGTGATTTTGATATATTTGTGGGCTATGCATTGGTGGAAATGATAGCAGGCATTGCAGAAGGCATGCAGTTCCAAAATGCTGATGTGGAGATTTGACTATCATGCAGACCAGTGAGCCTCAGGAGTGAGGTCTTCGAGGTGAGCGCCCCACCCAGTAAGAGATGCATCTGTTGTCATCAAAACAGTAGGGCTGTCTAAAAGAAATGGCATGCCCAATAAGAGATTTTGGGGAGTTGACCACCATAGTAGTGAGTCCTTTGCATCAATAGCAATGTGACAGTTTTGTGGACTGTGTGTTTGTTCAGCTTGTACACCCTGGTGAACCAGAGCTGTAGTGGACACATGAGAATTCTGGCATTTCTCACTATGAAGGAGATTGAGGCCATCTGGCCTAGTAACTGGAGGCAGATAAGTGCATTTGTGCTTGGAGATATACGTACTGAATGCATAAGCTGTATTACTGTGTCAAATCTTTGTTGGAGGGAGGTTAAGCCCTTGCTGACTCTAGTTTAGGCATGCCCCTTTGAATTCCAGTTATTTGGGTAAGGTTGCAGACTTGACTTGGATGTGTTTGAGGAGCCTGAGTTCGTGGAATAAGACCATCGTGACTGTTCGGTGGTTTGCAGCGTATGTTTGATTCTGTGATTTCAGTAGGCAGTCAACCAGGTACAGGAAGATAGTAATACCTTCTTTGAGCGCGTGTGCTGCGATGGCAGACAGAAGTTTTTAAAAGATGCTTGGGCTGATAGAAAGCCTTAACGGTAGTAAGGTATATTGGTAATGATCTCAACCAACAGTATACCCGAGAAATTTCCTGTGTTCAGAGTGAATGGAAATATGAAAATATGCATCCTGGAAGTTGAGAGCTGCAATCCAGTTGTCAGATTCCAGAGCTGGGATAATTGCAGAAAGAGTGACCATCCTGAGCTTTTGTGGTTTTATGTATTTGTTCAGCTTTCAAAAATCCAGTAACAGTCTCTATCCACCTGATTTCTTTTGTGTCAGAAAATAAGGGGAATAAAACCCTTTTCCCATATATTTGTTGGGAACTCATTCTATGGCTCCTATATTTAGGAGGTGCTACACCTGCAGATGTAGTAAGTGTCTGTGAGCTGGGTCCCTGAAAAAGGATGGGCAACATATTGGTATGCAGGTTTTGACATAAAGGGGGATAGTATAATAACTAG
This sequence comes from Podocnemis expansa, assembly GCA_007922195.1. NCBI lineage: Eukaryota > Metazoa > Chordata > Testudines > Podocnemididae > Podocnemis > Podocnemis expansa. The sequence goes on along the minus strand of ML681964.1, from coordinate 4,667,231 downwards.
TTCTGATGATCTCTAGGACCCTTTTGTCCAATGCAATTTGTATACATTAGCTGTAAAAAGGATGCAGTCTGTTCAGGTACAGACAGGGTGTTTGATGCTCTAGAATAATGATAAGGTCATGCAGTCCATCAACCACACCCTCATAATTGCAATTTTGGGGCAAGGGAGGCTTGGGAAGTCAAAGGCTGGTTGTTTGGTTGTCTCTGATGTTGGAGTCATTGCCTACCATGTGTGTCATCCTGTCGTCAGACCTGATTGAAAATGGTACCTGGAGTTATAGGGTTGGTATCTATATCACCTTCTTCTGATGTTGGGTGCAAGCATAATGTTGCTCTCATCTCTTTAGATGTGAGCATCATGTCAGTTTTCTCCGAGAATCTTCTCTTACCAAATGGCAGGTCTTCAATAGCTGCTTGTAGCTGCTTCAGGATGTCTGCTGAGTGAAGCCATGAAACTAGTCTCATCACCACTTGGGTGGCAATGTTGCAGGCAGCAGTGTCAGAGACATCCAGTGGCTGGCTGCAGAGCAGTCCTTGAGATGAGCTGACTTTCAGGAATGATTGTTAAAAAGTGTTTTCTGTTGTCTAGGATTTGATCAATAAAATCAGTTAATTATAAGTAGTAGTTGTGGTCATAATTTGCTAACAATGCAGAGTGGTTGGCCACTCTCAGCTGCAAGGTAGAAGATGTATAAACCTTTCTGCCTAGCAGGTCCATTTTCTTGTCCTCTTTGTTCTGTGGTGTTCATCTGTTTACAGCTTATGGCCTCTACCACTAATAAGCTGGGGAAGTGTGTGAAAATAGGTATTCAGGATCTTTGGCAGGTATACAAGAATTTTTGTCTGCTCTCCTACATGTTGGTAAACTACTGCCTGGGGTTTTCTAGTACAAGATGGACATTTCTGGGGGTGTATGCAGTTGCTGCCATGTATCTGTTCTTGAGTGACTGGGAGAACCTTCATATAAACATCTGGGAATGACTTTTATGTGCTAGTGCTGTGCATGACCTGGTCAGGACTGGTTGTTGTGACAGTAAAGCAATGTAAAAGACTCAGCAGTTCAAGCTGTACCCTAGGCAATGACAGATGTAACCTGGGATATTTTTTAAAAAAGGTTTATAACTTGACCAAATATAGAATTTTTTTATATGGGAATATCAAAAAGCACATCTCTGACACCAGGCTGGCCCTCTGCCAAATTTCAAGTCCTTGCTGCAAAGCATAGAGATGCTAGAACTTCTAACTACAGAGTAGTAAGAGCTTAAAAATTCAGGCCGAGGCACACGTCTTGCATTGGAAAACATCTGAAATGGCTAAATTCTGGCAACATTTTTATAATCAACTGCAATGCTAAGTCTCACAATGGGAAGGGTTAGCCAACCTTAAACAGTCTCAAAGGAGGCCCAAGGAATCAATTAGTCAGCTGAGACAGAACCTGAATGCTGATATTAAACTGACTAAGGTATAAATGACTAATAAAATTAATGATGAAGGATGGATTTTCCAAATACAGTCATATCAGTGTAATATTGGCACATCATATTTCAAAGAGTTATCCATTGCTACTCCTAAATTTCAGGACTACCTCATTTATAGCTAGCAGGTTTAAAACAAACAAAAGGAAGTACTGGTTCACACAACACTTAGCAGACCTCTGGAACTCTTCGCCAGAGGATGTTGTGAAGGCCAAAACTAGAAGGCGAATCAAAAAAGAATTAGATAAGTTCTCCTTTGAGTAGCATCCCTGTGGGCGCTCAACTCTGGACCTTAGCACATCCACACATTGCAACTCAGACCTTGCAAACGGAGCTCATCGGGACTGCACACACAATGAAGCAGTCTCACAGAAGTGTTTTGGTGCCTTCTGTGGCATGTGTGGCTCAATCCCTGTCAGTTTCTTCTCAACATTCCCCTGCACTCAGCAAGCATTTGTGAAATCCACTGGAAAAGCGTGTCATTCCCCCTCCAGAGACAGGTTCACACAGAGGATAACAATATGATACTGATATCAGTAATTCCTTAGCTGAAATGGCAGAAGTGGTGTGGTGGATCAAAGGTTCCAGCTATGCTAATGACCAGTATAGGGGCAGTTTGATTCCATAGGGTGGAAAATGTTTTCAGTTTGCTTTTCTCCACCACCACCCCCTTTTTTTTTGTTGTTCAAAAGGTTAGGAAAGTTACATACATAAAACCCTACAAAGTTCTTTGAGTGAAGCACTCAAAGGAAATGCAATAAGTAAGGTAGTCCGGGCAACTATAATTCAGCCCCTCTTGCTGGGCACACTGTGATACAGTCTTTAGTTACACGATCACACGCTATTTTTCCATGGGAACCTTGCTCATACAGTCCAGAGGCTACACCATGTTCATGGGATTAATCAGGGCTGTGTAATGAAAAAGAGGCTGTTGTCTTCAGTAACCCTGCCTCATCTGATGGAGAAGTTTGAAGGTGCATAATGAATGAAACAAGGAACTGCAGGAAGAAAAAGGATGGTCTTATCAGGTTAAAGCAGCCGAACACTGTCCTGGAGAACTGAATTCCATCTCTGCCTATGTGATGCTAGGTAAGTCACTTAAAACTTTTCACAACTGGCCACTAACTGGGACTGAGCATTCACAGCTCCAACTGAAGTTACTAGGAATGTGCTTTGAACATATAAAGTGCTAGATGCTCTGAAAAATGAATTCCAGATGTTTTAAATAGGGCATCCAAAGGGTGAGGACAATTTTGACCTTAGTTGTTGCCTGAGTCCCCCATCTCTAAAAAATAAATTTAGTGCTACTCCCTAACCTCATGTGAATGTTGTAAAAATAAAGATCTTAATGTTTTCTAAGCATTCAGCTGCTAGGAGTACCACAGAAAACACATGAGGAAATAATTAATTCTGTCTTCAGAGGAGAGTTTGAATAGGGGGATATGAGAAGACAAAATATTGAATGACTGCTCACTAAGCAAACACTTGCCATCCTGTATACTTAATGAGGCAGGGCTCATGCTGAAAAGCTAGTTCTCAGTCATGTAATTAAAGGCTGTATCATAACTCACACATACAAGGGTTCCTTCTTTCTGAACTTCATTAATTTTATGTTCTTGACTTTACCACTTTAGAGTTCTTTAAACAATTTTTTATCTAATTTATACGGAAGTTTAAAAAGTTGCTGAACATAACTATCAATACCATTAGCTTTAAGTGTGAAGAATTCTAATTCTCACAGGCTGCTAGTATGATGATTGATCAAAATCAATGTTTTGCTGATGTTCTACAAAAAACTCTTAACGTAGGTCCAAGACAACTGAGCGACCGTAGGGCCTCCAAGCAAGTCGAGGACAGCCACATTGTTCTTGCTCTCTATTTCATGTGAATTGGGACTCCGGCCACATATTCTGTTTGATTTTCATGTATGCTGTGAAGCTCCTCTCAGAGGTATCTGCCAGAGTTCCTCAAGAGTCATCTTTAAGAATTACTCTAAGATTTTTTTTCATTCATGTAATTCTGTTTTACCATTATATCTTTTCTAACAGCTCTTCCTTATGATGTTATAGTCTTTTACTTAAGTTTGTTTGTTAAGATGGGTAATTATCATATTTGCCTCTGGACTACTGTGATTAACTCTTTAGAGAACAAAACTTTTCAGAGCAAAGATCATCTTATATTGCTGGTCTAAACTTGCACTATAGTATTTATACTTCATATCTCAAAACAAATTAAGTACCTTACAAAAATCAGGCAGCAATTATAATCAGTCCAGTTGCATTTCTTTCGTTTACACTGTCCTGTACAACATGTTCTTTGAGTAAGTTTTTATGGCAACTTAAAAAATACCATTTAGACATTTTAAATAAAATAGCTGCATTTAAATGGCAGACTGAAAACTTATAAATTTCATGACTGAGAAAATCCTTAAAATTAGCAATAGATTCTATTACAAGTTAAAATGCCTGCTGTATTTATTTCAACAAGTCTGTGTTTAAGGTGCAATTTTTATTCCAACTGCTACTAAGAAATTACACTACTGAAATGGTAAAATTGCCTTATAATTGGTTTACAAATTGTCACGAATTCATCAACATTTCTGGGCAAAAAGTGGGAACAGAATACATCTAGTTTGCAAGAACATGTATGCAGATAAAGAAAAAAGCATGGCTTTTAAGTTACTTAAATAGAAAATAAGGTTAAATGATCGGTGTTGTAGATTAAAAGATTAAAGGGGTGGCTGTGTTAGTCTACTTCAGCAAAACAAGCAAGGAGTCCTGTGTCACATGTGAATGCAATAAATAAATTCGTTAGTCTTTAAGTGCTACTGGACTCTTTGCTTGTTTTGTAGATTAAGAGTGTCCTGTAAATGTAAACACAATTTATACAGGAAAATTTGAGGATATGGTAACTACTAAAGCCCCTAAAACTGCTTCCTGTATAATGTGTCATGTAAAACTAGACTGCAGGGAAACAAACTAGTGTTGTCTCTGGGTCCAGACTTTTGTTAGTGAATGTAAATCCCATATCTTGTTGTCCTTGAAATAGCCCAAGCGAGAAGGCAACCTGAATGTGTTCACTATACAACATCGACACAGGAACTACTGTCTCCAAATGAAGATGAAAATCTTCACTGGCATTCTCTGTGTGATGCTACAGTTAACCAGAGGGAAAGAGGAACTGAGCTAGAATATGACTCTATTTACATTTGCTAGGGAAGTCATATCAGCACCACCATAGGAAGCTTGGCTTTAACAGAGCCCTTGACAGAAAGCTGCTAACATTTTTTCTATCCAGCATAAATCAACTCTGATCTTACAGATCTGGTCCCTCTTCCACCCTTTTCTCACTTCCATTTACTACCCTCATTTGTTGCATCACATGAAGTACAGATTGTTTGCTCAGGCTAAGGACCTTACATACATTTGAAAATTTTGTTCCTTGTCCATTATTACTTCTGTAAATTAACTGATATCTTTTATTTTATTACAGTAGTGCAGAATAACTTCAGCATTATTGTGCTATGTACATAAATAGATACTGCATCTGTCTCAAAAGACTTGTAAAGGTAAGGTGTGACTTTCATTTTTGCCATCATGCTGTCTAACCCTAATCTGAGCAGGTCTAGATAACACCATGGTAAAATGTTTGTTCCCTGCTTGTATAATGACTACCATCATCTTCTACGATTCTATCACTGGTAAACTGCACTTGAGAAGGTTCTTTAAAATGCTAATACAGAAAAAGTTACAGAATATATAAATTGTGTTAACCACTTTCTAACCTAAACATTGCTAATGTTGTTTCCTCAACCAGTGTACACAGGCTGCTCCTATCTCCTTCCCCACTCTATAGCCTTCCCTCTCCAGGACGACACTGTCCTAGAGTAACAAAACTAATATCAAGCTGCATACAAATCTGTGGCACCAAAAGCACCGAATAACCTACAGTGTAGAGGCACTGTGCTGACACTACAGAATAAGCATCAGCTCCACAGATTAGTTTTATTTCAGATCTCCAGTGTCTAAATACTAAGAGGACAGGTGTCAAACTAGAGGGCACCAGCAGTAACGTGTATACAAGAGCACTGGATGTTTGTTGACAGAAAAGACAGAAATATGGAAGCTATAATACTGAAAGTATATTACAAGTGAATTAACACCTTTCTGGAGATGCTCCAGGTTCCTAGAACTCCATACTTGGCTCCTCAATAAGCTGGAAAAATAGTTGGCACAGGAAGAAGACAAATAGTTACAGATTTTAAAACATTTATATATGAGATGTTCTGTACTTGCATTAAGGATAATACTTATTATAGTTACAGAAAGAAATTTCTCCAGCAAGACAAAGATTTAATACCCAATAAGAATGTTGCCAATATACAAGTGACAATTCCACCCATCCCCATTTAAGATTTTACCACACTGAACTATAGGACTTTCCTCATATCCCTAATCCCATTACTGTAGTTGATCAAGGCCTATAATTTCACCCAAGTTTAAAATAAGAACAGCTAGCATTCGAAGAAACTCCTGCTGCTAAAGTTTTACACTTGCACAAAGCAGGCCTTCTGGGAGTTGCACAATGAATAAGTCATACTAGTAGCTATTTACAATTATTTTCTCCTCTCCCACATTAAAAGCAACTGCTTGTCAAAAGAAAATCCACTTGAAAAAATCCACTTTTATTGTCAAAAATAAAAGAAAAAATAACCCAAAGAACTACTTTGCTTCTCTACACATTCCACTTTCCAAAATAATTTTTCCTTGCAGATATTTAAGCACTTTAAAATTATATAATATTGAGATTGAGTATATCTCAACATAGATGTGTGGCAATTGGTGCTGTCTTGTGAAGCTCTAGTCAGCTTCCATTTACTTACCCCTGTCAATATGTTTAAAAAAAGACAAGTTTAAAGGTAACCTCTGTGGTTCTGCAGTTTTCAAAATTTCCTTCAATCACCTTCACTCCCCTACATGGAGGGAAAACCTGTTTCAAGAGGCAGGATTATATTCAGTGTTGTGAGAAAGGTTGCTCTATTCCTGTTTAGCACTTTTATGTTTGTAAAGAGCAGGGGGAAGTTCAGAACTCCTCCCACAACACTGCTGTAGTCACTTAACTATTATTGTCTCTATTAAAGAATGGAAGTCTTGCTCCACAGTCACCTGATCTCTATCCCATTTAATTCTTTTTGCCAACTAAGTGAACCAGAGAAAAGAGGAAGCAAAACCTGAAGTTTGCTTCCTCTATGCAGAGTGATGGAAAGTCAACTGCTTGCTGTGGCAGTTCTGCATGAAGAAGTGAAGTAGTAACAAAGAGTGACCCACTCTAGGAAAATACCCCTTTAACACTTTTATAAGGCTCTCAAAGCATCTTGCAAACATTAATTAAACCTCATAATGCCCTATGAAATGGGTAGGTATTATGCCTATTTTGCAATGAAGAAAGAGAGATGTTTAAACAATCTTCCAAAGATCACATAGGTAGGAAGTCTGTGGCAGAGATTAAAAAAAGAACCCAGACACCCACAGCCCTCTCTCTACCTTAGTAACCCATCTTTTCTCAGGTGGTAGAGACAGTGAAATCCCAGAATGGGAGGAAATTTTCAAAAATGATCTCTTTAGCTCCTGCATCTTATTGCAAACACATATTCAACTTGCATTCTTTCATCCATCCCCAAGTCTCCTTCAGCATTACTGCTTTCCAATCTTTCTTTACTATTGAGTATCTATTTGATTATCCTTCCTAAAAACTAAGTCGCAGTACTTCTGTCTGTTTTCATTCTAGTCTTTGCATTTTTTTTTTCTGACTAGATTTATACTGGCAACACCTCCAACTTTTATTACCATACTATTTACTCCCTCTTTGAAACCATTAAACTATTAAAACACCAGATCCAACAGCAGTCTCCTGTAATACTGCTGATGGCTTTATCAAGCATGAAACTGACCTAAGTCCTTGCCGGTTTTGGTTGTGTGCACAGTATTATGATGCACAGCAAGGAACTCTAACATGATTCGATGCAGTTTTTGTTCTGCCACAAGTTAAATTTATGATCAGCAGCAATGGCGCTGAAATAGCCAGCAGTCTTAGAAAGACAGTATTTCACCAGCTTATACCCTACTCATATTTTGAAGGGAAAGGGAAAACTGAAGGGGGGGGGGGGGGGAGAACAGGACGACACACAAACAAAAAACAAAACAAACAACAAAAAACCAATCAAAGCTTAAATTCTGCAGGAGTTGCCGGAACTCACCAGAGAAGCCACCTGCTAATCAAATACATGATAAGGCTTTTTCAAGCGTTGTTCCAGGGGACTCAATTTAATCAATAATTTCAACAGTAAGACTCTTTCCTTAACTAAGAAGAGTGTTATTTCCAGAATATCTACATGTACATAGTTGGAAAGGAAGATTTTAAAAAAATAAAAAGACTAGCACTAAGTGATGTACTAAATGAATAAAATGATATCGAAGTTAAGTTTAATGGCATGTTATTAAAATTTTATAGTACAAGCATTCATTGCTCTCTATATGCATTCAAAACTCTAGTATTGTTAATGAGAGCTATGTAATGCACTGAAGAGGAATAGACATCTCATGCTATAGAGTAATTTTAAGATTTTAAAAACACTTACTCTCTAGTTCTTCTTTCTCAAAGTTTGTGTTGATAGTAGAACTAGTTTTGCCCATATCCACAACAGCTTCTTCATCATGACCCTAAAGGGGGAGGGTGGAAACACATAATATGGGGTTTGTTTCATTTTAGATAACCCAACTAGAAATCTAAAGTCACTTCTACTGTAAAAATGTTAAAAATGGGTTTTACAATACACCCACACACAATTTATCATGCTAGCTGATTTTCAAATTCCTGCTTCAAAGCTGTTTCGCAGTCATTTTCTGAGGAATAAGTGATGTTCAACTCTTTGAGGAAGAATAGAAAATGGATTTATAGGTTGAAATCTTTTTTTTATTTTCTGTGATTGTATAAAAAGGAACAGAGTTAACTACTATCAGGCATGCAGAGCACAAGACAGGTTGTACCAAATGCATGGTGGATTCATAAACAAAAAGCAATTCAGAATAGGATCCTGAAAAAATGGGATATTCAAGGAAGGCACTTCTGGATGTCCAATATGCAAAAAATAAATCTGTTAGTCTTAAAGTGCCACACAACTCCTTGTTGTTTTTTCATTGAACTAGACTAAAATGGCTATCCCTTTTAAAATTGACAATATTCTGTACACACTCGGATGGAGAGGACAGAGAAAAAGGAATTGTAATTATGAACACACAGATTAAGATTTTAAGAATTATAGGAAAAGTAGTACCTAATTGGGCAAGTTGTTGAGGTTAACAACAGACATTTATTAACATAAGAAACATGGCAGATGTTCAGAGCCAAGGAAATGTGATAGCTGAAGGAGAGTCAACTTATTAAAATGTTAAATAACCTGTTCCATTCAAATTCTCCTACTGCTCCTGTGTGTAATCTAAGCATATTCCAGCAGTACATTTAACAATATTATTGCTATCTTTCATGTTTTCACTCACTCTCTCTCTCTTCCCCTACTTCTACAGGGAACTATTGGGGAGCAGGGGAGCTTTTCCTTTATTTCATTTCATATCATATATTATAACTAGTGAACTTAAGAACAAGGAGTGGTCAAGGGCAAAATAGTTTAATGCATAGATCCAGCAGGAAGGGAAAGTACAAAAACCATGGCAGTGTTAAACAGACTTTCAGGATCACAAGGATATATGTTGGCAATTCAATACATCTGCAAATTATCCCACTAGAACATCACAAAATAAGGGAGACACGCGTACTACTTATCTATGCACTTGATCTTATACTCATTGAAGACAATGACAAAGCTCCCAATGACTTTCATGATGCAGTATACAGGTCTACATGACTCTGGAGCAAACCCATCTGTTGAGTTAAACCCTACGCAATCCATTTTCAGAAAGAGACAAACTGAAAGGAAAATTATTAGAAGGAAAGGATATGTCAAATACTAGAAATGAATAAAGGTTAAACTGTGCCTCTCAGATATGATTAAGGGAAACATGGTACCAATCCAATATGTGACACTGTGTTGTCAACAAACACTAATCAAAACTGAAAATAAACCTCCGCCCTCTAATTTCTTTCAGATATGCTATTTAAGCTGCTACTTTTCACTTCTCTCTGAAAATCTTATAGTTGATAAGTGTGACTTTCAAGTCAGCTAAATGACTTTAAATACTGTATAGTATTTGGGGACAAGAATTCAAGTGACCTAAAGAAAAAAGTTTCAGTTCATCAAACAAAGAGAACTTTGCCCAGATCATTGTAAAGTCCATAATGTAGTGACAAACTGAAGAAATTAAGACCTAAAGCCTAAAATCAAAAAACCTCCAAGTGGAATCAGCTTTCCAATAACACTTTGAAACTGCTATTACTGTTTACCATCCTTTACTCTCAGCAGCACAAAATGAAGGAGATACTTTGCCAATTTTGCACATAAAGAAGTGGCCTTCAAATCTCCATCATGTGAAAGCAACACATCTACGAAGATTAGATTACAGAAAGGCATGCATGCCCTTGTAAACCCTCCTGTTACATTTCTATCTCAGTGTATCCAATTTATGCAGAGACTCTTCCAAGAATAAACTGCTAGCAACCACAAATATCCTATGTGCAGAAAGCCTATCACTCATAACCTTCATTGTTTGGAAAGACAATACTACCTTAGGCATCATTTCTTCATGTATCACTTGTAACATCATAATTAGAACCAACCAACCAACCAAAAAAAAAAGGCATTTTAAATCTAGGTCAGACATAAGGTGACTAAATGTTCAGTTCAAATTTAATACTAACTTCAATACATAGTATCTCCTGTGCTAAAATTAGATACATAGGGTATATGTTTCCAATATTGATACAAAATCTGCCAGGCCAGTTTTATACATAAAGCAGAAGAGGCAGCTGTTATAGCCTTATGCTGGGGGTGGGGGGGAAGTCATGTGGCAAGAGACTGCATTCTAGTCAGTTTCTCTTTTTATTTACATAGATAAAGAGTAAGAATAACTAGGACTGTGTTCCTCTCTTTAGTTTCCCTTCCCTGACAACTCCATGTAAACAGCATTACTCAGAAAGAAACTGACTAGTGTCCCTTTGCAGCCTCCAGTGATTTCCATGTGTGAAACATTACTTATGCCGATCCTACAGATGGAAATATTACTTATGCTGATCCTACAGACAAATGGAAAGAAGAAAGAAGAGTGGAAATTAAAAGCAAGTAAAAGCAAAAGTTAAAACCCATTCCAGACTAATTCAATAGTTTACAATTTTGTTTTTCTTTCTTACTAAGGAGTAGAAATTACATGATTTGGGGGTGGGGTGGAGGGGTCTTCTTGTTTTGTATTTCTTATTACTTCTTACTCTTCTTGATTTTCTTGGGGGAAAAAAATAGTACACAGTCCCAAAGAAGTGGGGATGGAAGAAGAGCAAAGGTAGTCTTGTGCTTTTTTGACATGCTTCTACTTTCTGCTTCTAAAAGGGAAGCAGCGTGTCTGTGGATATTTTGACCTAGGACAGACCCTTGGATGAATTTCTGTAGCTATGACAAGATCCTGCTGATGAGCCCTAGAAATCTGACAGAATGCTCGCCTGCTTTCTCAGGTTGGTGAGCACCCATATGAGTACTGTAGGATGGATCTTAGCACTCCTTTAATCTGTATTCGAAGACATGTGGCATTTGGTACACAACAAAACTTAACCTCTCCTTTCCCAAAGTATGCTCTGATGTTTACATGACTGTATGAGAAATTGAGTCTTCCTGTATCTCAGTTCCAGGCAGCACATGTTTTCTAGTGCTCATCATCAGTGGTTGAATCCAGGCTGTAAAGGATAAGATTAAAGACCCCTTCTTGCCTTTAAGAACCAGAGCTCTTCTCTCCAGCAGACTGTCAAAGAGGACAGGAAAGGTACAAGTCCCCTTTTGCTGCCCATCATAAGAGGCATGCACAAACTGTGCATACCTTAAGTTCAGAGTGCTTGCTTGCCTATTCAACTGGAGGAATGGAAAGGCTCGCAGTGCACGCCAAAAAGGTATCTGCACAGACCAAATACATTTCCTTCCCCAATGTGGGAAGATTAGAAGTAAGGGGTTTAAAACCATACTAGTTCACTACTTGCTAAAGATTGCTAGGATAATTACCTTCTATCTAAAGGAAGCCAGGCCCATCTAGTGTTTCTCTCATAAGCAGGATATTAAGGTAGCGCAGAAAAGAGGCAACACTCAGAATTATGGATTTTAAGCCACAGCTTGTATGACTCCAGAACACCAAAGAGGAGACAACCCTGTACTGCAGGCTAGCAGAGACATTCTGCAGCAGAATGACTGGCCTGTCACAGCACAATGGGGTTCTGGTCATGACTGGACCACAATACAAGATGAAAAGTTTGCAATACCCGTCCACTTTGAGTACCAAGATAGTATGCCTTCTCCTGGTTCTCCCACATCTTTCTCTTCAGCATGCCCTTTCGAGGACTCTTCTTATCCCAACTTCAGCTTTCTGTGGGAATTTCACAGGGCTCCATCTTCAGGCCCATTCTCCTCTGTCTCACTCACAAACACAAATTCAACTTCCCTCTGTGTTGAAGCAGAATTTTCTGTAATATTTTTATGATGCCTGTGTGTGCCTACGCTTCCCTCTGCACTTTGCACTGATAAGTTTAAGTCTGCTCCTAGAACAGCACAAAAGGCATGAAGTATAAGTACCACCTAGCTCTCTGGGAGGAACAATAAAGTCATTAAAGGACTGATTGAAACTGATCCCAAATCAGAAGGTCCAGCAAGGCTAAGATGCTACATTGACTGAACAACAGACAGCATACAGCAGGAAAATCTGGCAAGCAGGACATCTAAACTGAGCTGGAGAACCCAGGGAAAATGTTGTCTCTTGACTGAAATAAGATCGGCAATTTTGGAGGGACTAGGAAACTAGCCTATGAGGACAAAAGGAGAGAGAGCCAGGAATGGACAAGCTTGGCTGATAGCATTAGGCTGGCCAGGACAAATTTCGACTACATTTCTGCTTATGGGTGCTAACCTAAGGATCTTTTTGTTCTGTCACGCAACAAATAAATGGTTACCTTGTTTTGAAAAAAGTTGCCCACATCACTGAAAGTACTTACAGAGCAATGAGTCCTGAAGGAACCCAGTGTAAACCTCACACAGGACCTGTGCTGATTGATTCACTGCAGGAAGCCACAGAGAGACAGACAGATCACTGGGGCCAAATGAAAGCTCCAAATCTGAGCTTTGGAGACCAAGGGACTGTGCAGGTCTTTGAGGTCTGGCACATTAACAGGGTCATTCCTTGGAGACTGGTTACAAGCAGGGGCATAAACAAGACACTGTGACATTATCTGTGCTGATAGCTCCCTGATCCAGAATAGATAGATTTTTTTTTTTAACATTTAAATTCTTTTTTAAATTAAAGTTCTTTAATTTTTTTAAATTATCAATACTGCATTTCTCTTTTAAAAAAAAAACAAAATTACCAGTACATTTAAATCTCACATTTACAATCTCACAAAAATGAATCAATGTATCTAGTCTGTCCAGCTTAATTTCCAGCTCTTGCTTCTTGAAAATTCTGAGCTTTCAGTTTCTGTTTCTCAGCACACTAAAGTCACATGTGCAAAAAAAAGACAAGTGGGATAGACGTTGTTGTTCTGTGGTAGTGTCATGGAAGAGCTGGACCAAGCAAGGAAGAGGAGTTAGTTATGACACTGTCTTGAAAGACAGAGGGACAATATATAGGAAAGGAAGGAGACGGAATAGAAAGGAATAATAGAATAGACTGTTTTAAGGACAGTGTACGTTTAGACAAGTCATCACAACACTTCCAGGGTTAACAAAACTCAAAAATTTAAAAAAGGTTAAGGGCAGCCATCAATTCAAAAGACTGCCATAACTGTAAATGTAAAACATTTATGGAATATTTAAGATTTAGTTTAATAAAATTCAAAATCTATTGTGTTTGAAATGCATGATTTGGTTCTTACCGTTCCTAATTTACTACTACACTTGACACAGGTAATGAGTATAATTTACTATTTCCCAAATTAATTTATCTAAAAAAAATTACCCAAACTATACCCTCCTATATGTTGTAAAATGCCATGCTGAATTATAAATTAACATGTTTTAGTGATCAGGTGTGCACTATTGTTAAAAAATGTGTAGTATCATCAGTGGGAAACCTGATTTAAATCAATCCACACTGCTCAGATCTACTTTTCTTCAACAAGCCTGTCTTTGAAACTAAAATTTTGTCCTGTCTCTTCTTCCATTTCCTTGTAGATATTTAATGGTAAACATGGCTAATAAGAGCTCCTAATCTCTCTCTCTTTCCCTCCAAGTCCTCCTCACTTTCTCAACCAATGTGGACATTACCACCATCCATCCTGTCTGACGCTCAAGCCAGTAACCTGGACATCATCTTGAACCTATAACCCCCAACTCATTCTCACTTTTAGGTGATATTTAAGTCTTGCCAATTATTTCTACATGAAATCTCCAAGACATGACCTTTCCTATCTATCCACACAAAAACCCAACGCTCTCAACAACATCTCAAATAACTGCAACATCCTCCTTTCTGGCATTCACAAATGCACTTTAACCAACTATATCCATTCAGAATTCTACCAACAATTTTTACTTTGCACCTGAGTTTACACAGACCCTAATTTTTGAGATAATACTGGTATGTGGGATAAGAAAGAACATGCCGGCTCATTTTAAGATAGATTCTCTATTTTACGTAACACCCACTGGCAATCACTGCTATCAATCAGAGGCCTTCTTTTTAGAAACTTCCATTTTCTTTAGTTATAAGCAGACATCTTCCATGCCTCCTTGTGTCTGACCTGATAACTCATTATTTAGGACTTGCTAGTCAGGGCCCTTTTTACAACACAGTTATATTTCTTGAGTCAAACTTCAGCTAATCCTAATTCTTTAAATTTCACATCTCTCCTACACAAGCACCCATTCCCCAATTGTTATATCTTCAGACAAGCATGACTGTGCTTTCTTCCAAGATGCCCCATTCTTGGGAGGAATTCCTTTTAAGTGTCCACAAAGCTACCTCATTAGCCACCCTCAAATGCCTCCTCAAAATTCTACTTCACCAATGCCTTGCCTATCAAAAACTGTGCAACTATTAGACTGCAAATCTGCAGTGATCAACACTTACTTTGCTAACCAAAGCTAACTCACAGTTCACTTGTGCTTCACCTGTCTACAACAGGCCTTGACAAACGTACTGCCCAAAAAATTAAAGCACCCCCACAGCACTTCAAAATATGCCCCCCCCCCACAGAAAAAGCCACCATCACTGCCAGTTTCAGTGGCAGTGCAGTGGGAAAAAGGCCTTCCACTGCCAAAAAAGCTGCCACCTAGGGCATTTTCAGCAAGGGGATGGGGGTGGCATTGGAAGCGACAGTACTGAAGGTGTCAGCACCAGCAGCTGTTTTTCTTAGGCACAGGGCATGCCCCACTTCTTAGTACAGCAGCACAACAAAGCAGCAGAGTCAAATTTCTGGATGCCATGACAGGGACTATCTTGTTGTTTTATTTGCACAATGTTAGCAAAATTGGGTTGACTACAACTAGGGCCACTAGATGCTAAGGTGATAATTATCAAAATGTTTACTCTTAATGTCTTCTCAGCAGTTTAGACCACGTGGCTCTGGCCAGCAGAGTCTTTCAAAGTGAACTGTAGCTTCCCTACAGCTGGCTGCAGAAGGAAGCTGCTGCTTAAGCACTCAGGCAGAGCATGTTGTCATGAGGCTCCTTGCTACACCCAAGGGGATGGGAGGTCAGCACTCCTCTCCCCCTGGCTGTTGCAGAGAGCACAGCAAAGTGCCCCTCTTGGGATCCATAGGCACTGGGATCCTACTGAAAGCTACCCCTCTCCCCCAGCTCCACTAGAAAGCACAGTGCTCTGACTGGCTCCCTGGAAGTTAAGGACCCTGCTGGAGCCAGGGGAGGGGAGCACTGAATGTAAAAATGAGTACAGTAGTATCAAAATGTTTACTTGAAATATGTAGTGACTGTAGTCTTTAATGGGGTATACATCAATACATTTTTTAAGAACTGATAGACTGGTGGCCCTTCAGGATTGTACAAATAGTATTTGTGGTCCTCAAGCCAAAGAGGTTGGGAATTACTGCTTCAGACTATAATCAGAAATTTATCTTGATTCTTCAGTGTACTATTGTTCTTAAAACTAGACATTCAATGAACTAATCACTAGACCAAGAATAATATTTTTGCAGAATTATGCACTTTTCTGTTTAAGAGTATTTAAGATATGGTGTTTATACATATTATATTTATAAAGGCGATAAAAATAACTAATCCAGAATAGCATGCATCTTGGCAGACTATCCATTTCCTAAACAAGCTCAGTTGTCCACAGCCAACATGTACTCATACATACACTGATCCAACGGACAATAATGACGCACAGAAAATTAAGTCTGAAGTGAACTTTTCCACTCCATCTGTACAGTCTCTTCTCACCATGTAACTAGTCTAATGTTCTCATACCCAGGACTGATTTCAAATAGGCTCATTGCCCAAACTACATTGCAGAGTAACAATTTAAAATATATCTTGCCAGCAAGACTCAAAGATACTATTTCAACAGATTTTCAAACAAATGAAATACAATAAATCAATTCTCATTCTGGTTGACAATGATCACTAGCTGCCTTAGAAACTATTAACCTTGAGTTACCCTTTACAGAATTAACAAGGAGCTAAGTGGCACTTTTAAAGACTAAAATTCCCCCCCACCTAATTCTAATATGCTGCTCTCCACTGTTTGAATCAAAAGCAACTGCACTGATTTACTGTAAGTCTGACCTGACCCCATGACTTAAACTTCCCTGCATTTATTTTCCTCCATTCATCTGTAGTTTTCCATCTTTAACCGTCCAACGAAGTGAGATTTTTCTTCCATGAAAGCTCATGAAATAAATACATTTATTAGTCTTTAAAAGTGCCACTTGATTCCTTGTTTGTTTTGCTGAACTAGACTAACAGAGCTACTACCCCTTTGGATCTTTACATAACTGTGCATCCTAGCAGAGATAAATTTAGCTGCCTGCAGATGTGCTTGAGCAACTATGCCCCCCCCCCCCCCATTTTAAAATTTGAGCCAATGCTTATCTGCCCCATACAAGGTTCCACAAAGCAAAGAGGTGCTTTGTTGAGGCTGGAGCATTTTTAGTACTGTATATGCATGACTCAAATTCAGATCTATGTTTTATCAGACACTACCTGTGTGTTTGACTTCCTTGGTCTACAACAGATCAGAACCTGTATAAGATATAGGCAACTGAAGGTCAACCAAATAAGAGATAACATAAGTAAGGCTGAGGAGAAAAGTCAGACCATCCTATAGAGAGAGGGACTTCGCTTGCCTTTTGTCAATTCAGGTTCACAGCTATCTGTGCCCATTGTATCTTGAGGTGCCCACAGATATTCTGGTAGCATCAGTTACCATATGCACTTGCAATTTTATAACTTTTCCTTTTGGGTGTAATGATTTAGTAGTTACTGCCTGTTATCACTTCCAAACTACAGTATCATGCTCTGTACTTGGGATCTCACACAGATCAATCTGACATTTCAGCTTGAGCAAAATGCAACTATATGCTGCTGGTAATGTTGAAAGCCTTCCAACAGCACTCTCATAACAAAACATTGTTTTTGTTTTGGTTTTTAAATATTTTTTTTAAAAGTTTCATGGAAATTAATCTTTTTTTCAGCCAGCCATGTTAAACAGTCAAACTATCTGGGTCCTCACTGTCTTATACGGAAGACAACAGTAGGCGGCAATTTTTTTTCAATCAAAAGGCCTTAACTCTAGAATTTGTCTCCTGTCCTTTATTCTGAACTCGTATCTGTTGCTGACCTTAAGATATGAAGCAAGGCCTCACTTTCATCATTCTTCTCTTAACTGAGATGAGTGACACTTATCTTTTCTTCATCTTCTGCATCAAGTATATTTTTAAGAATGCTCATTCTAATTAACACATTTTTAATTATTTTAAACACACTCAAAACACCTCATGAGTGCATATTTAATATATAAAAATAAATGTCTTTTTAGGACCTTCTCCTTATAAAAATAGTGCCTTACATCATTCATAGCTTCAGGCTGCTTGAACTGGTATCTAGTCACTGGGGAGACTGGAATTTCCTCAACAGTATATTTCATAACTCAAACATAAATATGTAATTAAAGAACCCTATCTACTATCTGTGTTTGTAAAGTGCTGATAATGTGTTTGTTAATATAGAGGAGACAGAGAATGGCCTTTTAAATACATCTCTAAAAGCTTTTATTTAAATCAATATACAATTTGGTGGCAAAATACAAAAGGGTAAGAACCCAGAAGAGAGCTGAACATTATATACAACATCCCCAATTTTGAAAGAGTCAAGAGTATTGACATTATCTGAACTTTCATTTTGACTGCACTGTTCACATGAATAAAAACCATAAAAGGAAGTTAAGAAAACTGAGCATGCAATTAAGCTGTTTTCAGCTACCTCAGCCACAACAGGGTTTTTTAATATTGGTAGCATCATTTACTATGCATTTTCCCTCAATTCCTAAAGACTTTTCCCTTCAGAAAGATCGATTTCTGAATGACACATATCCATCAATGTAGACATCACACCCTTCATATACAGAAATACCTGCAAGTCAAAAATATTATACAGTTTTCTATAATAAGCACTGAACCTTATTTTCTTTTCTTTTGGGAGGCAATGCAGTTCAGGAAACCAGCGTCTCAGAACTGGCCAGCTAGGTACAACCTACAGATACTGTCCTAGGCCTTGTCTACCCCCCAATTTTTTTTCTCCTTAACTTCCTACTGGCACAGCTCCACCAGTGGTAGCACTGTGCAAACTCTAGCAAAGATCAGGATCCAACAGCCACTCATAGTTTGGAGTCTTGTTCTGTTTTTATTACAGTGTTATACAATAATAGAACTGCTTGAAGCAGGGTTTGATGACATAGTAGTTATATGATTGGCTGCCATCAGAACTAAGGCTATGTCTACACTCAGGAGCTTACAATGGCACAGCTGTAAGCTCTCTAGTGTAGCCACTTTAAGATAAAGGAAAGAGCTCTAAGAGTTGGCTTAACTGTTTCTTCCTGACCCTCCCCCAATAGTGCAGTTGTATCTATATGGGCCAACACAGTGCTGTCCAGCCTGGTGCTTATGTCGATGTAACTTATGTCACTGAGGGGGTGGTTTATTTACACCCCTGGGCAACATAAATTATAGAAACGTAAGTGGTAGTGTAGATATGCCCAAAGTCTACACTAGAACTCTACATCATTAGCTGAGCTTCACCACTGGGAAATTTTCGGGAAAAAAGCCTAAGGCAGATACAGCCTTTAGCCAAGGTTCTATGCCAAGAATGAGTATGCATCAAAGGCATTGTGGGATTCCATGTTTATTAACTAACTCCCTTCCATATCAAAATTGTTCAGTTCATAAGTAGAAAGATTTTTTCTGGAACTTGTCCTGGAAACCTAAAAAGCAAAAGTTAGTTCTTTGTGGAGAGAGTACTACAGCCAGTATGTTATGCTGTCCCCACATCTATACCACTTTTTCAGCTTAAACAGGTGTGCAAAAGGGGGTCTGAAAGAGGAACTGACTGACTTAGTTTATTGATGCACAAGCCGGGGGTCGGTGAGTAGGTGGGGGGTATAGTGGAGTGCAGTTTTGTACACACAGCACTCCATGATGCCACGAAAATGTGGCAGTATTTTGATTTATGGCAGGTACGGCTCACCTGAAATACATTTAAGTCAAATCTGGCCCACCACAACAAATGAGTTTGACACCCTATCTAGAACGCAGACAATATGCACCAAGCAAATAACCCACAGAACAATTTGCAAAGAAAGAAGGGAGGGAACGAGTAGGAAAAGGTAACACGAGAGACAGGTGTGTTAATATAAACTATTAGAAAGAGAATTGGACACAGATGGTCATTGACCCTAACCAGCACTAGATTATTGTGATTTCTAGGTCACCACTGCAAAGACAAGGTTACATAGAAAGATTTTACATAAGATGATGGCTTTGCAAATTTTGAGAAAAAAATGAACAACAAAGTAGTAAATTATTTGGACTAAAAAAAGTGGTTTGAACTCAGCCGCAGTCAGCTGCGAGCCAAAGAAATTACCAATAATTCCTGAACTGTGTAAAGTTATCAATACTGTCACCAACTCAAGCAGCAGCATTAGCCTACACATGGAAATAATAAGTATAGCTTCTTACCATTGTATAAATTTCCTACTAACCCAGACATTGTCCTAAAAATATTCTGTTCACGTATATTATTTTCTACATCACAGCCACTATAGCCGTCTTTATAGAACTATAGCCCAAAGATCTGTTCCTCAACAGCCACGTACCAAATACCTCAAGTAACTTATCTTTACTGCAATAACACGAGATGCAAAAGATAAAAAAGTTAGCGTAAATGTTTGAGTAGTTTAAAAAGACAAGACATTTTTATATTACGTAAAGCAAGAAATGATACATCTTTGTTTCTTTAAATAAAAGTTACTAAAAATAGCATGTGAAGATTGCAGAAGCAGCAGTAGAATCCTTCACAGATTAGTTGCTTGACAACTCTAATGAAAGGGGATAATACAGAACTTTCTCAAAAGAGCAGCTCAGGTTTTTAAAAATCAAATTATAAACAAATACATTTGAAAAAAGTTTTTAAAACCCTCATTTCTAAAAGTTTGATATTTTAAAATCTCAGTTATCTTATTTTCATAATTATGTTTATGTTACGCAGGAATCTCAGGATGGGGAGAAAATCTGTTTACATCACAAACATCAATATATTGCTCACAAACATTTAGTAATATTTTAACTTATGAGATCATTGTCGACGCTTTCAAGGCCAGTTAACAGACCAATAGTACAGTGGATGTGGAACTACAGGAACTTTTAGAGAGGTCTTCAACTGCAGAGACAAATCAACACTATAGTTCAGACGTGGCCAAACTGCGGCTCACGAGCCACATGCGGCTCTTTAAAGAAAAACTGCAGCTCCCGGAAGAGCACAGCAGGGAAGGGTGGCATGGCGGAAGACAGGGCCAAGAAATCTACAGAGAGGCGGCAGCATGGTAAGAGCCGGAAGCAGAGTAGCAGCATTGAGAGCTGCAGGAAAAAGCAGCGTGGTGAGAGCCGGGGGAGGGGCAGCATTGTGAGAGCCCGCATGGAAAAGCAACGTCCTCAGTTAGGTGCTAAACAAGCACTCAGATTAAGTAACTGTCAGATTCTACAGTTTATCCACACAATATTAATTCTACCCTCCTTGTCTACGTGCACAATGATACAGTCTTTAATTACATCAGGGCATGATTTTTTAAATACTTTTTTTTAATATTGTTTTCTGGGTAAAAATTTTTAAAACTGGCAACATAAATTGATCAAGAATAAGTCTACAGTGAACTACAGATAAGTGATGATAATTAGCAATTTAAACCTGAAAAGCAATTGTAAATTAATTTTCTTTTTTAAAAATCAGCTGGCATTTCCAGATATTGTAATATAATGCAAAATTATTTCTCTTGTATTTCTATTTTGAGAATTAAATAAGAATCATCAGAAATTACTGAAAATTGACATCAGTGTTCCATCCGAAACCACTGACTACTATCAAAAAGTTATTTAAAAAAACCCTCTATTTATTTAAAGAATGTTACAAGTACTTATTATGGATCATGGTTCATTTTCAGCATGCAAAATGATTTAGACTTAGGATAGACCACCACTTCTGAAAACTGGCTTTAGAAAAAAAAAATTCCTTAAATCCATTAAACAAGTGGGCCTGAGACATCTGTTTGCAGAAGGAACTGCTAGCACATTTATTTTATAAGAAAATTTTAATATAACTAAGTCAATTACCAAGATAATTTACATTCACTGCAAAGTTCAATAGCAGCACTATACTTCCACTGATTAAATAGCATTCAACATGTATTAACTCTTCTTTGTTGTAATAGTCAAAATCTATTTACATTTCAGTGCAGTCTTCATGAATGACTCTATGGGTATCTGAGCCTATTAGGCACGAGTAATTGTTGTGAAGGGCTGAGGATGGCAAATTGTGCTGTAAACTTTCGGGGGGGGGGAACTCTCTCACCAATAAAGATTTTACTTTGTATTATAAAAACCAAATAATGATATTTAGAATTTATACAGGGCCTGACCCCAAAATGAATAAACTCAATGGGATTTTTTTCCATAGCATCTTCTGTGCATGGACTCCAAAGCACTTACTGAAACAGGCTCTGATCTTGCTCTTTATGTCCCCATAAATTCCCATTGATCTGTTGTGATTCTGAACAGTTGAAAAGGTGTCCCTATGTGCATCTCTTTACAGGATTAAGATGAGAGCAGTGTTTTCCCTTACTATTACTCTCATTTTGAAATTGTGTCCGAGTCCTCAGACCTTTTGTCTTCAATGTCCATGAGTATTTTAGGGAACAAGTTTACTGGCAGAAATATTGGCAGAGAAGCAGGGGCATGGTCGGGGCCGGGGTGGGGTGGGGACAGAAGTGCGGCATGATTGGGGAGAGCAGAGAAACAGCAGCGTGGTAAGAGACAGCAGGGAAGCAGGGGTGGGGAGAAGCCATAGCATGTTTAGATTTTTCTCATAGGCTCTAATGCAGGTTACTCCTTGTTAAAATAAAATCATGTTTTACAAGTCCTAAAAAAATCAAAGGAACTGTTATTTATAAAGGCACCGAACTCTACAATATCTGGGTATAGGCAGAATATTGCTAGAAAATAGCTTGATAGGTCACTTATAAATGATAACCAAGCTCCTAAGATCCATCCCCAAAAACTGCCTGCCACCATTACATAGAATTACTTACTTTTACTCCACAGTCAACCAACCTTTAGTAGAAGGAAAACTACATTGTAAAACTGTTGATTAAAAACCTTATTCAAAAGTTAATAATAGATTCTCTCATACTAAAAGAATTTACTTTTACCAGATTGGGCTAACAGTCAATTGAATCAAACAAGTTCCAGTTACAAAGCAACTTCTAAGCTACAGAAATTATTTCCAGCTGAGGTTCTTTCAAAGAAAATCACTTGTGTAATCAAGGACACAAGGATGTGATACTATTTTGAGACCCCTGATAAATATCCCCAGACTTCACTTAGTCTTATCAAAATATTTTTTTAAAGTGTTTTTAAAAGTTACACCCTAGCTAATTACATACAGGTAGCAGCTTCTTCTCTGGATGAGCTCTTTCCATACCGATGTGCAGAAGCAGTGAACGTCTTTGTGCAAGCCACAGTAATGTAATGAATCTCTTGAGGTACCAGAGACTGTGTGTACATGACTTAAAACACTGGCTTTCCTCAGATGTACTGCAGTAAATTGTTCCCTATGCCACAGCCAATCACTATCTTGCGAGAATACTTAACCTCCCCAGGCCAATAACTACAACTATCACAGGGTCACAGAATAGCAGAATTGGTGAATGTAACACGCCTTCAATTCCAACAGACAGAATACCAAAAAAGGAACTGAAACTATGCAATTTGAGACTTAGGTTTTCTGCAAAAACAGCTGCTAAAAACAGCCCTCAAACTGTAAGCTTATTATTTTTGCTCAGATACAAAGCTTCATTAACACTATAAAGTGAAAGCTGAGAAACTCAAAAATCAAACATCTGCCAAGTATGTTTATACTCCTGTTACAGATCTTTTTAATGCATTCTGAAAAAAGTTCCTTCCTTCAATCACCACAACCTCCTTCTCCCCATACACATACACTTCGGAAATCAAAACACTTCTGTTAGGGAACTTATATTTCTAAAATAATTATCTGCATATTTTGTTCTTTACAGTGAGTGGATTTAGAACTAACTGACCTTGCTCAACTGAGGCTAAATAATCATTCATTAGCAGTAACTAATTTGGTCTTGATTATAGGCTATAATTTAATAGCCAAATAAGCAAAACAATAATTATTTAAAATTATATATAATTCATTCATAATAATGAAACAAAAATATCTAAAAGAATTGTTTCTTAGATTCCCCTCCTCCACTTAATTATATAAATCCCAAACTCCACATGATCATCCCACCTTGCCATATTTTCTACTATTGACCACAAGCTTCATGATCCACCAGCCCACCAATTAGTAAATAGGGCTATGATTTTGTCATGGAGGGATTGGAAATCATGAATTTTTTAAAAGTCTGTTAAATCTTGGGAGTGGCCATAAAAACACACATTTGATTAGGCCCCCAAACTGAGTATGGGATTGCAACCTGACACACAAGGTTCAGCCCATTTGCTCCTCCATCTCCAGGAGAAGATAAACCAAATCTGAGCAGCTCTGTGACCTACTGGCTGACCCAACCCCAACAGGTTAAACTGTCCGAATGTCAACTAACTTTGAGTGCCAATTCAAGAGTACTAGGGCCTTTTTAAGTACTAGGCATTTAATAGGACTTTACACATTCAGGGTGAGTGCTCCATGCCAATATTAATCATACCTGCAATGTCAAGCAGGCAGCCAAAAAATGAGGAACATTATGGTCACTTGCAAAAAATTTGGTCTTTGTGATTTGCCAGTCATAAAAAATACTGTGGTAGAGACACAAATAGATTTCAGTTCTCAAGGGAAAAATTCAACCGCCTCAGCTGTCCTGTCTTCCCACATTTTTCACGTCTTCCAGCTTCTGCAGCAAATAAGGAAAGGGTCTTACAATTCTCATGGTGTTGGCAAGCAAAAAAACCAAAAAGCTTTCAAAGCCTTGAGAGTTCTGAAGCAGGGCTGGCTCAAGGGGCTGTGGTGCCCAGAGCTGGCTCTTGCGCCACCGCCACCACCACACCTCCCCCCCTGGTAGAAGAGACGGCAAAACCTGGCATCTGCTCTGGGATGGCTCACCCTGCCCCTAGGGCAGGGAACAGCCAGCCCAGGGGAGGAGCAGTCCGGTCCAGAGGCTGGGATCTGCTCTCCTGCCCCTCCCCTCAGCTAGCTGTTTTGTCCTAAGGGCAGGGAGGGCCAGCCCAGAGGTGGGGCAAGACAGCAGAATCCTCCCCATGGGCCAGGTTGCTCCACCCCTAAGGGCAGAGTGGCTGGCTCAAGGAGGGGCAGGAGCCTAGGGTCCGGCTTCTGGGCTGGCCCACCCCCGCCCCCTCCCCCCCCGAACAGCGCCACGGCATCCCCAGTCAGGGCCTCAGTGGCTCATGGCAAGAGCCAGCCCTGTTCTGAAGATCTTTTCTGGACTTTGTTTTATAGAGTCAGTATAATAACCTACCTAGTAAAGGATGAAGAATCAGTTCCAATTTTAAGTCTGATATTTGTTCCCCATCCAACTTTCTGGAAAAAACTTTTTCCTCTGAAATTTATCATGTCTACTATTAGGATTTTATGTTTGGAAAAATTGGAATTTTTCACCATTTGAAATGTCTTCTGTGGTGTGTCTCGAGTGTGGGATCTCAAGTTTGGCATAGTTCAAAAAAACCAAAACCTCAGTTTTCTTATTTTGATCTGTCCTGAAATTTAGTAAATATTGTCTATGAATATTTCAACCTCTGCAGGCTCAAAGATTTCAACAAAGTTGTTGAGAGGTTTACAAATTCAGGAAAAGTAGCCTCTGAAGCTTATAAAAATCCACAAACTGTTTGTTCAGAAGCTAAAAAGGCAGCAGGATCAAAAAGTCTGAAGCAAGGAAACAAAGTTAAAAAGCCTACTACTTCTTGTGCAGCAGCAACATTTTAACTATGTGTAAAAACACTACAGCAGCCTCACAAAACTGAATGCCTTTTTTTGGAAAACCAACTATAGGAATTAGTTTCTACATAACACATGCATTTCAGTTGAGCACATCTTTCCCTCCTCCTCCCCAAACACTACTCACTTCAACTCATTCTTATCCATGGTAGTGGTATTTTGTTGGAATACATGTTCAAAAGTAGATAATACTACATACATGAAATTTTAAGTGCAGAGCAATTTTTGGCAAATGGAACACAGATGCATATTTGG
The DNA here is from genome assembly GCA_007922195.1 of Podocnemis expansa. NCBI lineage: Eukaryota > Metazoa > Chordata > Testudines > Podocnemididae > Podocnemis > Podocnemis expansa. Next base: position 4,641,606 of record ML681964.1, on the reverse strand, counting down.
TTTTCAGTACTTCACATGTGACCAAATACTTTGGCAAGTAATATACACCATCCATGACCTTCATGAATGCAATACAAGCGTTCACAGAGGAAGTTCTCCAACAATCTACTGAGAAACCAGTACTTCTCTTTAATTTTGACCATACTACTACAGTAGTCCCATACTCTTCACTAACAAACAGAGCCATTACGCAGCGTTTTGCTGCCCAGGGCATGTTCTGATCAGAACGCACCCTTTCCCATTAGCGACACTCAGAGCCAGCGCTGCAAATCCGCTCCCTTAATAGCGCAGCTCCAATGAGCTGCGTCAGGCTGCCCGGGGCTGTGCCCCATCAGCCCTGTCGTAGTTACAGCCCTGCTAACAAACTTCAGTGTAGAGAGGGGCTCCATACTGATCCAATCCATTAGAAAACAGTCTTCATGTTAATTTTTATTATTACACTACTGAAGAGATGCAAAAAAAAGTGGACTATGCTATAGCCTACAGCATTGGCACCGTCAATGAACCAATCAACTGTACACATGAAATGAACAGAATCACATTTTATGCCCTTGACTAATTAGTAATATATTTTCTCAAATTGGCTGTAACTACTCAATTAAAGACATATTTCATTGGGGAGGTAGAAGAAAAGGGAAAAAAGCAAGCTATCAGTTGCATTTCATCCTGAGCAGTTAATGTAGCAACGTTTATTTTCAAAAAACAAACAAGAAATCCTGCAGCACTTTTAAAGACTAACAGATTTATGCATCACATGAGCTTTTGTAGGAGAAAATCCCACTTTGCCAGTGTTCTGAAGATGGGGGAACTTACAGAATGGGAGGAAAATAAATGCAGGGTTGTGTGAGTCATAGGATCAGGTCACCCAGTGACAGCAAATCAAAGCTGTTATTAAGATTCAAACACTGGGGAACAGAATATAGAGGAAGGTGAGGTCAAATCACCTGTTGCAATGGGAAAAGAATGCCCCCCCGCCTTAAATGTTGGACAGTCTCTGTGCAAAAGTGAGTGTTACTCACCCTTGTGCGGTAGCCAATGTTCTTCAAGATGTATGTCCTGGACACGCTCCACTCTAAGCATCTTTGGCGCCCTGCGCCACAGATCGGAGACTTCTGACAACAGTACCCAGTGGGGCAGTAAGCATGCAACTGGGAGCCCATGGCTGTTTCATGCCATTGGTGACTCATGCACGTGCTCCCCCACCCCATCCCTTGGTTCCCTTCGTACTGCAGAGCAACAATAACACATGCTCCGAAGTAGAGGGGAAGAGGGTGGGTAGTGGAGCATGTCCGGGACACGCATCTCGAAGAACCTTGGATACTGCACAAGGGTAAGTAACAATCACTTCTTCTTCGAGCAGTGTCCCGGACTGCTCCACTCTAGATGATTACCAAGCAGTTCCGTTAGGTGAAGGTGGGCACTTTGAAGTTCGAAGTGTTTGCAGACTGTAAGACTGCACTGCCAACTGCTGTATCAGAGCTGGAATGTTGTTGGATGGCATAATGTTTGGCAAAGGTATCTGCCAAAGACCATGCTGCTACCCTACAGATATCCAGTATGGGAACATTCTGGAGGAATGCTGTGGATGCGGCAGCAGATCTAGTGGAATGAGCACAGATGGTGCTCGGTGGTTATTTACCAGATATCGCATATGCGGTATGTATGCATGAAGAGATCCATCTGGACAACCTCTGTTTGGAGATTGAATCCCTTTGAAACCTTCAGTGGAGGAAATAAAAAGTCTATGTGATTTTCTGAACTACTTTGTTCTATCCAAATAAAAGGCCAAGGCATGGCGAACATCCAAGGTGTGGAGGGGATGGGGTGGGGGAGTTCACACATGAGTCCCCAATGGCACGAAACAGCTGTAGGCTCCTGGTCGCGCGCTTGCTCCCCCACTGGGTACTGCTGTCAGAAGTCTCCAATCCATGGTGCAGGGTGCTGAAGACACCTAGAGTGGAGCAGTCTGGGACACTGCTCAAAGAAGAGCAATAATGGACAATTCTTATATCAGGAATCACAACATTCAAAAACCAGTAGGTGTACACTGTAATCTTCCTGATCATTTGCTAATAACTGCAGTCAAACACTTGAACACCACAACAAGACTTCAAAGAGAAATTTCAGAATTGGAATTCATATGCAAATTAGACTGTGAAATCAGGATTGAATAGGGACTATGGATTCTCTTCCCAACATAACAGGTCATTTGACCTCACCTTCCTCTATACGCTCTTCCACAGTGTTTGAATCTTAACAACTGCTTTGATTAGCTGTTGCAATATGACCTGATCCTATGACTACCACTTCCATGCATTTATTTTCCTCCAATTCTGTAAGTTCCCCCATCTTCAAAGCATCTGATGAAATGGGATTTTCTCCCAAGAAAGCTAATGCAATAAATAAATTTGTTAATCTTTAGAAGTGCCACAGAACTCCTTGTTTGTTTTGCTGAACTAGACTAACATGGCTACCTTTTTGGCATTTATTTTCAAACATACCATGCTGTAGGTAGGAAATATTAAGGGTGGGTGGAGTTTGGGGTTGGTTTTTTTTTTTTTTTTTTTTTTTGCTTTGGTTTTTTTGCGCCAGAGCACCTATCCAGAACAGGTAAAAGAATTCCAAATAGTAACTACATTACCTATAAGTTAAGTCTTCAAAACAGGTCCTCCAATATTTTTCATTTTTTCCCCTCCAAAAACTATCAAGATAGAGAAGCAAAAGCAAATTATGCTGCTGTTTAAGAATCTGTATCATACCCCTCCCCCCTGAGTAAACAGGCATCTGCACTGTTATTCTATTGATCTGGAAGCTGAGACACAACAGCTGCAACAGGAGGCTATTCTTTCCCACATATAGTTGATTTTCCCACTCAATTTACCCCAACAAATGATGTAAAGAATTTAAGTTACTTATTATATAAAATGGAACTATCTTTAAGAAGTGTGTGTCTCCACATAGAGCTTTTTGCAGAGTATGTATTTTTGCATATATACTTCTGCAGAATACCACCCAAAATAAGTCTGCCAACATGGCCTGCTTTACCTACTTTCTTTTGAATAATCCATCCAGAAAGCACTGCATGTATTTGTTTTTTTTAAATAAGCAGACTACAATCTGGAAGATATCCCATGATGTATTCTTCTGCTTCTGAGTCCTATGCATTCTGGGACTTGGGGAAGGAGGGGAAGTCAAACTAGGAAATTCCCATGATTCCTTTCCTAGCATCCCATAATTCATCCAAATTCCATATCTTCAGGCTGCTGTCAACATGCATGAAGGGAACACTCCTATATATCAGAATCCTGACAGCTATTAATAAATACACAGAGGCTGCTGCAATTATTTGCATTCATTCAGATGGATGATTTGGGGAGTCAGCCATGTCTTCCCTCCAGGTAAAGAAGGTGGGGGAGGGGGGAATAAAATCAAGTAGCTGCTTCTCGATGAACTTTTCCTGGAGCTGCTTCATTCAGAGTACCATTTCTGGGCAAACTAGCACAGATTGCCAGGAAAGGATATGATGCAGACTGAGATGACCAGCAGTGGCAGTTACAAAGTTTCAGTTACAAAGCCCACTTTCCCAGAGACCAGCGCAGTGCTTACCCTGGAGCTGCAGCAACAGAACATCAAGAGAAGAGTGCTCTTCAGCATAAAGAAACATGGGTCCCTGCCATCTGGAAGCTTACCAAATGCCACAGGTCAATAACTAACCAGTCTGGATTTTGGAACTCAAACGCAAGGGATATTAGCATCACATTTCCCTGGTATGAAGAGGGTGCTCATGCTCCAAGTCATAAGGTTCACAAATTGTATTCAGCCCACTGATAGGTCCCATATGCCTGTTCTTTCCTTACTCCACCACACACACAGCAAACCTCAGAGTTCAACAGAAAGATGTATTTTCTGGATTACTAAGGCCTAGTTGATTACCATGGAAGATTCACCAAATATGTGTGGGATAGTCTGGACACATCCATTATTCGAAGAACTTTATTTTCTACACTGAAAAGGGGAACTTTTTCTCCCAGGACTACTATGGACCAGTGGTGCTGTGATTCACTCTGTCATTCTGGGAGTGCCATCTTACACTCAGTTTCCCTGATTTATGAAGCCTTTTAGTAGACCCCTGAAGAGGAGAAAGGAGCTGTCTAATTATATCTCAAATACCTGCAGAATGACATTGGAGTACATATCCAGAAAGCTAAAAAGGGAGGCACAGATTCCTAATGTGGAAGCTGCTGAGTAGCATCTGCCTTATGCAACAACTGCACACTGTATTTTGTCCATGCACAAAATCAAGGGGGGAGAACTTTACTAATGAAAGAAAAGGAGAAGTATAAACAGTTTCATAATTATGAACAGACAGAGAAGCAAACTTCACAAAACTGCAGCAAATCAAAGCCACATTTAGGGATGCCTTGTGATCCCACTTTGACACTACAAACTAAACTGGAAATGAAATTTTGTGTGTATTGTATAAGGACTTTGTGAAATGAAGTTCTATTATGCTTTTTTTGTTCTTTGTGCAACAATTTTATAAGAACATATTTCATTATGATTCTCACACACAATTTTATGGAAGGATATCACACCTTTGTCAACACAAGCATTAGTGACAATAAAATTATGCAAATCTTTTATTGAACATAAACCTCAACAAAATACAGTGCAACCTTTAGAGGTCATAACAGTGCACACTTGTTTATACGACTCCAGTCACAAACGTGTGCAAGTGTAGAGTTCCTTACTGGTGCTCTTTCCCTATGCACAGAAGGGTGAAACCATCGCTTTTAGTTATAGGAGTTCAAGTGAGCTCCTAGTATCCACCACTCCTATTACTCTCTCGTGGTATGGAGTGGGGAGGCAAGTGATTACAGCTAAAATCTGGGAAAATGTAGTACTGCTCTGAATATGCATTGTTTTTCCATGGACTGCAAGATATGGCTCAGCAAGGATGCTGGGAGGGAACAGTACATCAATGTTTTCTCCAGCATGACTATCTGCTTTAACATCTATACCTGCACCCACTTCTGCATGCTCCTATCTTTCCCAATGCTCTCCCCTATCAATTCTGTCTCCATAATCTCTCTGCATAAAGAAACGTTCCTCCACTCTGACTTTCCCTTCTTTGTGGATGCAGATCCTCTTAATTCACCCAGAGACTTGTCAGGTGTTCAGGAAATAATGCTCCCTTCTGTGGGAGACCACAGCACATAAGGTGCAGGAGCTAGGGGAGATGATGAACTGAAGAAGCAGTACTTTTATTAATCCTAATCTGCATAGTAACACCACCAACAAAAATAACTCCTCCTTCCTCATTTTTGGAATACCATCCCTGATCATCCAGGTCAGGAATGAGCTTGAAATGCTGACATTTTCTACTACACCTCCCTTTTCCATAGAGCCCTTTTCTCAAAAATGGGCTGGAGGCTGGACCCGTGCGCCAAATCTGGGGAGTACTGGGATTGGTAATTTCACACACATCACCACAGGATGTCATTACATTGGAGGAAGTTACCTTGAAGTCAGTCACCAAGTGGCTAAATGGTTCAAAATGGAACAGGCAAATATTACATCAAGATTTGCAGAAATGTTATATTATTTACTAGAATGGTCCCCTCAGAGCTGCTGCAGCAGTGGATGTGCAAAATTACATATACAGTTTTCAGAGACGTAGTCTATTTCAGGAAAACAAACACAAAAGTTTGTGTGAGAAATAAACTTGTTAGTCTTTAAAAGTACCACAGGATTCCGTGTTTGTATTATACATACACAAGAAACCTAAAGGAAGTTGCATTGTCTTGCAGCATTCATGTCAAAACAGCACACTATCTTTGTCTTAAATTATCTTTTATAAAAACTTCAGGACCACCACAAAGTAAACTGTAGAATAAACTTTTGCAGTAATTGTTCTGAACCACAGGCGTTAATGCTGAAAGTCTGATTAAAAATAGCCACAGGTGCTTTATAATCTATACATTTTGAAATGACACTCTCAGAAATATTCCATCAAATGTGCAGGAACTTAAATCCTTCAGAGTTGAGCAATGCCCTGAGCTAAGCACTTTTTATGTTATTTTCCCCCTCTTTCTGTATCTGCCATTTAAATCAACTTCCCAATAATACAATGTGATTTATTTTTAACTCCTGCAAGCCCCAGTTTAAGAAGGGATGGGTTTCTGGGGTGTGAAGAGGTAGGGTGGAGGCTGCCATGTAGGTTGATAGCTGGGGAATTTATCAGAGAAAAACATTAAATAGAGCTTACCAGTAAATTTGACAGTCTGCATGCCACTGTAGAATGGCAGGAATAAAAAAATCAAAACACATTTGTAAAGGTGCCTAGCCCACATCTGCTAAAGGGTATCCAAGACAAAAAGCTGTTCAAAACCTCTCCACAGTTAGAATGCAACAGATAATTCTTCCTGGAAAGGGATTTCCTTTCCAGTACACTCATACCGGGTGTTAGTGTGGGTTTCAAGTGCAGTCTCCAATACTGTGTTTACACCTTAGGATCCTGCATGAGGAGACAAACCCTGGCTTTCTTGCAAAATTTCTTCACTGGAAATGAAGTCAGAATCAGGTTCAATGCTCTCCCAGATACCCTCAATACTATCCATAAAATACTAAGGTTCCCTGGTGGCCTCGTTGGAAAAACATCCTCACAGACTTCACTGAAGCCAGGCTCCTTAACATCCTCAACTGTCTAGCTCTTAGGTCTCAAATCTCTGCTTCTCGAAGAAAACTCAAATAAGTATGTTCTACAATTCTCACTCTAGTTATGCCAAATCACTTTAATGCATTAAAAATGCATCTTAAAACTAAAATGCTATTTTTAGCCAGCACCATTCATAAGATCAAGAAATTCTCTATTACTAAACCCATTAAGATGCTCAAGTAGTCACCACCAGAAGAAGCCTACCTTTCATCAACCAACAGTGCCCTGACTTTTATATATCAGATATATCAGAGAAAAACATTCAATAGAGTCTAAATTCTACATTGAGAATGCTACTGCAGAATAGAAAGAATAAATACCAAAGTATGCGTGACAAGACTCTTGAAATATAAACCTTTTTGTTGTTTTATTTAATTTGCTTTTTCAAAAAAACAGAAGACAGACAAATAGGATACACAACCATCTTCTGTCTTAAAGAAGATACACAAGATAATTAATGTTTGTCTTCTTCCAAAACCCATCAAATAAAAAAATAAATACTTACGTTATTGCAATTTTTTTTCAGAAAGTAGCTCAGGAGATGTACTAATGAACATTAATACATCCTCCATATCATACAACAAGGAAAATCTCTGAAACACATCAAAAGTTATCCAGGCTTAAGATACCAAAGTGGCATGTTACCTTAGAACACGAACATCAATATTACTTTTTAGGACATAAACTGGCAAAAAAGTGAAACATCCCTTAGGTTCACTTTAGAAGCTACTCTACCTTGCGTAACAAGTAACCGACACATATGGGTTACTTACATTAGTAAGAAATGGAGATGGACAGCTTGTAGGAATGGTCCTTTCTTAACAGCAATGCCAAATGAACTGGTCATAGAAATATAAGAAATTGGACAAAGTTTCAATAGCTTTAGACTTCTGGGGGATAAAGCGATCCCATGTGACAAGCTTGATAAGAACCTCAGCGAGAAGCAAACACAGTAGCAAGGAGGAATTCTAGAATAAGGTAGATCACCCAGTAGCGTCTCAAGACTGCTCACTGACTAACTTACAGCATATGTTACGAGGAAATAAACCTTTCTAAAATAGGTGAAAATATGCTGGAACTGAAGGTTTCAGGAATAATGGAACTGTGTTTTCTCAAGCCACCATTACTCAGTTCACCATATTAATCAAACCACCAGTGCACATCCAGGAATATGGGAAATTGACACTTCAGCCCCACCACCTGGGGGTGAGAAAGGAAGGTTACCTACCTGTGATGGTAACTGGAGTTCTCCGAGATGTCTGTCCCCATGCTTGCTCCACCTTGGGTGATAGCATGTCCATGCAACACAGCTCAGAGGATCTAAAAGCAGAGCTCGTCATGTTCGCGTGGGCAGCCAGAGGCGGTATCATGCCATGACTTGCACCCTCCGGTCACACGCGCAACCCATCCCCCCTCAGTTCCTTCTCGACCAGGAAGCAAAAGAGATAAACTCCAAAGTAGAGAGGGGAGGAGGGAGGGTGGTGGAGCAACCACGGGGACAGACATCTTGAAGAACTCCAGTCACCATCACAGCTGGGTAATCTTCCTCTCTCCTTTGAGTTGTGTCCCCGTGGTTGCTCCACTTTGGGTGACCCCCCAAGCAGTAAGCACTAAGAAGGAGGGATTTTGGAGTCATTTTTGGAGAGGTTAGATAATACTGAAAGACCAATTGCTGTGTCGGATCTAGTTGCTGGGTCAATGTCATAGTGTTTCACCAAGATGTGGATAGAAGACTAAGTAGCAGCTTTACAGATTTCTATGATTGGGACATTGTGCAGGAACGCTATTGATGTTAATACAGCTCTCATGGAATGAGAACGAATGTGGTCTGGTACTGATATAGATGATACCATAAGCACATACGAATACAGTTAGAAATCCATTTGCAAAGTCTTTGTTTAGATAATAGTTTGCCTTTGTTCTTTCCCACAATGGGAATGAAGAGTTGGTCGCAGGTGCAGAGTGACTTCGTTCAATCGAGGTAGAAGGCGAGGGCTCTTTGAACGTCCAGGATATGAAGACTGGCTTCGTGGGAATTCACATGGGTTTTGGCATGAAAACAGGTAAGTCTATAAAATTGGTTCAGGTGAAAATATGAGTTTATTTTAGGTAAAAATTTGGGGGGGGGGGGGGTCAATGTTACTTTGTCTTTGTGGAAGACTGTATAGGGTAGGGAAGACATAAGGACTGCTAATTTGCTTATGTGTTGGGATGAGGTGATGGCGACTAGAAATGCTACTTTCATCAATAGGTCTGTGGGCAAAGATGTCACCACTGGCTCAAAGGTTGGCCTTGCTAATGCCCTAAGGACTAAACTGAGGTCCCAAATAGGTGTTGGGGTTCATGTTTCTGGTAAAGATTTTGGAGGCCTAGGAGAAATCTTTGTATAAATCAGATGAGAGAAGATGGAGTGAGAATTAATTTTATCATGAAAAGTGGCAATGGCGGCAAGGTGTCCTCAAACCGAGCTCTTAGATAAGTTTGAAGTTTTTAAACTGGAGAAAGTAATCAAGAATAGAAGAAATAGATGCAGATGATGGTATATTATTTTGTGAGCACCAGTGGTAAAATCTTTGCCACTTTTGTAGGTAAGTTTTATGAGTTGACGGTTTACAACTGGTTAGTAGGATGTTCTGTACAGAGTCAGAGCAGAAGAGTTCATCTTGTGAGAACTAATTAGGTACCAAGCTCTTAGATGAAGTCTGTTGAGGTCCAGATGGTTGATGTGGCCTGTGTTTTGGGTGATGAAATTTGGAATAGATGGTAACTGCATCGGAGTCCTGACTAGCATCTTGGTCAGGAGGATATACCAATGTTGTCTCGGCCATGCCTGTGCTACGAGGATTACAGTTGCTGCATCGTGTTGAATCTTTATGAGGACTTTGATATAAGGGGAAGCGGAAGGAAGGCATAAAATAGCCCATTTTTCCATGGAAGGAGGAAAGCATCTCCAAGGGATTGAAATCCTATGCCTGCCCATGAACAGTATATTGGACATTTGCTGTTGTAATAGGTTGCAAATAGGTCTGTTTGCAGGTGACCCCAGAGACAATATTCCTTGCAAGATGTTCTCACTGATCTGCCATTCATGGGAGTGAAGTGATGAGTGACTAAGGAAGTCAGCGATTGTGTTCTGAGCCCTAGGAAGCTCTGAGGCTGATATGGTTATGTTGTGACTTATGCACCAGTTCCATAGACTCATGGCCTCAAGACAGAGAGATCTGGATCGAGCTCCTCCCTGTCTGTTGATATAGAACATACATGTTGTGTTGTCTGTTAAAATTCTGACATGGTGGTGAGTTAAACTGAAAGTGGAGGCATGAGTATTTCACTGCACAGAGTTCTAAGATGTTGATGTGTAGGGTAGATTCTTTAATGGACCAAGTCCTTTGGGCAGTGAAACCTTCATATGGGCTCCCCAACCCGAGGGAAGCATCTGTTGAAATAATAAGAGAAGGCTGTTGTTGGATAAAAGGGACACCCTTGTTGAGGTTGGAAAGGGTGGTCCACCATAGAATCATAGAATCATAGGGTTGGAAGGGACCCCACGAGGT
>ML681964.1:4598410-4630934 GCA_007922195.1 Podocnemis expansa | reverse complement strand
GTCCCCCATGAGAACCAGGGCCTGTGCTCTAGAAACTTGTCAGTTGTACACAGAATGCCTCATCCACCTCCTCCTTCTGATCTGGTGGTCTGTGGCAGACACCTACCACAACATCCCCCTTGTTGCTCTCCCCTCTCAACTTAACCCACAGACTTTCAACTGGCTTGTTTCCACTTTCATAATGAAGCTCTGAGCAGTCATAGAGCTCCTTTACATATAGTGCTACTCCTCCCCCTTTCCTTCCCTGCCTGTCCTTCCTGAACAGTCTATACCCATCTATTGCAGAGCTCCAGTCATGCAAACTATTCCACCACGTCTCTGTTATCCCAATCATGTCATAGTTCTTTGTCTGCGCTAGTACTACCAATTCCTCCTGCTTGTTTCCCAGGCTCCTTGCATTTGTGTATAGGCACCTAAGAGACCCGGTTGATTGCCCTACTGTCCCATTTTGATTTTCAATTCTATTGTATCTACCTCCCTGGATTTTCTTTTGATGTTGACCTCCCCCACCTGCCTCAGGCATTAGGGCTTCATTAGAGCATCTAAGAAAGTTATTTGATTCCCCCCGCATGTTCCAATTATCCTCTCTTCTATCCCTGTAGTTACAGTCCTGGCACCCCCCAAGTTGCATCCCATCGCCCTGCTCTCCCACATAGTCACTTACCTGTGGGCTTTGGTCTCCTTCCCCCTTCAGACCTAGTTTAAAGCCCTCCTCACCATGCTAGGGAGCACTTGATTTGATGAGGTATAGAAAAGATTTTGTGTAGTGTGTGAAATCGTGGTTTATAAATTGAGGCAAGCCATAGCTGGAAAGGCCTCATGCATAGTCTGGCATTTGGTGACGACAAATGTTGCTGCTGCCATATATTCTAGAAGTTGTCGGCAGTCTCAAGCAGAAACGGTGACGGATTTGATTATGGAGTTTGTCTGTTCCGTGACGAGTTGTTGTCTCTGTTCTGGTAAGTAGGCACGTGTGTTTTGTAGTCTAAGCAAGCATCTATGAAGATTATGTTTTGATATGGTGACAAGGTTGATTTTGGGGTGTTTATGTTAAGGCCCATGGATTGAAACAGGTGAATCACAAAATTTACATCCAATGTTACTTCGTGTAGTGACGCTGACTTCAGGAGACAGTCGTTGAGGTAGGGAAAAACAGTGATGATGTGTTTTTGAAGATGAGCGACCACGACAGATAAAACCTCTGAGAAGGCTCAAGGAGCTGTGGAGAAACCAAAGGGTGAAACAGTAAATTGGTAATGTACATTACTGAATGTGAATCTAAGATATTTTCTATGGGCTGGACGAATGGAAATGTGAACATATGTATCCTGTAGGACAAGGGCAGCAAACCAATCTCCTTGTTCCAAAACTGCAATTATTGATGTCAGAGACTTAAACTTTTGGTACGCTATGAATTTAGTTTTCTAAGATACAGAATTGGTCGCCAACCACCAGATATCTTGGTTGTTAGAAAATAGGAATAATAAAAACCTCTGCCTCGGTGGGTGTCTGGTACTTTTTCCAATGGCGCCATTATGGAGGAGGCATTGTACCTCTTGATACAGGAGACATATGAGAGAGATGTCCCTGAAGGAGGACAGGGAAGGGTGGTATGGTGGAGGTTTATAAAGAAAAGGAATGAGATATCCAGCCTCGAGGGTGTCAAGTACCCATTTGTCAGAGGTGATATGCCTCCAGGAGGAAAGAAATGGTCACAGATGGTGTGCACAGAGGACGTGGTGGTTTGGTTCTAGCAGAAATGGAAGAGGACGGCTGTCCTCAACATTATTTTCAAAATTATGGTTTGGGTGGAGGTGGTTGAGACAGAATAGGTTGAAGTTTGCCTTTGCCATTGGTTGCGTTATCTGGGTCATGATTGTGTATCTTGTCATCTAAATTGTGGCCTGTTATTGTATTGGTATTGATACCTGGATATACAAGATAGATATCTGTATGTTCTGCATTAGTTTTGTCGGGGGTAAATGCCGAATGTGCATAAGGTAGCCTTTGAGTCCTCTGAGCCATGCATAATTTGATTGGTTTTGTCTGAAAACAGTTTATTTTTCTCAAAAGGGAGATTTTCAAGTGTCACCTGAAGTTGTCTTAGAAAGTCTGCGGAATGAAGCCACGAGCATCCGCAAAGTACAACAGAGGTTGCAATAGCTCAAGATGCTGTGTCAGCTGCATCGAGCTCCACTTGAAGGGTGGTTCTAGACATAAGTTGGCCTTCTTTGATTATGGAGTGGAATGATTGTTTTTTGTCTTCTGGAATGAATTCAATAAAATCAGCTAACTTCAGATAATTGTTATGATCATAATTTGCGAGAAGTGCTGAATAGTTTGCCACATGAAGTTGAAGGGTAGAAGAGGCATGTACTTTTCACCTTAGTGTCTTTTTTTTTTTTAAATCGTCCTTGTCATGTGGGGTTGACCTTTAAAAGATTTGTTTATAGCACTGGTTCGCAGGATCGATAAATAGAGAGTGGGGGGGGCTGAAGAGGAATTTGGCTCCTTTTTTCAATATGTAGTATTTTTTGTCTGTTCTTTTAGCAGTGGGAGGGATAGATGCTGGAGTCTGCCAAATTCCTAAGGCAGGTTCTATAATGGCCAAATTCATAGGTAGGGCTATATATGGGTTCATTTTGGTTTGCAGAATACACAGAAGAGAGTGTTGGGATTCTGAAGTGTCTTGTGGGGAGATCTCTAAGGAGTCTGCAACCCATCCGAACAATATCTTGGAATTGCCGAGAATCATCGGTGGAAAAGGAAGTGGATGGAAATATCCTGTCTCCTGGAGAACCAGGTAAGCATTGCAAAGGAGAACGAGAAAGTGACTCAACATTATCATCCAGATTACCAGCTGTGCTGTCCTGTGTGTCTGTGATTTGATCATTTTGAGGTGATTTTCATGAAGGTCTCAGAGGCTGTGGGAGGTCTAGATGATGATATGGAGTATTGGGATCCTGCATCCCCTACGGCATATGGGTAATAATAAGCTGGTGGACATGAGTACCACTGAGGGGAATAGAAGTAGTACGGTGGATATGGAGCTGATAAATGAGCTCGTTTTAGCTTAAGCACTGGGGAGGGGAACTGAGTCAGGAAAAAGGCTCCATTATGCTCTTTTTCTTTGTTGTTGCTGCAATATGATGCAGTAGAAGATGCTGATGAATGAAATAAAATAGGTGATCCCAGGTCAGGGATATGCTCAGAGAAAGTTTGGCAGTGGTATGTAGTTACCGACGGCTCATGGCATCTCCGTTTTAATGTGTGCTTAATTGGCGCTTTAGGTATGCGCATCTGCTTATGAGAGGAGGATGTAGTTTCTAGTCCTGATATAGAGCAGCTAGCACCCGGTGGAGGGAGCATGTTAGTTAAAGGAGCAGAACTTGATGGTGCCGAATGCTCAATTGACAGCTGGCTGGACCTGGCTGTTGCTCATGCCATGTTGAATCTGACCACACTATTGGGCCGGATCCGGTGCAGAGCTGTGGTGCCGCTGGCTCTGCTAAGATTAGGGAGGGTGGTGCCGAGCCTGGATTTGTTAAAAACTGCTACATAGTAGATGCCGAAGGAGGTGGTAATTTTGGCTGTTTTGTAGCCAGCATTGATGAAGTACGGTGTGGCTTTTCACCCAGTCTTAATGAGAAGCAGAACTTTTTCGGGGTTTATGGCTCGATGTGCCTGAGGAACCTAACGCCTCTTTGGTACCCAGTTTTGGAGAGGATGACCTTCCACTTTTATTAGAGCTGTGAGAAGATCACCTGCAATTGACATATGGCTTACATGACCTGTTCATTCTTTGCCCTGGGTTCAAAGCTGGGCACAGGACGTGCTCCATCACAATTAAGTGGAGGTGGAGTTCCCTGTCTTTAGATGCTCTGGCAGTCAAATTTTTACAGTGTTGGCACTTGGAGATGTGGATTTCTCCTAAGCATTTTATACATTGTGAATGCCCATCGGATGCTGGCATAGCATCATGACAGGTTTCACAGTGCTTGAAGCCCAGTGAAGAGGGCATAGCAGAAAGCAGGATGACTTGTAGTTTGACGGGGGGGGGGGGTCTATATTTTTTTTTGGTACAGTGGCAAGGACGTGGAGAAAGGATAAAGGAAAAATGGTATCAAAGCTATTTTGAAAGTGCTGGAGAAGGAAGATGAGCTGAGCGAAGGGGAAGAGCGATTCCTGCCGAGTCCGTGGATGGTTGAAAATGAACTGAGGGTAGACAGGTCACGCACGCAGCCAGAGCACGCCAATCATGTCGTAAGACTGTCTCTGGCTGCCTGCGTGACCCTGAGAAGCTCTGCTTTTAGATCCTCCGAGCCGTGTTGCGTGGACATGCCATCACCCAAGGTAGAGCAACCACGGGCATACAACTCAAAGGAGAGCCCAGAGCCCTGCCACTTATGGGTGCGTATATTCACTGAAGGACGTAAAATAGAATAAGAAGAGGCACAAGTTTTAACAGTTTCATAGGAGAGGTCATCTAGTTTAAAAACAACTCTATCTCAAAATAAGGGACAGAAAGCTCCTCACTATTTTCCTGATTAGCTTAATTTTTTATCATCTGATTGGGCCCCAGCCCCAATTAGATCAAATAACTGGATTCCATTGTACTTCATCTGGATCACTTTAAAACATCAAAGTACCAAGGATCTGAGAGGTACATTAAATATGTAATAAAAAAACAAACAAATAAATTAGATGAGCAGGGCAACAGCATGTAAATTTAGATGGACTAACATAGTACTATTGTAATTTCTACAAACTCCAGAGTCAGAAGAAGAAAAAGACAGATGATATTGTGTACAGAGTGTCCTTAAAAACCAGTAACTCTGAGGCACCACGAGTTAAGTATTTCCTACTTTCACCATTAATCCTTCAATGAAGGGTCCTACTGGAGAGGTCAAGATTTTACAAGCTTGGTCAAGGAATATGTTCCTAAGCAAGGATGAAGTATTGGGGGGGGGGGAGGAAGAATTGGTAGGGGGTGATGGAGGGCAAAGTAAAAGAATAGCTTCACCAGCTCTTTCTAGGACTCAAAATGTTGTGATAAGTCTTCAGGGAGATTTTCAAGAGGTAGGAAGGGCAGTGAGGCAGCCAATTTCCACTGTAAATCAGCTCAGTCTTGGATTACCAATTCCCATTTGTATATAAAGAACCACAACAATAAAGTATACTGTAGCCCATGTTATATAGAAGAGACCATTGTTCTATAAACTTCTTCAAAAGACTCCAGAATTCATCCTGTACCCCCCTACACATTTGATTAAAATTAGATATTCAATGGAAAAATGCTGGCTATATTTACTTCTATTCCAGTAGCACCTGTTAGGTTCTTTTCAAACATACACAACACTCCCTGCAAAGTGCTTACTATCTTAAAAAAAAAAAGAAAGAAAGAAAAAAGGGCTAGTCACAGTTATCCTTTTATTGTGTTGTTATTCTCTGTTGAGGTTCCTGTCAGCACTTTAGGAAGGAACTTCCTGAAGAATTTAGTTACATAAAAATGGAGTTACACACGTACCACTAAATGGAACTTAAAAACATTTCTTCTGATACTCAGAAAGAACAGGAGTCAATTCAATTATTCTGTGCTGGTTCCACAGCACTAATATGAGTAAAAAGCACATTTCAACTCAGTGAAGCCATCAGATGTAACCCAGACTATGTACATGGAGCACACCTGATGAGTAAGAGATTATGTCAACAACCAAATCAGAACATTTTAAATAAACTCAGTACTTGAGAAATTAAATTGACAGCTTACATTGGTTTTAGCATCAATTCCAGGGCCTTTTAATGTGATTTGACCGGTGAAATTAAACACAAGACTTCGTAATCTGATTTTAGTTATCTTTTAGTTCTTTAAAAACTTGCAGTTTGCAAAAGCAGTATGTAAAAAAAAAAGCTTGTTTTCGTTGTAAATGATTAAAGTGTACTCCTGCAAAAGTGTGACTAAAAGAAAGGATTCAAGCAAATTCACTGGGTGTATCAAAAGTAAACAAATAAAAAGAATTTTTAATTATTTTTTAAACTAGGTCATCTATCTACAGAAACTGTTCATTTTGGCTTTTTATTTTTATTGTGTGTGTCATCTGAAGAATGCATTCTCTTTTTAGCATTCTGACAAAACTCCACCAAAGAAGTTCTGCTCCTAGAGGTGGGTTCAGAATATCACGTAGGTCAGTTCAAGATTACATCATTTAAGTAATGAGAAGGCTTGAAAGCAATTCAGTTCACACTTTGTTCTTGCAGAATGTTTCTTTCAGTGGTCCCATATTCTAAAATTATTACTATACTACAGACCAGCCCTGACTCATGCCAGCATGTTACGCTATCAACCAAACCATCAGGTCCAGCATACCATAAGCTATATTAGCTGTTAGAAAAATAGGTATTAGTTGCATGTTAACTTCTGAATTAGCTATTTTAATTACACAGATGTGATGTTACTTCACAGAATTCTTATAACTTGTGTAAGTACACCAAAACTAATTAGTTCATCTGAAATTAACAAATAAAATGCTTCCATCAGATTAAAAATCAAGTTACTTTCTTAATTTATATATTATGACCCAACTGTTTTGCTACCCAGTCTAATACTTCAACTCTTAAAAAAGGTCTTAAGGACTGCACTATATAACATACAAGATCAGGATTTGCACTGTGCTAGAAGTCTATTGGCTGGGTGCAAATGAGACAAGAAGTCCTATACAGAAATTGAGCTCCTACTAACTACTCAAAAGAGAATGCTAAAATTTCCAGCAAGATGCTCGCTGTGGACTCCTGCTAGGCACTCCTTTCCATTTCAACTTAACGCTCTCCCCCCACCCCCACCTGCTGCATCCCCAGTTGCTTGGGGAGAGAAGATACTTTTGCTCTTCTGTCCACCAGAACCTAAACTGCTATACGGCAACAGTAAATGCCTGCTTTTCTACTATTCCCTCAGTTTCTTTCATTTTTGTGTTACGAGTGTTCTGCCTGCTTCCCTACTTGAGCAAAACTACACACACCTAATGTTCATGACTTTCCCAAGCAGGATAAAATTCACATATTTTATACTGTTCCAAATAGACAAACTGACCAATTTTAAATTTTACTCAGCGACTGCTTGGCAAAAGATTTGAATAGCACTAATACTAGAATCATATTTCCAAGACCATAAACAGACAAAACTTCATTTAATTGTGTTCAGAAGGTAACCTTCAGAACAATATTTGGATTTTTTTTTTTTTAAAGTGAAAGCTCACAGTTTGCAGAAATTGAGGGACTTGGCTCCTGTAAATGGACTAAGAAAAGTAGCCCCAACAATAAATGAATTTCTCAAGACTTATAGAATACTATAAATGTGTAGTTCAAAAGGCAATACAAAGGCATCTCTAAAATCTAATCTAAAATGGTTAGCAATTAAAATGGATTTCAATAAAGAATAAGCATTTAAAATGTAGGACTTTCAAGTTTACAGAAAACAAACTGCACACAATAAATATCTCTCACACTGCTTACCCAATACAGCTATGGATGAAACGAAACAGGATTCTCTCTATCACACAGGAACCGGACTGTTTAATTAAATTTTTATCAGGACTTGAACTGGGAGAGCGTATGGCAATATCACATGTGGTAACTGCACCTGTATGTCTGTTTCTGATCCCTCAAAAGCACCCATATTAAATATTTCCAGCTCCCAGCAGTGACTTCTGGGCAGAGATCAGCCTCTCACTTCCTTCAGACAAAGGTTTTAAGGTGCGTAGCTCCTTGCCTTACTCTGCGATATCCCCAGCAAGCCAGTCTATCTAAAAGGCCACCACCTGACCTGTGATTCTACCTTGAGGGCTACCATCACTTATATCCAGAAGCAAAAGTTACCACAAAGCTCTTAAGTAAGCACTTTTATTCTTAAAGTGACAGCATTACAGAGAAAACATATAAAAACAATTAGAAAGAACCCACACGCATGCTGAACAGCTTACCAGAGGTTATCCCAAACTCAAACATAGGACTCTGGTAGGCATCAGTCCTTCATACCCCACAGTTGAGTTTTCCCTGTAGGCAGAGACAGGTTTAGTGATTTGGTGGACCCTGGGTAAAATTCAAAGATGTCAGGCTCCCCACCCTGCCCCTTACCTCAGGCTGGCTACAGCTGTGGGTTACATGTTCATACCAGTCTTTAGATCAAGAACCAGTTCAAAAGCCCCACATCAGTTTAAGCTCAGGCTCCTTTCATGTTCTTTTGGTTTCAAAAGACTCCTGTTTGAACCAGAATATGAAAATCTTACCAGAAGATGATAAATCTCTTCAGGTGTTATAACCTAGTGATTTACCTTAATCATCCCCTCCTATGTTCATTTCTGGGAGGTACTAAAGCAACCCTCCCACTTAAGTACATACAACCCCTGGTCCACAATGATACATAATCTATTCATACACCTAACCCCAGAGGTGTTACAGTAAGTTGCCTTGTCTGTCACAGGAACACAGAATATCAGCACGCCTTTTACAGTACTTGCTCGTTCTGCAAAAGTATCATCAACTGCAATGGTTTCTGAGAAACACTGTTCATATTTCTGCATTTAACTGATGCAACAATATCTGCCTGAATTTGCAGACAGCCTGAACTAATAGCCATGGGAGATGCCCTATTAATCCCAGGTGTTACCAGTGCTAACACCTAAAATACTGTACTACCCATAGCATGTAAAGGATTATGAAGTTCTGCAAAATCCGCTATAACAACTCATTCTGGCTCCATTTATAGCAGCTGGGCTTGCAAAATGCCATTTATTTTTCCCCTGAATCAAGAAGTGGCCAACCCCAAGAAACCTAGGAGATGCAAATCACATTAATGCGACCCAAGCCAAAGAAGCTCAACAAGGCTCTGAGCACCGCAGAAGTGAAGCCAAACTCAAGGAGCCTATTATTTAGGCTTCATTGAGCAGGAGTCAAAACATGGATGACTATGTTCTAAACATCTACACAATCTACTGTAAAGAGTCTCACATGGACACAACTTCTAAGAATACCATTACCTTTTTATCCACTTTAACTCCCGACTCCCACTACAGTACCTTTATTATTGGAGATTTGATTTGCAAGCCAGAAGAAAACAAAATACACTTTGACTTGACATCTTGGGATGAGCTTGCCCAACTGACAGTAAGAAACATCTTTTTATTTACAAAATGAGCAAATTTTATATATAAGACTGAGATACTGAACTGTGTCATTTCATGTATAGTCATATTTCTGAAAGTTTACTGAAAATACAATTTGCACAATAACCAATGACAAGCATTCTAAATGTAGCTTCTCTGTGCTATTAGAAATGAAGCACTAATCATTTTGAATATTAGCCGGGGATCCAAGACAGATGCCTGTTGGGCTTATTTTTTAAATACTCAGTGGTTTCAAGCTTCCAGGTGCTGTGTTTTGTTTGGTTTCGGTCAAACATTGCTTCTATAGAAAGTTATTGAGGAAAAACAAAATCACAAAAAAATAATTGAAGTATAGATGGTTGGCAATAAAGCTGTCTGATAAGCACTCTCATGCCTCTTCTCTGAGCCCCCTCTAATTTATCAACAGCCTTCTTAAATTGTGGGCATCAGAACTGGATACAAAACTCCATCAGCTGTCACTCCACCATCAACTACAGAGCTAAAATAACTTCTCTACTTGTACATGAAATTTCCCTATTCATATATCTTAGAATCACATCACCCCTTTTGGCCACAGCATCACACTGGGAACTAATGTTCAGCTGCTAATCCACCACAACCCTCAAATCTTGTTCACAGTTGCTGCTTCCCATGATAGAATCCCTCATTCCAGCAGTATAGCCTACTTTTTGTGTTTCTAGGTGTATATACTTGAATTTAAACCTATTAAATTAAGCATACTTTCTCCAGCATTCCAAAAGGTCCATTAGCTACCTGTCCTCTTCACTATTTCCCACTCCCCCAATCTTTGTGACATCAGCATAAATCTCAGTCTTGATTTTATGTTTTCTTTCAGATCTTTGACGGAGACGTTGAACACCACAAGGCAAAGAAAAGATCCCTTCAGCCCACCAGCCAGCCAGTTTTCAATCCACGTATTTTAATGAACGCATGTCCTGTTCATTGTTCTAGTTTCTTAATTGCAAGGCCACACAGTACAATTTACAAAGGGTTGTGGTAGATTATCCATCAATGGAGCTTTTTTAGATCTCTATTTTTGTATCTTCTAAAAGACATGCTCTAGGCTGGAATTATTTTGGAGTAATTCTTAGCCCATAATCAATCACAATAATCCTTTCTGTCTTTGGAATCTATGGATAAAACACCTATGATGCAGTGCAACAAATATATGGCAAGATCAATATTTACTGATCTATACTTAAATTCACCAGAACAATGATTTTTCAAAAGCGACCCTACCAGGATAGCCAGTCAGGGAATCAACTTATTTTAATGTCAATGCTCCCAGAGAAAAAGCAGGAGAAGGGAAGGAACTAAAAGAAATGGCAGACACTTTATTATTCAAACTCCAAATGTGCATGTCATCTGAGCAGAGAAGAAACATCTCCAGGGCTGGACAAAACTGCCATGCGGCTAGGTACTCAGCTTCAAAGTAATGCATCTAGCTCGGATGCCCTCACAAAACTGCCTCAGCCACCTTTGGCAGCAGCATAGCGCCTCCTACCACCCAAAACCTCATGAGCACTGCAACAGGCATCAGTAGTGCTATTTTTAAGCACCAGCAGACCTTGTGCCCCTGCAGTTCCATGGCAGAGCTAGGTGCCGTGCTACAAACCATAGCAATCTGGTGTCTGGGGCATGTTAAGCCATAGATACATCTGTCTAGTATCTATTCTAGTTGTAACCAGATCTTACAGGAAAACCTTATCTCAGATTTAAAAAAAAAATCACTTCTGGTGGGAAACTAAAATATACACCTATTATTATTATTATAACACCTAGACAAAACAAAAAAATAATCTATTTGTGTATTTTCAGTTTCCTTTATAAAGTCACTACACCTTTCCTTCCCTAACTGCACCCTCATAAAATATGGAAGCAAAACAATATTTTAAGAGAGTGTCAGCAGTGTCAGTATATGCTATTTAAAGAGCGATCAGAAATTTTTACAAAACTGGGTGGGCAGTGCCTCAAATGAGCAAATTTGAGTGACCCGAGTTAAGTTGACAAGTTTGAGTGTACTGAATTATATTCACAAACACACTTGGGCATTGCAAAATTGAGAACTGCAAACTTAATTCCCTGAGTGAACTGCTATCTAGTGAAATTCTCATCCCCAGTTAGTTACCCAGGCAACCCCTACACTTTGGAGGGAAAATTAGATGTCTATAAAGGGGATCATCGACACAAATAAGCTGAGCAGGCAACAATCTATGCTAACCAAGAGTGGAATTCAGAGGAAAGGAATGGGGCTTAAGGCCCAGATCCTTGAAAAAGTACTTAGGTGCCTAATACCCATTAATCTGGACCTTAGGTATCTAATTCCAGAAGACAGTTCATGGCTGAAAATCCTAAATGCAGATAAGCACCTCCCTCTCACCCATCAGCCAGGACACTAAGCCAAGTCAAACATTTCTTGCAAGAAAAAAAAATTACACTACCTCCAAATCTCTTTAAGAACAACATATTGGGAGTTAGGGCACCCCACCCCCCCGAGACGTGGGAGACCTCGGTGCAAGTCCCTGGTGCACAGCAGGGAAAGTCAGGTCCTGCTGCCAAGGCACAGCAGAGTAGAGGGGCAATAGTGCCTAAGTTTAAGAATCCCACTGGGGGTTTGGCTCAAGTGAAGCCTGTAAGCAACCCATTATCTGGAGGTGGCATCAGGACATAGGACTTCATCCAGTGGGAACCTTAAACACCCCTGGAGATTTAGGTGCCTTCAGGATTAGGCAGCAGCTGAACAATGGTTCCAAGAATGACAGTGGTGCTTAAATATTGACCATAGGCAATTAAGTATAAACTTAAGCACTCTGATAGCTTGTTCCAGGTGCTCACTTTCAGTGCACTTCTAGAAGACAATGTTTCAGCACTAAATGGCAGATTTGGCTGTATCCTAAGTGAAGCAGCACCTGAAGCAATTCTTTATGCAACAAAATCCTCAAGCCATTCCAAAGCAAACTAGATACACTCTATAAAAGTTAGACCCACCAACCACAGTATCAAGACACTTCTAAGTGAAGTCTGATAGACAATAGCTCATCTTTGCCAGCATTCCTATAAATCACACCAAATACTTAAAATTTGCAACCCTCAGTTCTGCTTGTCAGATCTTCTCAATCACCTTAAAGCCCCAATCATGTCCTCCAATATGTATGACTTAAGTATGTGGCAACAAAGTAAAATAGCTCACACACCCTTACAGACTCTCTAAGCATAACAACAGTACCTTTCAGAGAGTAAAAAATAACATTTCACATGGTAGACAAATAGTCACAGTCTCCTCTGCCAGTTTATTCTCCTGTTTGCAAGAGCCAAAAGAACCCTCTATCAATGAAACACTAATGAAGTAGCAAGAAAAGCAACTCAAGTAACAAGATTAATTTTAAAAGACGACGTGGAAACACTAAGCTTCCTTTGCACACCGTATACAGTTTTTGATGAAACAAAGTGTAACATGGATGGCTACAATTTACTCATCCAGATAGTCAGCCTTCTATTAAACTCAAGAAGATTCGATTTTTACTCATAAATGTCAGTAAACGTTGATCTCAGCAAAGACACAATTTTATTTTCACTGATAACTCAAATTTACAGATAGGCAAAGAAAAAAAGTGGTGCTGAAGAACTTAAAGGACATTTACTTTGTATATTTTGACATAATGGTAATTTATATTTTAACTAATTTGAAGCTTTTAACATTTTTAATCTCGGTGTCTATTGTCACTAAGCAATTGTCTGATCCCCATATAGCCAGACCCCCACTCCGTAACTTCCCACTAGATTTTTCTTTAAATTTTTAAGCAAGTAGCTACAAATAATCAATAGTCTATCAAAATAAGATTAAAAAAAAATCAAAGTCTGCCTATGCTTTCTGTAACCATACACAAATAATACACAGCAATCCTGTTAAAGCATATAAAGCCTGAACCATTGTTGCCATATTCATGAGTCTTCCAAGTGTTCCATCAGAAACATTCACCTTTCTGAAACAGCAGAGCAGGTAATGATCCCAGGCTCAGTAGATTCTCTGCTCTTCCAAGCAAGGGCTTTTATTGAATTCTTTAATTTTGTCACCAGCCCACCAATAGGTCAATATACTAATGATTATTCTAGTTAAAAGCCTGTACAAGTCATGGACTCGAATTAATTCACTGTTTTTACCAGAATGACAGGAAGCATTAAAAACCCAAGGATTTGGGGTAGCAGAAATGGGGGACAGAGAAGGATTCTTGGCACCATAACAAAAGGAGAACAATAGCAACTCTCCACAAGATGCAGAAAAACTGCAGTGTAAGATATTTATTAACACCTTCTTTTAAAAAAATTATAAAGATTTTTTTCCCCCCTCCAGAAGCAATACACACAATGGTACACAACTGGAGTCTTTTAATTAAGAGACATATGGAACAAGTAGGTCAAATAACTAACACTAATTCTAAGATAGACACCTGTATATCCAGATCCAAAAAAATTAAATCTATATAATCTGACTGACACAGTTGTGACAAACTAAAGAGGACTACAAGTTAAAGCCTACAGTAAATCTGTTTGTATTCATAGGAGCGCATTATTTTTTTTGACAGAAAAAAAACCATTCAACAATTGCAAAGTAAAGGGGAAATTACACAGTACTTAGGACATCTTAGCATCACACACACACACAACTAGCCAACATGCCCTTTACTCCTAGATCCCTTTTCTTGTCAAGAAAAAGCTGACTGACTAGGCTACTAATCTGAAAAAGAGTTCAATTCAAAACTCTTTACTGTACCAAGTTTTAACATTTTGAGACCAGAATTCAGTCCAAGCATAGTTACATTTAAACTAGTTGAAAAAATTAAGGTTGTGATGGTCATAACAGTTTTCTATTTTTGCAAATCTAGAAAAAAAGTGAAAGTAGGCCAAGAAGAACCACCATCGCAAAACCTGTTCAATAAACAAAAAAAATGTGAACTAAAGAGAATGTGAACAATCCGCCCTTTAATATAGATGGAATAAAATACAATTATGGCAAATTGCTATAACTAGAATCTTTAAAAAAGAAAAATGCTCTTTTCAAAGCACTGAAGTTATTAATACGTCTTCATATAGAAGAGGTGCGGTATCATAACACCAGACTTTTCTAGCTATTTGGGACAGTAGGCTTATATATTACATCTTACTCAGAACCTACTAAGCCCCTGTGGCTAAAAGCTGCCTGGAAGAATTAAGCAGCATTAAAAACAAAGACAGATTGATATGTAGATTTAGAAAGATGCCATAACTGTTCATACACACCAAGCTGTTTTATAAAAGTGGAGTGAGAACTTGAGATCAGTAGTTTCCTGAAAACTCGCTTCTAGAACCAAACTTTAAATACCATATTTATTTTAAAGTAGATGACACTTAATATATGCCTAGTAATGTCATAGCTGATCTTCTTGTTTCTGAGATGTGAAATCCTTCCAGAAACTTAAGTCTTCACTCTCATCTCTAATACAATCTCTGAGATATGTTGTTCATGTCCTTTCTATTTCTAGATTTGTAAGTGCCCATGTGCACAATTGCCAGAATCTTTTTCCCTAAGCAGTATTTGTGAGGCCAGCTCTAGAGCCCTGCGTTCATGCCGCAGCATGAGGCACTGCACCCAAGTAGCAATGCTAAGCATTGGCTAACAGGGCCCGTACCCTGAATCTATCAGGGACTGCCATGAGATTGCTCTGTTCCCACCCCCACCCTGCTGCTGCCTCACCAGCACCCCCCTCTCCCAGGCTGGGCCAGAAGCAGCCTCCCTGCCCCCAGCAAGGGGGGCACAGCAGTGCTGGCCACTTCAGCAACTGCTCCATCCCTAGCAGGAGGGCAGAGCAGTATGGAGCTGGTGCTTGGGAGCAGGCCAGTGTTTTAGAGCACCATGGCAGATGGTAGCACACAAGCCTGCTGGGGCAGGATGCTCCAATCCACTGCACAGCAAGAGAACCTCTTCCATTTAGCAGAGGGTTTCCTACTGCCCATAAGAACTTGCTGGACCTGAGAGCAGAACACTGTTCTTCTACTTTTAGCTCTCAGTCTGTGTCACCAGGTGGAGGAATGCCAAATCCAGATGTAGAAGTTGCCATTGTTCTCTGACAACAGACTAAGTTAATGGGGCAGATCCAGCAGGAAGACACTCAGAAGTTCCAGCAACATGCTGAACTGGTGTTGTCTCAGCTAAGTGGGAACTATTAAAATTTCATCTGCCTTGTCCCTCTTGATCTTCAACAGGACGCTGTGGAGGCGCTGGTGGGAAGGCTTACGAGTGACCATGTCCATGAGTCACTTCTTCACTGCTGTGAAGTGAGCAGAATAGATTTCATTTCTTGTTCTGCCTGAAAGAAAGAGGTCCACTTGGAGAGCTTCCTTCTTCTGAAAGATCACATTGGCCCCCTGAAGATCAAGTGACCACTCATGGAAAGGTAGAAGATCTACTGAATCAATCAATCAATCAATCCATCCACCTTGACATTTCCAGAACCTGGGAGATGTAACACCACAATGTGGAAGCTGTTCTGGATGGTGAGGTTCCACAGAAGCATAGCCTCCTGACAAACGTTTGACAAATATGATCCTCCCGGCTTGTTGACAGAGAACATTACAGTGATGTTTTCTGTTAGTACCTGAACCACTGAATACTTACTTGGTAGGCTAGGCACATCACCTTGAGCTCTATGATGTTTATATGGAAATGGCGGTTTGTTTGGGACCACACTGGCTGCATGCTGAGGTTGCTGTTGATGTAAGACCCCATCTAAAGTCCAAAGGATTGAACACCAGAATAGCCAAGGGGGTGAGACTTTCAAAGGGCAAGCTCTGCTTCACTCACTGAGGGTTGGCACTATCAAACCTGAAACGTAAAAACTTGAAACTGATAGAGATTAAGAGAGTACTTATGATAGCAAGAGCAATATGGGTTCCATCAGCCATCACAGGCAGAAAGAAGGAAATGAAGAGGTGCAAGGCTGCAAGTGCCTTGTATACCACAGCATGAGCATAGGACTCCAGAGCAGGCCCTATGGATACTGCTAAGGGAAACAAATTGCAGTGATCATTCACATGGGCATATACACACAAGAATGGAAGTGACATAAGCAAGCACTTAAAGAAATGCTGCTGGCCAGCTACCCCAGGAAGCTGGAGGATGTCCTGTGAACCCAGGTACACCACCACTAGAGAGCAGGAAGTAGTTCAGTGGCAGTAAGCTCCAGTCTAGCTGTAATGCTGTTAGAGACATAGTCAGAGCATTGGAGCTGGATTCCTTGCTAATCCAGTAGCAGCATACTCCTCTGCTGTTAGGGCCTTGGGCTCTGATGCAATAAATTCAGACAGGCCCACATCCCATTAGCCCCTACCAGTCTCTAAACTGCTTTGGTGCTCAGCCCCCTACCTTGGGCTATTCACTAATGTTTGATTTGTCCCCCCCAAGGGACCAGAGCTACAGACTACAGTAGGGACCCCTTAACACGCAACCGGTTAGCATGCAGATCCGGTTAACGCACACTCCGGTCATGTCCCCTGAAGCCAGCAAGTTAACGCGTAGGACTCAGTAATGTGCGCTGCCTGCAACCAGAAGCTGGCCGGGACAGGAAACACATGGAGCAAGCCTTAGTAGCGCTGCCTTTTTCTTTTCATGAGTATTGTGGAAAAACATGGCATACTTGATCTCCTTGTCACAGAACATTCAGTATTTTTGATCAGTGTGATTAACCATAAAAGACTGTTTAGTTTAGGCTTAGTTCATTACATGCAATATCGAAGATACAATATTTTAGCGTAGGCTTTAATTCATTACGTGTAATAGATATTTCAGTATAGTACAGTACAGTATAGGCTTTAGTTCATTAAGTGCAATAGATCCCTGCTGCTTGGCTAGGGTCCCTTGGTGCCAGCTCTGTGCTGCCAGTACAGACTTGTGCAGGGGCGAGTGGTTTCTGCTGCATGCGCATGTGCAGAACTTGGGGGAGCACTGGTCCTGTTTCCACGCGGTCCGCTTAATGCACGGGCACCAGGGCTTGTCCCCCGACACCTGCGCGTTAACAAGTCCCCACTGTATTTGCTTACTCGCCCCACCCAAGAGCAATGGATGATAGACTGCTTAGGTGCTCCACCCTGCTTGAGGACAGGGGTCCCCTAACCTGCCTATTGGCTAACACCATGCATCAACAGGCTGCTAGACAATGAGGTAATATAGCTTTCCACTAGCCCAGAGGGGAAGAAACAACTAGTACACCACTACAACTACCCCTCACCTACTGTTAAATACCCCCTGCTAAAGTCACCTGACATGAGGTCCATACTCACTGATACAGTTGTCAAATAAAATGAATAAGAAAAGAGAATACACCAAAAAAAGTATATAGAAGTATATTTGCCAACACACTAGAAGAATGAAATTGACCTTGTACACTGATACAAAACATAATACAAATACAATTAATGAGTCATGAACTTTCCTGCACTGAATAAGCCCTGAGCAAGAAATGGAGAAGAAATATATGGTGCCCCGCATAGACACAAAATTTGTAATCACAGTCAATCTGCTATCCACAAACATGGTCTATGCATACAAAGTGGATACTTGTGGACGTGCTGGGCTCTGGATATAAACTTTCAATCTCATCTATACATGATCTTCAAACACAGTCTACAGACATAAAGCTGATATCCACAAATTTGCAGGGCTCCAGCAATACAGAAAGTATTAACTTAACATTTTCTTTGAAATTTTGTTAAGTTACATAAATGAGAAAATATAGTAAGTGAATTGTGACATGATAAAACAGTTCATCAGAGGCTAGTGTTACAGAGTAACCCTCTAGAGTGTTCCAAAGAGGTAGCTGTGTTAGTCCAGTTCAGGAAAACTAACAAGGAGTCCTGCAGCACTTAAAGACTAATATGTATTTATTGCATGAGCTTTCGTGAGAGAAAACCCAACTTTGTCAGATGCTTTGAAGATGAGGGAACTTACAGAATGAGAGGAAATAAATGCAGGGAAGTGTAAGTCATGGGATCACGTCATCCTGTGACAACAAGTCAAAGCACTTGTTAAGATTCATAAAATGGGGAGCAGCATATAGAGGAAGATGAGGTCAAATCACCTGTCATAATATGAAAACAATCCAGAGTCCTTATTTAGTCCTGAAGAGACTGAGTCAAATTTGCAAATGAATTCCTATTCTACCGTTTCTTTTTGAGGCCTTTGCTCATGCCTTCTGCTGGCCGCTCACACCATCTGCTGGCTCTGCCTGCTTCAAAGAGAAACAACAGAATTGGAATTGAAATTCATTTGCAAATTTGACTCCCTCTCTTCAGGACTAAATAAAAACTTTAGATTATTTTTCTCATTACAACAGGTGATTGACGTCATCTACCTCCCCAGTGTTTGAATCTTAACAACTGCTTTGATTTGCCATCACAGGGTGACCTGATCCCATGACTTATACTTCCCTGCATTTATTTCCTCCCATTCTGCAAGTTCCCTCATCTCCAAAGCATCTGATGAAGTGGGATTTTCTCCCACAAAAGCTCATGCAACAAATAAATTTGTTCTTCTTTAAGTGCCACAGGACTCCTTGCTTGTTTTCCTCTGGAGAGGATTTTATGTTATGTCAAAACAGGAACATTTGCACATTTTCTTGTATGGTTTTATTTGAATATCACACAGCAATAGAAATTTCAAAGGGTCACGACATTGAGAAGTAAAATGTTTATAGTGTGAGGAAAAAGGAAGGGGAGCAGATGGTTAAAATGTTAAGTCCTTTGCTAGTAGATACACTATTATAAAAGAGTCCATTCGTTAAAACATTACTGACCACCGCTTTAACTCATTTACAGAAAAGAATGTTAAGTTCCAGGGTAGCCATGTTAGTCTAGTTCAGCAACACAACCAAGGAATCCTGTGGCACTTTTTAAAACTAACAAATTTATTTAATCACACAAGCTTTCATGAGGAAAAAAAAAAACTTCAAAGCATCAGAGGAAGTAGGATTTTCTCCCACAAATGCTCATGTGACAAATAAACTGTTTAGTCTTTAAAAAAGTGTCACAGGACTCCTTGCTTGTTTTAGAGAAGAATGATGTAATCTTTATAAAAACATACAGCTCACACACAGTTAAATGTCCAACGCTGTAATCCTCGGACTAGAATTCTCATTGGCTTCAATGGATGCTTTACTTAAAACAAACACTGCAGAATCAGGTGCTTTGGTATTTAGATTAAAAGACTTAACTTCTCAGTGGCAGATATTTACAAGGTTAACGTAGCCATGCTGGTCCCAGGATAGGACATACATCAGGCAGGGAAAGTTCTCTCTCTTACAGGGGAGAAACTGCTAGATCTTGTGCTCCACAGAGCTCTTCTTCAAGTCTGGGGAATATAATCAATGTATCCATACCTGAAGCTCAAAACTTCTTCCTTTCCACTAAAAAAAAGTTTGTGCACTTTTTTTTTTTTAAATGACCTCACCTACCTTGTCTCAGTGACAATAGGCATGCTTACATATTCCACCTGTGAGGAGTTATAACCAGACAACTCACTGCCCATCAGCTATTCATTCCCCTTTTGTAAGTGAAAACTAGCCTTCATTGCCCACCATCAGGTTCCTCTGTGGTCCGCTATGGCAATCTACCAGGTGGCATTTAAACAGAGTATTAGTAAATTAACCACGTCCAGTGACTCAATTTAACAGCACAATATTCTGGCAGTGTTTCTTTTCATCTATTCTCAGAACAACTTTGACGTAAATCATTTCCTCCCTTTAATAAGGCTTCAAACAAACTCCTTGCTGGTAATGAATTTGTTATATAATCAGCTGATGAAGCTGACAAAACTGCTTTCCTTTCATTATGAAGAATTTCATAATCAACTGCACTGAACACTGACAATAACTGTGGTTTATTACAAAAGTTTAGCTACTTTTCATCATGATAATTCTCCAATCTTCCCCATTTCTTCTGGCCTAAATTCCTGCTTTCAAAGGCCACCACAAGACAAGCCTTTGTTAATATTTTTGTAACTGTACTTTTATGGAAATGGTTCAACCTCAATTTATTCCAGAACATGCTGATGAAACATTTTAAAGTTGCCAAATTTAATCACAGAACTCATCCTGCTCCAGGGTTTTACATTACAGATATGAACAAAACATCTAAATTTCAAAAATGGAATTTTGGACCACTTATGACTTTTTTATAAGTACGAAATAAATTACCATGGTCAGGAATTAAGGAGTTTGAAGGGAAATATGCTAAGGACACAAAATACACATGATCTTTAGTTCTCCAAGAAAAGCTTTCTTCTTAAAGCTAATTGGTTTAAAAGGGAGTCGCTTTCCTCAGTAAGAGGGACTGGGTGGATCAGGGACTCCTGGATAAAAAAAACTCTTCTGCCCCACAGCACCATTCCAAGTCTGGTTTTGATTAATAATGACCAAGAACAATTACTATCAAAGCTGTTTGTTGGCCTGTGGGGGTTATGGTCTAATTCCTAAAGAGAACCTACCACCATTTATACTCATAAATTAAAAGACCAAGACTGAACTCGATACAAGAAGTGAGCCTCCCATTAAAGGGCTGACACATTTAATATAGCAGTGTGGGGAAGATCATGTTTGTACTGCTGAAAAGGACTCTGGCATTCAGAGTTGTAAATCAACACCTCCTATGATTATTGTAAATGGTGTAAAAATGAAGTATGGTAGGCATACTCTGCATAACCGGTATGTATCAGGATTTTTAGAAAAAAAGATGAATATAAATGAAAGATGAGGAAAAAAAACTTGCAAATCAAAAATTACAACTACAGGTTGTCAGAGGTAGCAACATCACTACATCCCAAAACGGCTTATGCACATGTCAAAATCTAGGCAGGTTTTCATCATACCTGCATCTACCTGATCAGGCCAACACTCCTAAATCCTGTGCTCCCACTTCAGAACCATTAGCCTGGAGACAATACAGGGCACTATCAGGCTAAGGAATCACCTATTCACCCACTGGAAACACTGGGGTGGCTAAAATAAGTTAAATTTTTAACAAGATATTTTAGTTATTCAAAACAAAAATATCTGTGCATTTGTTCTGACACACAAGCATTAGTTTTGTTTTCTTATTTTGTTAAAGATCTAAATGGCCTAATAAGCCATGGTTTTACTAAAACTTGATATTCCTCCTTTCACCAAAGTCAGGTGTGTGATATCAGTCTTTTCATATATACAGCAATAAGAAGTCCAAAGCGTAGCTACACAGGTGTTATATCATCTCAGCTAAATGGCACCTTAAATCTAACTAAGGGTTAATAAAGAATCTTCACATTAAATAATTTCCAACAGTGTTTTTAAAGTTATTTGTATTTTACCAGTGTGACAGTAGAAGAGACTTTACCAGCAATATTGCAGAAGCTCACTTTATCTAAAACACCAAATGTGCATCTGCTGCTAAGCGAAGGCATCCATGTTACACCTGTTTGTTGTTGTTTGTAGGGTGGATGGGACAACACAATTACAGAATTATTTTTAGTTATCAGTATAAACAAACACTATAAAACAGATTTTTCCTAACCATGGTACACAGTTCTGCACTGATAAAGTTAGCATTAGTGCAAACAGGCCATGAATTCGCATCCCATTCCTCTCTCCCCCCGCCCCAATATATAACTTTTTTCATCTTCAAGGGCTTTATAAACCTTAATTAGGCTTGTGAGAATTCATTTTTTCCTACAATATTGACAGATATCAACGCTTACGTTTAGCAATTTAAGATGCTCACCATCGTGGAAAATCTGGGGTTGTCAGACAGTAGATGCTCAGATTCAAAAAGTTTTATAACCATTAACTGTTAAGATGATATGTCAAAATAACCACAGTAAATATCATTAAATCAAACATACACATTTTCCTTATTTTGGCTATTCAAAAATTTCTATCATTAATGAAAAACTTATAATCATTTTGTGTGTATACAGTGATAGACATTACCACACTTTATTATAAATAAAAACCTACTTCTTCCATGGCTAACATTATGTACAAGGATTAGTTTCATATACAACAGGTACATTATTCCCATTATACTGATGAGAAAGAGAAACTGTGACTTGTCCCTAGGCATGGGGAGCAGGGGCAGGGAACTCCACTCAGAAAAACAAGTCAGGAGTTCTAGGCTTGTAAAGCAACTGTCAGATCTGTAGTTCTATACCAGGGATCTCAAACGCAAATCACCACGAGGGCTGCATGAGGACTAGGATATTGTCTTGAGGGCTGCATTATTGAAACCTCTTCATACAGTAGGATACAGTTTATTTAATTAAAATTAAACTAAAAATTGAATTTGAAATTATTTTAAATAGATTTAATGAATGAGTTTAATTGAATTTTTATCAATTTTAGTTGAACTTTAATTTTTAGAAAGCTTTTAAATTAAAATAATTTTCTTAATTTTTTTTTTTTTTAAAAAAAGGAGAGAAAGAAAAAAGGAAGACAAAAAAGAAGGAAAGAAAAAACGAAAGAGGGTCCATGCCACTTCTTACAAGTAGCAGGAGCAGTCCCCGAGTGCCGCTCAGAAATGATTATTGCACACGCAAAAAACCACAGAAACCCTCTCCCTCTTCCAGCCTCTTGCAACAGGCTCAGAGCCAGAGATGATCTATGCCACAGCATCTCCTCCAAGACTGCTCTTGCCACTTGCAGGGACCATCCTCCACTCCAAGCCTCTTGTGAGAGGCTGGAAGAAGGAGATTTGCAGCTGTGAGAAGCCGCAGGAGCAAAATCCTCTCGGAGTGTCTGCCACTCAGAACCTGCCTGTGCCACTCGTAAAAAGCCGCAGGACCATCTCTGGCTCCGAGCCTCTTGCGAGAGGCTGGAAGAGGGAAAGGAGAGGGTTCCCTGCAACCCTGACCCTCAAGATACGGCCCTGAAGGGCTCTGCTTGCCACCCACTCACAGACTGCAGTAGGCTCCAGCTCCTCCCCAGCTGGCCATGTGGGGGAGTGGGGCGCGTGGCTGGAAGCACCGCGGGCTGCCCAGAACTACTAGGGCAGTACCCCAGGTGTGAATCAGGCAGCTGCGCCTAGGCTGCCAGCTCCCAGCCAGCAGCGGCTTGAAAAGCTGGCCAGGGGTATGGATCAGCGGACAGCTGCGAACAGGGGACAGCAAACAGGGGAGTTTTAGAGGGAACGAGTTTGTGAAGCCCCGAGAAGGAAGTGAAGGCGATCCCCTAGCTGAAGCAGCAAGGGACAGAGCGAAGCTTGGGTGAGGGTTTGCTAACTGTGTGTTTGTGACTTTTTCCCTACAGCTGACTTCTGGTAGTTGTTTCTTACTGTGGGTGGGGGCTGTTTGCACCATTGTTCCCTGATCACCTTTGAGCACCAGCCTCAATCAGCCTTGTGATCACCCTTCCCCTGTGTGTTTAACGAGGGGCAAAGGCTGACCTAGACAGAGGCGGCTTTAAAAGCCAGTGGCTGAGCGACCAGAGGGAGCTTGCGAACAGGGCACAGCAAACAGGGGAGGTTGGGAAGGAGTTTGTGAGGCCGTGATGGTGAAGAGGAGCCGCACTACTGCCAACACCCCTTCTGTCTTCTCTACTTGTGCCTGTAGTCAGACAGACATCCTGACCATAGATATCTCTACCCAGATCCTGGTGTGGACTTGCAAGGACTGCAGCCTGCAGATCCCTGTCACTGACAATCAGGCTGGGGAGATGAATCAATGTGACAGGTGCCTGCTGGTGGAATCTCTCAGGAGGCAGGTGGGAGAGTTACAGGAGGAAGTGTCTCAGCTCAGGAATATCCACACCCTGGAGAAGTTCCTTGACAGCATCCATGAGGAGAGGTGCAAGAAGGAGGGCACTATCCAGGTGCCAGAGACTACTGCCACAACACTGGGGATGGATGGGGAGCACACTGGCAGCTGGTTACCTCTGGCAGCAGACAGTGCTCCACCCCTGCTCACAACCCACCCTCCGTTGTGGCAAAGAATTGTTATGTGGTACTAGAGACGTTGAATGAGGTGGAAGAGGAGAGGCCATGCACCCCCAATGCTGGGAGGATCACAGCCACCACACCTAGGAGGAAACGTAGAGTTGTGGTGGTTGGGGACTCACTTCTGAGGGGGACGGAGGCACCCATCTGTTGCCCTGACAAGGTCTCGAGAGGTATGCTGCCTGCCAGGTGCCCGCATCCAAGATGTGACAGAGGGACTGGCGAGAATCATCCACCCCTCTGACTACTACTCCATGCTTCTCATCCATGCGGGAACCAATGATACTGCGAGAGATGATCCTCAGCAGATCAAAGGTGACTTCAGGGCTCTGGGAGCATGGGTGAAGGAGTTTGGAGCACAGGTGGTGTTCTGCTCGATTCTTCTGGTCAAAGATAGGGGCCTGAGCTGAGACAGATGCATCCTGGAGATGAACACCTGGCTGCAAAGATGGTGTCGTCAGGAGGGATTTGGCTTCCCTTTCTATGGGTTGCTGTTTCAGGAAGAAGGACTGCTAGGCATAGATGGACTCCATCTTTCAAGGAAGGGGAAGAGCATATTCGGACATCGACTGGCTGACCTAGTGAGGAGGACTTTAAACTAGGTCTGAGGGGGGAAGGAGACCAAAGCCCACAGGAAGTGACAAAGTGGGAGACCAGGGGGAAGGGATGGAACTTCGGGGGTGCTGGGGCTGTAACTCCAGGGATAGAAGAGAGGGTAGTTGGAACATGCAGGGGGAATCAAATAATCATCTTAGGTGCTCTAATGAAGCCCTAATACCTGAGGCAAGTGGGGGAGGTAAACACCAAGAGAAAATGCAGGGAGGTAGATAGAAATCAAAATGGGAAAGTAGGGCAATTGGCCTGGTATTTTAGGTGCCTATATACAAATGTGAGGCGCCTTGGAAACAAACAGGAAGAATTGGTTGTACTGGCGCAGACAAAGAACTATGACATGATTGGGATAACAGATGTGGTGGGATAGTTTGCATGACTGGAGCTCTGCAATGGATGGGTATAAACTGTTCAGGAAGGACAGGCAAGGAAGGAAAGGGGGAGGAGAAGCACTATATGTAAAAGAGCTCTATGACTGCTCAGAGTTTCATTATGAAAGTGGAAACAAGCCAGTTCAAAGACTGTGGGTTAAGTTTAGAGGGGAGAGCAACAAGGGGGATGTCGTGGTTGGTGTCTGCTATAGACCACCAGATCAGAAGGAGGTGGTGGATGAGGCATTCTATGGACAACTGCCAGAAGTTTCCAGATCACAGGCCCTGGTTCTCATGGGGGACTTCAATTACCCTGACATGTGCTGGGAGGCTAATACAGCAGTGCACAGGCAAGCCAGGGAGTTTTTGGAGAGTGTTGAGGACAACTTCCTGGTACAAATGCTGGAGGAACCAACTAGGGGCCTTGCACCTCTCAACCTGCTGCTCACAAATAGAGAGGAATTGATCAGGGAAGTAGAAGTGAATGGCAACCTGGGTAGCAGTGACTATGAGATAATTGAGTTCAAGATGCTGATTAAAGGAAAGAAGCAAAACGCAGACCCTGGACTTCAGAAAAGCAGATTTTGGCTTCCTCAGGGAACTAATGGGCAGGATCCCTTGGGAGGCTGATCTGTAGGGGAAATGTGTTCAAGATAGTTGGCTACATTTTAAAGAAACCCTGCTAAGGGCACAGAAAGATACCATTCCAATAAACAGAAAGTACAGCAAATGTGGAAGGCGCCCAGAGTGGCTTAACAGAGAGCTCTGCACTGAGCTAAAGCATAAAAAAGGAAGCTTACGGGAAGTGGAAGCTAGGACAGATGACTAAGGAGGCATATAAAGACATTGCTCAGGACTGCAGGGATAAAATCAGAAAGGCCAAAGGACAAATGGAGTTGCAGCTAGCAAGGAATGTGAAGGATAACAGGAAGGGGTTCTACAAGTATATCAATAACAAGAAGAGGATCAGGGATGGTGTAGGTCCCTTACTGAATGGGGCAGGTATCCTCATGACAGAGGATGAGGAAAAAGCTGAAGTATTCAATGCTTTTTTTACTTCAGTTTTCACAGGCAGGGTCAGCTCCCAGCCCACTACACTAGGCATGGTAGATTGGAGAGAAGAAGATGAGAGGCCCGTGGTGACAGAAGGTCAGGTTAGGGACTACTTAAAGAAGCTAGATGTGCACAACTTCATGGGGATGGATGAACTGCATCCGAGGGTGCTGAGGGAGCTGGCTGATGAGATAGCAGTACCGATGGCCATTATCTCTGAAAACTCATGGCGAACGGGGGAGGTGCCAGAGAACTGGAAAAAAGCAAATATAGTGCTCATCTTCAAGAAAGGGAAAAAGGAGGATCCAGGGAATTACAGAGCTGTCAGCCTCACCTCAATCCCTGGAAAAAAAT
Source organism: Podocnemis expansa (assembly GCA_007922195.1). Taxonomy (NCBI): domain Eukaryota; kingdom Metazoa; phylum Chordata; order Testudines; family Podocnemididae; genus Podocnemis; species Podocnemis expansa. The sequence continues at coordinate 4,604,380 of ML681964.1, read as the reverse complement.
CATGGAGCAGCTTCTCAAAGAATCCATCCTGAAACACTTGGAGGAAAATAGAGTGATCAGGAACAGTCCTCACGGATTCACCAAGGGTAAATCATGCCTGACCAACCTCATCGCCTTCTATGATGAGATGACTGGATTTGTGGATGCAGGAAGAGCCACTGATGTGATATACCTTGACTTTAGTGGGGCTTTTGATACAGTTTCCCACAGCATCCTCATTGGCAAATTAAAGAAGTATGGGTTGGATGCATGGACTGTAAGGTGGATAGAAAACTGGCTAGATCAACAGTTTGAGCGTGTAGGAATCAATGGCTCAATGTCTAGTTGGCAACCAGTAACAAGTGGTGCGCCCCAGGGGTCAGTCCTGGGGCCCATTCTGTTCAACATCTTCATTAACAATCTGGATGATGGGATAGATTGCACAATCAGTAAGTTTGCGGATGATACCAAACTAGGGGGAACGGCAGACACCCTGGAGGGCAGGGACAGGATTCAGGGAGACCTAGACAAATTGGAACAGTGGGCCAATAGAAATCTCATGAGGTTCAACAAGGACAAGTGCAAAATCCTGCATTTGGGATGAAAAAACCCCATGTACTGCTACAGGCTGGGGAGCGATCAGCTAAATAGCAGCACTGGAGGAAAGGACCTGGGAGTCATCGTGGATGGGAAGCTGGATACGAGTCAGCAGTGTGCTCTTGCTGCCAAAAAGGCCAATGGCATACTGGGCTGCATCAGAAGAAGTGTCGCCAGCAGACTGAGGGATGTGATCATTCCTCTCTATTCTGCACTGGTGAGGCCACATCTGGAATACTGTGTCCAGTTTTGGGCTCACCACTACGAAAAGGGCATGGACAAATTAGAGAGAGTCCAGCAGAGGGCAACCAAAATGATCAAGGGGCTGGAGCACAAGCCCTGTGAAGAAAGACTGAAGGAACTAGGCTTATTTAGCCTGCAGAAGAGAAGACTGAGGGGGGATCTGACAGCAACCTTCAACTACCTGAAGGGATGCTCCAAGGAAGATGGAGCTCAACTGTTCTCAGTAGTAACAGAGGACAGAACGAGGAGCCATGGTTTCAAGTTACAGTTGGGGAGGTCCAGACTGGATATTAGGAAAAACTTTCTTACTAGGAGAGTGGTGAAGCACTGGAACAGGTTACCTAGGGAGATGGTGGAATGTCCGTCTTTGGAGATGTTCAAGGCCCAGCTGGACAAAACCCTGGCTGGGATAATCTAGTGGGAGTGGTCCTGCTTTTTTGGCAGGTAGTTGGACTAGATGACCTCGTGGGATCCCTTCCAATTCTATGATTATGATCCCCCTGAATTCCAGCCCGTGTTAGAGGTTGCAGGCGGGGTTTCACAGGCCGCATGCGGCCAGCAGGCTGTGTGTTTGAGACCCCTGTTCTATACCCTCTCTGAAGTCCTGAGCACAGGCATCAAAGCCAAGAACCCTCAAATGCTAGTTCTCCCTCTGACACTGACTTCCTCTGTGGCCCTGAGCACATCATAACCTCTATTTCCTCCTCTGTAAAATAGGATAAAGAACAATTAACATTTGTATATTCCTTCTTTAAAAAGCATCTTATCAGAGACAGAAGCAACAAATCCCTGCAGCTAGCCAGCTTTGTTCTCATCCAGCAGGTACAAGAGGACAGACAGGAGCCATGTTTTACGACCCCAAACTATCCTTTGTGCACTCTTTTCTCATGCAAGTGATACCTTACAAAACCTGAAATTTGTTTGGAGTCCTGTCGCACTTAAAGGCTAACAAATTTGTTAGGTTATGTCTGCACTTAGGCAGTTAAATCAATTTAAGATAAATCAATTTAATAAAGTCACTATAAAAATCATTAGATGGATTTAACTTAAATCCATTTAACAGGTCCCCACTAGAAACTCAAATCAAACTAGCAAGTCCACGGACAGGACTTGCTAGTTCAATTTAGGAGAGGAGCACCATGGGAGGTGTGGCAAAATGGCCCCTGAAAAGGGCCATGCCCCCACCCAATACATAGAAAAAGGACAGCACCCAGGGAAGGAGAAGGGCAAAAGTGTTAAATGAAAACAGCAGTTAAATGGAAATAACATGTCCACACTGAGTTATTTCAAAACAAGTTTGGATTTAACCATCATTTTGATATAATACTAAGTTTCATTATATCAAAATGACTTTCCTTATTGCGTGATAAGGGAGCTCCTTATCTCGATATAAGGAAATGTAGTGTGGACCTGCAATCTTTCAAATCAAAATAATCTGACCTCATCTTCCTCTATGTGCTGTTTCCCAGTGTTTGAATCATAATAACTGCTTTGATTTGCTGTTACACTGTGACCTGACCCCTTGACTTACAGAATGAGAGGAAAATAAATGCAGAGAAGTGTAAGTCCCCCACCTTCAAAGTGTCTGAAAAAGTGGAATTTTTCTCCCACAAAAGCTCATGCGACAAATTTGTTAGTCCTTTAAAATCCCACAGAACTCCTAGATTATTTTGCTGAACTAGACTAAACATTACTACCCTTTTAGAACATGACCAAACATAATATTTGCAGACACTGATTTCTGCATGCTTATTGCAAGAATAGTTAAGTACAGCTTATTGGATACCAGTACATGAGAATGTATACCCCACACAGCCTAAAGAACATGCTTCAGATATCTCTGGATGAGCTTGAAGCTTGTTGAGATCCACTTTTTATAGTCTGGACTCTTTCTTGCGGAAGATAAGCCATCACTGAGCTGGAATCTAACACAGCTTCTATGAACTCTCTGCTTTGAGATACAGTATTTCTCTGTTGTTGCTGAGGCCCACTGCAGCAAAGAGCTTAAAGGTTACTTGGAAAGTTGGTCACAATTCTGCAGTGATTTTCCCCAGATCATCACATGAATGAGATACGGGTGGGTCTGGAACAAGATTTCTTCAGTGAGCTGCTATGATTGCAAAGTACCTAGTGAACAACTTCAATGCTGTGTAAAGAGCAGGGAACAGAACCCTCTCTTAGGAATGAGGCGTTGCCACTAGAAAATTGAGGTATTTCCTGTGAGCCACATGTATGCTGTTCACATTAAGGTCCAGCATGAACTGCCAACTGCTGTCCTACTTCGTAATTTAAAAAAAAAAAAAAAAAAAAAAAAAAAGGGGAGAGAAGTCCTGGCCTTTGAACTTTAAGGGTACTTCTTCCAGTATGCTAAGATTCAAAAGATAGTACACTTCTTGCTTCAACAGTATCTCAGGAAGGAATCCCTGGCCAGGGATGGGGGAGAAGGAGAGAGGCTAGAAATGTATGTAATTGCTGATAATCTCTCAGACCAGTGGTCCAGGCCTTCCCAGTCCAGGCTTCCCCACCTCACAAACAACTGTTTGGCTTGTGTGTTTGGTTGGTTGGTTCAGTTGTTTTGTTTTGGGTTGCTTTGTTTGTTTGTTTTTTTAAACATTTGGGGATGGGAAGATATCCTAAAATGTGCCAAATTCTTGACTGTTGCACAAAGGATTTTCAAGAGGAAATACACTGAGTGTGTTGTAGCTGAAGTAAGGAGACAATAAGTCACCTGTATTCAGAGCTGTCCTTGGGGGAGGGCAAATGGGGCAGCCACCATGGGCCCCACAGGGCCCGCACCCCTGCCCCCCGCGTGGCAGGGATCAGCACAAGGCCCACATCTCCCACAGTGAGCTCCAAATGTGTTTGGCCAGCAGACACAGACTCACTCAGATGCTGCTCCCTCAGTGAATGGCTTGGCTGCCTGCAGCCCCTCCCCTGGAGCCTGCAGCTGAGTAATTAGCTGGAGGGGAAGGAGATTTAACCCTTTCCTCCTCCACAAGTCACTGACAGCAGCAGCCCAGGGAACAGAGAGTCAGGTAAGTCCTGCGGAGAGTCTGGTGGAACCCTGAGCCTGAGCCTGGATGGGGACAGGGGTGCTGGGGATCCAAGACTCTCCCTGGGCCCTGATTCACATTGGGCTAGTGGGGGGCAAGTAGATCCAGGATCATGCTGTGACAGACTGCTCCCCAGATCCCATCCAGTGTGCCGCCATGACCTCCCAATTCCCACTCCTGAACCCTTATTCACCCCACTTTGCCAAGTGACCACTAACTCCTGAGTCAGTCCACTCCAGCCTCTTGCGTGCAATCGGTCCCAGGCAGCAGGTGTATGCCCCCGGCTACTCGAGGGAGGGTCCTCCAACAAGCACCCCTGGCCCCCGTTACTACACCAGGAGCCACTGTCTACAGAGATTGGGAACCACTCCCAAACACCACACACTCAAGTCCGTCCATTTAACAAAGAAATAGATTGTGCCCAGCCTCCTTCACTCACACCCTCTAAAGATCACACAGCTTTAGGTAAAACAACTACTAGTTTATTGATCAGATTATAATTCCAAGTGAGAATATGGCCAAGCATGGCAGAATCATAGTAAAAGTTAAGTCAGGAGAGGCCACAAGAAAACAAAAGGCAAAACATGCATGCTAACCTAATACTTCTACTTAAACTAACCTCATAGTCCAAACAAGTTTATGCTCAAGGTGTTTGGCTGTTAGCTGTTTGCACAGCCAGTCTCTGCCTGAGACCAGGCAGGGCCCATATCTTGCTTGGAGTTGTTTCAAGATGGAGAGTCCCAGCTCAAAAGACCTCCTAAAACTCAGTCTTTGCTTCCAAACCCCTCAGCCCATCCCTTTCAGGGCTGAGGTGATTCTTTTGTCTCTTCACGGACACCTCCATTAGCATACCTTTGTCTCTTTCAGACTCACTGCTGCTGGGAGAGACCTCTGTCTCTTTCCTTATCCCTGAGTCATAGAAAGCATGTTACATGTTTGTTCACACATATGAAGTTGTAGGAAACATATCATAGAAATCATGTAGAATTAGCATCCACACAGAAACAATGCATGGTGCAATTGGTAGCAAATCATACAATTCCAGTATACAAATGAACAGGAAAACCACATAGATCATAACCTAGGGTACACAGATGTGGACACCGTCGCACATGCCTAGGGTTACCAGATACCAAAGCATGGAAAGGAGGACAGGGAAGTATGAAAAGGTGGACATTGGAGGACACATGGAGAAAGTGTAGCATTAATGTAATTTTCTTCCCGTTTTAGGGAGCCCTGGAATGCTTCCCCCTAAAAATAGGTTGTGCTAGCATACTTTAACCCCTGTAAGTAAAAACCTAGACAAAATCATGTATTTTTTAAAATGTCTGCTGGATGGAGGATGTGATGGTAAAAAGGAGGACATGTCCTCCTTTTGCCCGACATCTGGTAACTCTAAACATACCCCTCTGGGCCCCGGGTCATGCTGGGCTGGTGGCCAGGCAAGAGGATGGCAGGCAGGCAGGCCAGGCCAAGGACGCCCCCCCCCGACACACACACACACACACACACCAGACCAGGTGGTGAGGCTGGAGGGCAGGCTGGGCCAGGGATCCTGTATGATCATTGATCACCAGCCATTTACATACATGACTTCTGCCTTGTGTTTTCTTCTTTTCTTTCTGTGGTGGACCCTTGCTTTTGTGGGAGTTGTTTGCATCACTTAGCCACTAAGATAGTACTTGCATTTCATCAGGACAGGCTGGTATTGACTGGTTCCATCACACACACCCTTCATTAACACATCTTGTTCACGCATTTAAATGAAATTCCAGTATATACACCTACTGTATATACTCAGGTATAAGCCGATAAGGGCATAAGCCGACCCCCCAATTCTGAGCCCAAAAAAAGAAGCTGAAATTGGTGACCCGGGTATAAGCCAAGGTCCCCTTTTGGCCTTAGCCCCTAACCCTCCACCCACTGTTGCTGGCTTCCTCTGGAGTTCCTGACAGCTTCCCTACCCCAAAAATCTCTGATGCTGCTTTTCCCTTGCCCCCCTGCTCTGCCCTTTCCTCACTGCTGTCACCCCTGCTGCCCCCCGGCTCCATCCTTTCCTCACTGCTGTCACCCATGCTGCCCCCCCTGCTCTGCCCTT
>ML681964.1:4568381-4598400 GCA_007922195.1 Podocnemis expansa | reverse complement strand
CACCCATGCTGCCCCCCCTGCTCTGCCCTTTCCTCACGGCTGCCCCCCTGCTCACGTCTCAGTTACCCCCTGTGCCGCCCTTTCCTCATTGGTGCCCCCCTGCTCTGCCCTTTCCTCACTGCTGCCCCCTTGCTCCATCCTTTCCTCACTGCTACTCCCCTGCTCACTTCAGTTTCCTGCTGTTGCCCTCCTGCACTGCCCTTTTCTCACTGTTGCCCCCTTGCTCCCCCCCGTTCTGTGCTTTCCTCACTGCTGCCTCCCCTGCTAACTTCTGTTTCCTGCTGTTGCCCCCAATCCTCCTGCTGCCCTCTTTCCTCACTCTTGCTCCCCTGCTCTGCCCTTTCCTCACTGCTGCCCCCCTGCTAACTGCTCAGTTCGCTGCTGTTGCCCCCCTGCACTGCCCTTCCTTCACTGCTGCCCTGTACTCACTTCAGTTTCCTGCTGCTGCTCCCGTTCCCCAACACCCTTTCCACCCCTTTCCCTCTCACCCCCAATCCCTGCTGCCGCCCTCCCCGGCCTGCTGGGCACTCCCTCCCCCATATCCCCAGGCCCTGCTGCCGCTTTCCCTAGACTGCCCGACACCCCCTCCAAAACCCCCAGGCCCTGCCGCCCCTTCCCTGGCGTCCCTGAATCCCCCCCCTCAATTTCCAGGAGGACCCCCCCCCCCTCACCCACGGCCCCCTTACTTGGCCACTCCAGACGCCGGGGTCCCCTCCTTATTCCAGCCCCAGCCCGAGCCGACAGCCCAAGATGGCTGCCCAGCAACACTGGGGCTCCGGCCTGCCGCATGGTCAGGGAAACTGCTGGGCTGTCTACCGCATTCTTCCGAGTATAGGCCGAGTGCCTGTTTTGAAACCAATTTTCAGGCACCAAAAAAAAAAAAAAAAAAAAACTCGGCTTATATGCGATGATATACGGTAAAACAAGTTTTATCAAGAATACAAAATAGAGTTCTAAATTTACATCATCAAGCTTTGTTGGACATTGGTTACAATGTCTATTAAATTGAGTTAGTTATTTCAGTTATGATATTATAGAACAGATACAGTGTTGCGTAACAGATGCTTTAAAGGTATATTCAATTCATTTTATCTATCTGTGTCCCTACATTGTGGCTACAGAAGCCTGCTACACTAACACAAAGAATACAGTTAGGGAAAGGAATTCCTTGAGTGAAATATACAGTATTAATTTATACAGTATTGCCAGTTTCAAGAGATCAAAAAAATCACAAGAATGGCAAAAATAAGTCCTTGGGGCAGGGGTGGGGGGCAAGATTATACTGTGTTTTTAAACTAATTTCTTGATGTTTGAATTCCCCCTGCCCATCCCAGGGTGAGTATGGGACAATTAGTGTTGCCTGCTCATTCTCTCACAGATACTGGGTAAGTTTTCATCTTTTTGCCCATCTTTTATATTTACTGATTCTCATGTAAATCTATGGTACTTCCTGTACTCCTGTGTGATCGCTGTAAATGGCTGGTAATCAGACATGACCTTTACCTTGTATTTTCTTCTTTTTCTTTCTGCGTGGATCCTTCTTGCTTTTCCCATCCTGAGTGAAATGGACTTGTTTGCCTCATGGATTCCCTAACTTCCCCCACCTGGGGTTTGCATGGACCTGTAAACTGGGACCAGGCCAGAGTCTTTTCAAATTTCCTGCCCCGCAGCATGTCCAGGCATTTAGCCTAGGGCAGGAACAGCATGGGAAATTGCAGATTCTGTGCTGCCTTCCTTGGTCCCTGCCACCCATCTGCACTTCTCTTACTCTCCTGATACCCCACTCAATCCCCCCCTGCTCCCCACTCTCATGCTGCCACTCCTACCTCAAAAAGCAGTCCATGGAGTTCTTCTTGACTTCCAATATGGTTCCTAAGGATGGGAAGTGGGATGACAGCAGAGGAGTCTGTCCCCAGAAAGACAACAGAAAGGAATATACCCCCTCCAATAGCAAAGCTCTCTTTTCTTTAAGGTTATTTGAACCATGCCTGCACCTCTTCCACATGGGAAGGGGAAGAAACTGTACCAATATCTCCGCTGTTATATGCGGTATTATGCTTCTGTGGCCAGAGGCCTCATGAGCATTATCATTTTGTGTGTCAGCAAGGGGGAATCCAGTTTCCGGCCCACAGAAAGGTCACTGGTGCCAAAACAAACTGTACAAGGCAATGGCTACACCAACAGCAAGTACAAAAGGTGGTAAAGTCTGCACCAAAGAAAAAGTAGTCACACTTTAACCAGTACTTCCAGCATTCCCCCCACAGCTGATATCATGGACAAAACGTACTCATTTAAGCCATTGACTTCTCTTTAGGTGTGGAACTTGAGACGAGTCTTACATATCAACTCTCACATCTCAGTCCCAGAGAAGAAGACCTATGCCTTATATGTTTATGAGGAATTGAGATAATAATTACAGTCAACCAGTGGGCTGAGACATCCGAACCCTGGAGCTTGGGATGGAAAACAGGCCACTGGGGCACTAGCTGAAAGGAACTGAAGGGAGACCTAAGCCTTAGCTAGCTTAGCATGTTAAAATACAAACGAATTCCAGACAAGACCTCCAAGTGTTTTGCAGGAACTACTACACTATAAAGTCAGATTGTAAAAATATAAGTGTTTTAACTCAGACCCTTCCAAGCTACTATTGCACAACAAGAGAGACTATTACAGACCGTTGTGAGTCAGTACATGACAAGCAGCTTCAGAGCAGCCACTACTGGCTTGTCTGCACTCCAGCTTGGGCAGATGCATACACATTACCTCTGATAGAGTTAGCATGCTCGAAATTGCAGTGTAGGCACAGGGAAGACAGTGGCACAGGTTGGAGCTCAGACTAGCTGTCCATTTACAATCCTGTCTCAGAGCCTAAGCCAGGCCTCAACAATTTATGTTTCTGGTCACCATGGTGACCAGTTTTAGTAGCCTGTTGTCTAGGTCCACTGCCAAAATGTAATGGAGGTGTGCCCCTTGGCAACAAGAAGTAAAACTGTTAGTGCCCAGGTGTGAGCCAATTTTGTCCACCCTGCAAGTAAGTACACAGATAGTCAGCCTGAGTGACCCACTACAATATGCAAAAAAGAAAAAAAAAAAAAAAAGCAGCATAGCTAACTCAAATACATAAGCTGGAAACTGCACCCGCAATTGTGCTATACATACCCACTGTGGACTGGAATTTTAAACCTATGTGGAAGTGGCTTTGAATTCAGACAAACACCACAACTTTCTTAAAAAAATACAGAACAATTTAATTTAAGATGTCCAGTCTAACCTTTATTTCTCAATGAATGTTTTTGTGATTTCATGACAATTCTTTAGCAGTACTGTAATCTTTTGATTTTATTTTCTGTTTTTTCAGTTTTCTGGTTTTAAAGAGTACATGTTTTATACATACACACATACATAAATGGTCTACTATAAGCAACCTCCTGAAATAAGACTGTCATTCAAAGAATGGAAATACTGTAAGAGGAGACAACATACTGAAAGAAACTTTACAAGCTAATAGATTAGAAACTAGCAGGCTACAAATAGAGCAGAATTCAGTCATCCAAATTGAAAAGGGCTGCTCAATATAAATGGGGGGGGGGAGGAAAGGGGATGCCTGCACACTTAAGGAATGAAAGTTAAGAGCATCCTTGTTCAAAGTGATTGAAGTTCTAGAAAGAATCCTAAAGTTACTATACTAATTGAAAGTAGCAGCAGCATGTTTGAATAATTACATTTGTTTCTATAATGTATGCCAGGAGGTGCTAATAATATGAAAGCTCTTAATCAGCAAACTTGTTAGGCAGTTTTCCCACTGTAGAACCCTATGTATATCTGCACTGCTATACAGTTTATAGGACAAACCTTTTTGTTACCTATGGAAGAGACCAAATCATGATAGAACAAAAAACTGGGTGGGAGGGGGGGCTCATTGAGCTTAAAACGAAAAAAAAAAACATTTTTTTAAAAAATCCATTACATAAGAACACATTTGACAAAAGTCTACCAAAATTGGCTCCATCTGTCACATAAACTACATGATCGCACATTTACCTAGTAATCTGAGACCTCCGATAAACACTATAAATTCCATAATTACTGACTTTTTAAATATGAGTTTTTACTCTGCTGTTCATAATGCTTCTATTTATTCTCTCACATAAATGTGAGGTAGGTTGTATAATATTTTGAGAAAGTTTTTTGCATTTGCACTGAAAATAATCTTTTAAAACTTCACCAATAATGCTGCTCGAACTATGATGACAACATACAAGAACAATATGAACTCCAATACCTTTATTTGTTGTTTTTGTAGGAAGATTTGCAATGCTAGAGAAGCACTCAGCAATTAAAATGAAGCCAAACGGGTAAGTCAGAAGTACCAAAAAGGTACTATATCCTCTTAAATATTATCCTGAAATGTGGTAAAGTACAGAATAAGAGAGAGAGGAAAGTAATCTCAGCTGTAGCAAACATCCCTCGAAATTAGAATTCAAGTGCACACTGGCAGGAAGATTTCAGAATCTTGCACTGCCGCTGCTCATTTCTTCCACAGATGAACAGAGAACACCATCCCAGAGGCCAAGTCCTGGTCAACACCTAAAACGGAGGTTAACCTAGGTACATCATTCACAGCTTTGAAAAAAACAAATTCATACTCTGTACCACACAGTCAACCTAATGCCCACTGCTGACTGGTAGGTCTACAGAATAATCTTCCCATTGACTTAGCTTACTTCCCAAGGGGATGAATTTACAACTTGGAGGAAAAAAAGTTGCTCTAGCAAACTATTTGCTTTAGAACAAACTAATGAAAAATCATCAAGTAATAGTCCAAGAACATGTAGTTGTTCCATGAGGTAATTCTACAAAAGTACAATAAATCAATTCCAGAGGAAATGAAAGCATCCTTACTCTGCCATACAGTAGAAAAGTCAAGCACAACATGTTACTTGGATGCTCATCAGGGAGAATGTGAATGTACTGGCATATTTTTCAAGAGGTAGTATGGTGTAATTTTTGATCCAGAGGCTGCTCATTTGAGTTGCCATTACCACAACCCAATTTAAACCAAACAAGATAAAAAGGAGCAAAAACAAGCATTTCCCTAACATTCCATAGAAGTAAAACCAAACAAGCAGTCTGATGGCACTTCTAAAGACTAACAAATTTGTGTGTGTGATAAATATGTTAGTCTTTAAAGTGCATGCAATAAACAAATGTGTTAGTCTTTAGAAGTGCCATCAGACTGCTTGGTCATTTTGCTGAACTAGATAACCTAGCTACCCCTTTGGAACTTTCCCCAGAAGTGTTAGTTATCCAGCACTGAGGGCAAGAAATCACAGCTTTGAGTGAAACTCTAACAACAGATTTGTTGGAATATACGGCAAAATATAATCAGCAGTTTTGGACCAGCCACTGTGATGCTGTTCTTCGATACTGTGCTTCTCCACTGATCATGTTAGTATTCCTATACATAAACATATATAGAAAATACTGCAAGAACAAATGAAATTACAGAATAGATTTAGAATTTCTAATCCTAGATTTTAACCAGTAAAACACAGATTAAGCACCCCAATACAAAACAATTGAAATTGTTACTTATCCAACCCTGGAAATGGTTACTTGTATCTAAGTGCTTGTCTACATGGAGCAGTAATCTGCACTACAAGGATTTTATTTCTATAGTACACTAACAGATTGCTCACATTGGTCAGTATAGACCCTACTGATACACACTAAAGGTTTCCTATTGTCCTTAACATAACGCTGTTTAAAAGAGTATTGTGCTAACGTGCACTACGGCTGTTCTTCTTAAAAGCATGGGGCGTGGAGTAACATTCAAGAGAGCACACTTTGGGGCCAGGGTCAGCCCCTACAAGAAGCTGGGAGGGAGTGCCTCACTCTCAGCCTGCCCTTTCCCCACTCACCTGCTCTGCGCCAGCCTGACTACCCTGATTCCCCTCTCTGAACCCACACCAACTCCACCTCTAGCCCCAGCTGCTCCCTCATCCCTACCTCTGCTCCCAGCTCCACTGCTTGGCTGTGCCATAATGGGGAGAGTATGGACAGATTCCATTAAAGGTAAAAGGGGGCATGACCAGAAGTTTGAGCACCAGTGCACTCTTGAACATAACACATATTATGTATGACAGTATATGGTACAGTAACAAGCACTGGATAGCACACAGTGCCCATTACAGTATATACAAAGAGAAGGCCTCCAAGAACACTGATCTGACACCTGCACAGAACTCAAAAATTGGAAGAGAAAAAAAAGACACATAAAATCCCCAAAAATGAAACCAACTGACCCAAAAAAGAAAGACCTAAATGATTTTAAAGGCAATTATTTCAGTAAATCACAACCTGACAAAATTGCTGCCCAGCTTCAAACTAAGGTACCTAAGTGGGATCTCCCCTCATCCCCCCCCCCCAAACCTCTTAGTGCCACTGCATGTGCTAGTAAAGCTCTCTTTAGATGCCAGGGGCTACCCATCCACTACAGTTTCACAGTAGTGCTAGGTGCCATGCTACCTGGAAACCAGTGTCTGTCAAGCCCTGCAGTAAGTAAATACTATAAAACACAATAATATACAAATTATGCAAATAAAATTGCAAAAAACTATTTCAAAATGAAATAATCCTCTTGAAAGCTGAGTCTGATCTCAGATATTTGAACCAACATAGTACCAGAGTAAATTCCCAAGAAAAATCAAGATATGTACCAAGAGAAGTCACTTTCTAGACTAAAAAACTGTAGTTTTTCTAGACTAAAGACTGCAGATTGAGGAAAGGAGAGCAAACATCCAAAGAAAGTACATTTGATAATGAAACATATCATTTATAGTACAATCCATTATATTCCAACAAAAAAGATACAGACGTAATGAAGCATTTTTGTCATTTGTATGGTTATATTTTGTCAGCTACCCCAATTCTCATTGTTATTCTCATTGTCCCAAACTCTTTAAAAAATTTTCAAGCTCCAACATATGAAATCCCGCAGATTCCCCCCCCCCCAACAAAAATCTATAAACAAATAATTAAAAATAACTTGAAAGAACATCTTGAAAAATATCAGGCCCTGCCAAAGTGATGAGTGTCAGTGAAATAATCTATGAACCTATGTACAACATAAACACGACCTTTAAAAATCTGGAGTCATTCTAGCAACAGGATCCAACACTGGAAAATGAAAGGGACTCACCCCACGCCATGTCACCTCCAAAGCTATGGTTAAGAGTGGCACAACCAGCCATGCACCCATTACAGAAGATCTTCAGAGACATGCTCAAATACAATGAAGTGAGGCATGTTACTGCAACATTCAAACAAATCAGCCAGGGAATCCTTAAACTCTCGCTTTCTCTCTCACTCTGTCTCCCAGTAAGAACACTTTCAAGACCCCAGTGTCTTCCACAGAGGGATACAGGAGTGGAACAGATTCATCAAAAACAAAAATAAATTCAATAGCTCTTACACAGAGGGGAGATGGAATAAAGGTATTGGCTCTACTCCCACGACATTCTTACATTTAAAAGGCCAGAGTTCATAGAACACAAAAGAGCATCCTCTAACTAATGCAGATTTTCAAACTAAAGTAGTCCAGAAAATTAAGTCACACTGCTCAGTCCTAGCAGATGTGGTTAAGACATCTCCTAAATAGCTGCAAAGATCATTAAGCAGAACGTTACTGAGTTCACATTTGCCAAATTTAATATAAGCACCAAGTCACATGAGACTATTGTAAAGACCCTGGAAAGACTAAACAGACAGCTGATGGATGGCTGCCTGGCTACGAGCCAGAGCACTCAGCCTCTGAGCAAAACATATATTAATTAATTATCTATATTTACTGATAAAAGAGTCGGTTACAGAAAAATAGCCTAGCTCAACACAGAAAGTGAGGCAGCAAATGGGTGTGAAGAAGAGTTTCCATTATTTTGAGGGCTGTCAGTTATAGCATGCGATTAAATCAAAACAAATTGATGCATTTTTTTAAACTGAGTGTTAATTGCAGACCAGGACACCGTGATGAGGGGGCACCACTCTCTGTCCGGAGGGCAGGGGGACCCCATTCTCCCTCCAACCTGTGCCCCCCCCTCATTCCTGCCTAGCCCCTGGGTGAGCTATCCCACCCAAGCTGCTCTGTACAGGGAGTCTGCCTCCTGTTAGCTGCACAGAGTGTGGGGGGAATGCAAGGGGATAGGGCTCCCAGCCCAGTCTCTGCTGAGCTGGGAACAGGGGGACCCTGTCTGCTGCTGCTGGCTCGGGAGTGAGTGCCGCTGTGACTGACAAGGTTTTCAGACTCCTGAGCCTCTGCTTAAAGAGACAGAGCTCTCCCCTCCCACACCAAAAATATTTAAACAAGTGGTATTCTACTAGCGTTTAACAGCATGATCAAAAATGTGATTAATCATGACTGACTCCACAGTTAATCATGGGGTTTTTTTTTAAATGGTTTGACGACCCTAGTTTGTTTATGTCAGCAAGATGCACACCGACTCTGTCATCAAATGGTATGAAACTATACAGATAAACTTTGACCTCAAACTGGCGGTCTAGCCACTGACAGCATGCTTATTAGTTGTCCAAGAAATGGGAAAATACATACGGATTTGTGTTCAATGATATTTAATTAGCTACCTAAAGAATCTTATACTATCTTCAATAAGGAGGAATTTGCTCTTCCAGTACATAAGAATACATCAGATATCACACACACCAGAACTAGGATACCGAACTAGAAAAACCACTGACCAGACCTAGTAGGACAACTCTTGCCCTCATAGCAGTGCTCTTCTCAAGCACCTTACAGTGATATAGGGATAGGTCCTTCAAAAGGTAGTAACAATAAAAGGGGCAAGAAAGCACGACATTTTTCTCCCTTCCATAGATTCTCTTTGTGAACACTATGTGCCACTTTGCCCTCAAACAGAAACAGAGCTTAACACCTCTCTCACTAAGGGCTAGTCAACACTTAACACTTACACCAGTACAGCTGTATCAGTACAGCTGTGCAGCTGTAAGAACTCTTATGTAGCTATGTTATGTTAATGGCAGAGAGCTCTCCTGCCAACAAGCAACAATAGCTATGGGAGAGAGCTCTCCCACTTAAACAAGCTTATGTCAGCAAGAGAGAATCTCCCGCCAATATAGTGCTGTCCACTGAATGCCAACAAAACTTCTGTCACTCAGGCAGGTGTTTTTTCCACATCGCTGCATGACAAAAGTTTTGCTGGCATAAATGCTAGTGAAGATAGGACCTAAGAGAGCCTCTAATAATAGCATATTATTCCAAACAGCGAAGGAAAGGCCGCACATGGATTTCTAGAGTTCCAACTCAGCATGTACACGTCCTCCATTCAGTTTTGCAGCTCAGTCTAATTCAGCATCAGGTAAAAATTCTACAAAAATCAGAACGATGAGGGAAAGGCATCCATCTCCAAAAGAGCATTCTTCAGCTCTTCTTCAGTAGAAAAGGGGGAACAGTTTCCACTTTACAAGACCTTTGTAACCATAACTTTTACACAGCCTACAGTTTCTTAGAGAGACAAGAAATCCACTAGTTAGGAATCCCTGCAGGAGAACAGTAGATAACAAGGATGCCTACTTGGCAGCTCAAATCAGCTCCATTGTGAAGACTCGACACTTCAGCCATCCCACTTGGGGAAAAAAAATGGAAAAAGTCTCAATAGGAAAATGAACCATACTAGTAATACTCAATCTTATCCATCTAGGACACCCTTCTTAACGCTGTTATTCCAATTTTATACTTCATAATTCTGTACCCTGTGCAACAGTTAGGTCAACCTAACCCACACTGTAGAGTTCTTCTGTCAAATGTAGCTACCCCTCTTTAAGTGGTGGGTTAGCTACATTGATGGGAAAACCCCTTTTGTCGAAGCACAAAACATCTCCACTACAATACTACAGTGGCACAAGTACAGTATTGTAGCTGTATCACTGCAGTGTAGACATGGCCACAAGCAATGCCAAAAATAGAGCATTCTTTTGTTGGTATAGCTTATACCATTTCAATGGCTAAAATAAACTATATCAGCATTACAAAGTTTATATTATGACTTCTGATGGCATAGAAATCACAAAAATTGTCACACCCCTAACCAACCTTGCTATACCAGCAAAAGTTTCTAGCATATCTCATCCAAGAGTCATTTAGTTTGCTTATGGATCAGCACACGACCCACTCTTACCTTTTTAAGTTACTTCACCACTGTTCCATGTTCTTGCCTTTAAGGAAGCACACAGTCTAGCTTCTATCATTTTGCTTGTTGTTTTCACATATCCTACCCCTTTTTTTCTTCCTATCTTACACAAACATCCTCCGCCTGTTCTTCTCCCACCCTGCACTGGGTGGCTGGAATTCTCTCTTTACTCTGCCTCACAGAACAAAACAAAAAACACCAGTGGTCTCCTTACTAAGAAATTCTCAGTTTATCACTAGCGAGCAGTGTGCCCAGGGAGCCCTGTCTTTCTGCTTCTTTCCAGGTCATGTTCACAATTCCCACTCCTGTTTTTCAATCTCCAGTAATAACCCACTGCATTTACAACATGCAAAATTTCTCAATCCACATGCTAACTTTTGCCACAGCAGCACCTGTACTGTAGACATACCCAACAAAAAGGTTTGTTCTTAATTCCTGTCAGCTAACATATAGCAACAAATATGAGGTAAATGCCCACTGAAAGAAAAACACTTTGTAATTTTAATCTTAACCTCATTACTAGTTTTAAAACTACAAAATGCCTTGCCATCAGTACCCATTTACTCCATGTCTGTCACTACAAACTAGCTATCCGGAGTTAAGAACCTTTATTCCTTAACTGAAGGACAAGGGCATGGAAAAATAATGCACATTTCTTTATGCTGAACTCTTACAGGGGAGATATTATAACAGTTTCTTAAATCAAAACTGACAGGAAGAAAATACAATATTCATAGGCCTGTAAACAACAACAAGTTATTGATACTGTTGTAACAGCTTGAGAAATACTATTGATATGTATACTGATGACAAGTTAGCAAGTCATGAATTCCAGTCTTCATAAGTGACTACAATTTACTTCTTACCTGAAAGCAAACCTGAACATAGTCTTGTGTAAAACACAAATAGGCTTGCCAAGCTTTATTTGGTTACCAGAATGTTACCTAGCTTGGAAACCACACACAGACCCCTCCTCTTTTGACTAAGAATATCTGGCTCTGGTACACCTTCTTGGAGAAGACATTAAAAGAGAAGAGCAAAATAAGGGCAGAGGCTTCTTGATAAAACCCTGACTGTATCATCTAAAAAGGGAGGGGGGAAAGAGAGGGAAATCGCAACTAGGGAGCCACATGTATTTTGCAGCAGCACAGGAAGTAACGGCGCACATGCCTGCCCTGCCTCGCCACCAGCCCTGAAAGGAAATGAACAGCATCAATATAGTTTTATTCCCCCTGCCCGTAGCCGCACAGATCTCGACCAGAGACGCTTGCCTGGGAATCGCTCCCAATCCGTGACCCGAGTGCGAGGCCAGAGGAAACAAACCAATCTTCAGTTTTGTGTGTGCGCGCGCGCCTCTCCCCCCACCCCTCCGTGGACTGGCTCGGCCGAGAGGAGGCAGCAGCAGCAGCAGCAGCGCGGAGGGAGGAGAGGGGGGCTCACCCCGCCATGCTCCCACGCGGGGGCGAGAGAAGAGGGGGGCAGAGTCTGTCCCCCCCTTCCTCGCCCTCTCTCAGGCGGCCTGAGAAGCGGCTAGCACACGGGCAGGGCCGCTGGAACAAAGAAACCCGCTCGCCCCGCTCCACACAAGGCTGCGGGTCTGGCAGCCCAGAGCCCCCAGCGCCCGCGCGCGCGCGCGCACACATCAGGCGCGCCGGTAACGAGGCCAGGAGGGCGCCGCGCGCGCCCCGAGTTCTGGAGCCACCTGCGCGCGCGGAGCCCTCGCGCCGCGGCCGCTAACGGCCGGAGGAGGAACCGTTGCCGGCGCCTCAGACGCAATGGGTCCCCGGCGGCGCCGCTTCCGTGTTCCTGCCCCCGCGGCTGAGGAGAGGGGGCGCACATCCTCCCAGGCCGGCAGCCGGTGACAAAGGGCCGGGCCCGCGCCCGCGCCCGCTCCCCAGCCAGACCGGCTGCCACAAAGCCGGCGGTGCCGGCGCCCGCTCGCTTCGGCCCCGCGTTACCGTGGTGAGTAGCGGTCTCATCTGCTCGCCCGCCCGCTCCTCCTCCATGCTGCGCCCTGGCCGGCTGCTCCCGCCCGCGGACAGAGAGGCGCGAGGAAGGGGGTCTGCGTTGGCTCCGCGCTGAGGGAGGCCGGGAGCGGAGCGAAGCGAAGGAGGCGCCGCTGCTGAAGCGAGGACGATGAAGCTACATGAACTCTCCCAGCGCCGGCCTCGCTCCGCGCTCCCCCCACCTCCGCCGAGCTCAGCCCCGGCCCTCCAGCCGATTGGCAGCCCCTCCAGCCAATCGCAGCCAGCGGGCGGCTCCTCCCCTCGCGCCACCGAAGCAGGAGCAGGGAGCGCGGCGGGGCTGCAGGGGGCGCTGCTGAGGGGACAGAGGCTCAGTCGGGGACCTACCTCTCCGGGGCCAGAGCTCAGCTCCACTGGTGAAAACTATTCACCTCAAGCGCAGCAGCCTTGGGGCAGCACTTGAATCAGTTTGCACTAAAGCAGGGGGTCTCAAAGTCAAATCACCACCAGGGCCGCATGAGGACTAGTACCTTACTCGGAGGGCTGCACCCACTGAAACCTCTTCATAGATAGTGCAAATATTGGTAACAATAGTTTTGCCCTGAGCTGCTGCAAGTAGCTTTAGGGGCTGTGTGTTTGAGACCCCTGCACTAAGGCTTTTCAAGTTTCTTGACCGTTTTCCCCTTACTCTGAGTGCATGCCATCATGCTTGGCATTAATCACTTTTTGGGGCCTTGGCAGTATTCTCCCCAAGACCTGAAATTAGAGGGGCAATTGAGGGTATTAGGTGTGCTTGCTAAATTGGTATGACACTATTACTAGCTGACAACTGTGGGGGGGGGTAGGAAATTCAAGGCAGGTGTTGGGGAAATCCCTGCACCTCGGCAAATGAACAGGGTACAGAAAAGGCATGTGCCTGGAGCAGTGCTAAGCATAAGCAGACTAAGTAATTAGTTACAGCTGATGAACTTGCTGATCCATTTGCTTTTATGGTATGTATTGAGGGAAGAACAAAAAAAAATTCCTGCTTTAGACCACCTCTGAAAGTACTACCTCTGAACATAGTGCAAGATAAGAGGAGCCATTTTTTAAAATTCTTTCAGTAACCAAGTGTTTTGAGCATTGCAATGGGTGTAGGCTCCTGGTGGGGGGGGTGAAGGGAACTGGACAAGGCAAGGCTGTAACTAGAAAGGTTGGCACTCAGGGCAAGCAGCACAAAACATGCCCTCCCCCCCCCCAGGGCCCAATCCAGCCCAGCCATCAGCAGGTAGCTGGATCTGGACCCTGCCACTGCCAGGAGCCTCTGCCAAGGCAGCTTCCCCAGCAGGGTGTCTTCACCACTCAGCAGGATGCTCTGGCAGTGTGCTTTCTCCACCAGTCAGCAGGGTCCCCTTGCAGTGTGCTTTCTCCATCAGTTAGCAGGGTCCCCCAACAGAGCACTTTCCTCACCAGCCTGCTGGCCAGCTTCCCCAGCAGCCGAGTCTTCCAGTGGGGATCCTTCCTCAGTTCCCTCTAAAATTTGGTGCCTAAGCCTTTGCCCTGTTTGCCCCACCGTAGTTACTGCCCTGGGACTAGGGTGCCTGCCACAGGGTCCTACAGTGGTGGTGGGGAGCCAGGAGCCTGATGCAGGCAATCCACAGGGTTCCCTGGTGGTGGGGGGTGGGCACAGCCAGGACTGGGCTGTCTGCAGAGTCCCCTCTCCCCCAGGGGCTGGGGGGACAGGCCCAGAGCCACAAGGGGGCAGTCAAAAAGCCACATGCAGCTCTGGAGTTAGAGGTTGCAGACCTCTCACATAGTAGTTGGCAGGTATATGCAACAAGGAGTTGGAAGGGTAAGCACATTGAGAGCATCAAGATGCATGGAGCCATTACATGATCCTGGCACCTAAAATTTCTGCAAGCCAGTGAGGGCAATCAGCAAGTGTGTGCAAAACTGCACAAACTACATTTTCTGTTTAAGTTTATAGCCTGGAACCATTGTTTGGACATTTTTAGCTACGTAGTAACCCCACCCTACAGCAAGTTATTGGGACAGACGTGTTCCTTAGGTACTTAAACAGGGTGGATGTGGTGTTGTAAAGTGGTAGCAAGGTATGGCAGTGAAACGTTGTACCCACATCAAAACCTTTTTAGCAAGAGAAAAGGGCATAATTGCCCTTAGATTGTCAAAAGAAGTTTGCAAGGAAAAAATGTAATAAAATGTCTGAAAATTTTATTTTAAAACACAAAACCAAATTTGTCATGCAAAACATTTAACACATTATCACTAGTTTATTTAAAGAGACAAAAAAATTTTACTCATACAAATGGTTTGACACAAATAATCAATCAGGCTTATTGCTTGAAGAATTGCTTGGCCTTGTTTTGTATTGATAAATCCATAGATTATTCACCAAGACAAAAGTTTTAAATGAAATATTCATTCTTATAGAAGTCAGGTATACTATTGCCTAGTGCTAGCAAAACTAATAGTCAGTGGACTCCCTCAACCATAGGAAATATGTCAGTGAACATGTTTATAGCCTTTTTCAGTACATTTGCTATATTCTAAATGTCTAAATCTGAATCATTTATGGTTTCAGACTCATCTGGACCTACATGCACAACTTTCTGAGGATTATCAACATCTTCATCACCAGTATACATGCAAACCTGTGTGCATGCCCTGCTCTCTTGAACTGCAGTTAAGCTCACACTTGCCTTTTTAAACTTGCATGTAATGTAAACCCAGGAGTTCTTCAGGGGCAAGTGCCTGTCTCATTAGTGTTAGGGAAATGTGTCCATCCTTGTCATGCCGCCAGCCATTCCCAGTTTGGAAAGAGATGTCAGGCCAAGCCTGCATGACATGGTTCCAGATCAGGGTCAGGTAATTTTCACCCTTAATGTGTTATTGACAAGCAACAAAGTACAAAACAATATAGATGCATCCCTGCTCTGGTCATTGTCAATTAATTAGCATTTAACTGACTATGTGACGTTACACAACTATCAGGACATCAAAATCATCACCACCCATAAAAACTGGGAGCACCCATGTGGTCTGATCATCAGCTCATGAGATGCAAGATGACACTGCTCCTCCAGTTAAAACAGAGAAGCTGTCAATCTCCAATATTCGGCATCGGTATACATGCATTGAAATCTGAGTTCTCAGGTGCAAGGCTTGTTTAAAAACCTGATGAAGTTCTTGACATGGTTCATCAATTGCACAAAATAAACACTGACTCTGCCTGATCATCTTTTTTTTTTTTTCTGATGAGCTGAAGACCGTGTATGGCCCACAATCTAATGGTGCTACTGCTATCTAGAGTGTGCATAAGTCACTGCCACTATATGATATTGGAAAAAATTCTCATAAAAGATAAGCTAGACACTAAGGTGTTTCTGAACTGCTCATTACCATCTGATGATCCTGAACAACTTCCAGTTCAGGACTGTAAGCATGGGTTCAGTTCGCCCCACCAGGAGGGCACACCCAGTGGGCAATGTGGGGAGTTCTTTGCTCAAGTCAGCTAGACAAATCCACCCTACCCCAGAGTGGAGGGGCGAGTAGTTCATTTTACCCCCCCCCCAGGAGGGGGTGCACCCAGTAATCCAGGGGCCAGGCACAGCAGTTCTCCCCCAGCCGCCAGAACCCTCACTAGGGTGGCCAGTCAATGAGTCTGGTGGCAGTCAGGGGTTCAATGAGGATGGGGACGAATTGGGGTTGCCATCTCGACGAACAGGGAGAGGAGGAGGGGACACACAGGTCTGCCCTGCTCCGCTGTGTCCCAGCCCAGGGCCCTAACAGCAGCAGGACCTGCAGGGTCAGTGGGGTCCCAACCACAACACACTGACCCTGGTATGGGGTAAACTTCCCCTGGGCTACTGCCCTCCCCCTCTCCCATCAGTACCTGGTTGATATTCTCCTCTGCATCCTTGGGGTACTCACTAAGGGGCACGGAGTCAAGGCCTTCCTAGGCATCTGGGGGCAGCAGGTCTGGGAGTTTGGTGGTTCCTGCAGCCCCCCCTGGGTGGGGGGCAAGGGGCAGCTCCTCCAGGTCCTCCCCTGCAGGGGGGTCCACATCAGGTGGCACCAGGGGCAGTTCCTCCAGATCCTCTCTGACAGGTGGGGACGCCCACCCCCAGCATTCCAGAGCCTCATGGTCAGTCATGGGGTGCTGCAGTTTGGGTGGCCACAGCTTGTCCCCCTCCCATGGCAGGGGGTCTTCCACTAAGTACCTACCATGGGAGGCCCGAGCCAGCCATCCCAGTACGAGGCTGGCAGGTCGGCCCAGGTCTCCTCAGCCAGATGAAGGGCTGGGGCTGAGGAACCTGGCCAGAGCCATCTTGTTCCTCTGGCAGCTAGGGCTGAAGTGAGTGCCTCTGCCTTCCTTTTATACTTCCTGCCCCACCTCTTCCCCTCTGCTTGATTGGCAGGTTTGTGGAGGCAGCCATCTTGGCTCCTGCGGAGGCAGCCATCTTGTGGCCTCCTTACAAGGACCAACTCTCAATTTTGCTGAACATATCAGAAGTATAGAAAACTGTTGAGCAAATGGCAAAACAGCAGGTCTTGGTGGTATTCCTCCAGAGATCTTCAGATGTTGGAGCCATGATCAGGAAGCTCACTGGCTTCTACTTCAGGCTTTGGGACCAGGAGGAACTTAAAGAAGCCAACATTACTTGCCTTTAGATTTGGAAAGGTAATCGCACTCCTAGTGTAGCACTAACCATTGTGGCACCCTTGTTCCTTGCTGCAACAGGAAAGATACTTGCCTGAGTCATGTTAAACAGGCTAACCAATCAACTTGCAGATACTGCCTGAAATACTAGGCTTCTGTCTTAGGAATGGTACTTCAGACATGATCTTTGCACAACAGCAAATTCAGGAGAAATGTCAATGAGCCAAACCAAAGCCTAGATGTAGCTTTTGTCAATCTTAGTAAGGCCTTTGGCTCTGTAAATTGAAATGGCCTGTGAACATCCCTCCACACGTTCAGTTGCCCCAAAAAGTTTGTCAGCATTATTAAATCTTTTGATGAAGACATGCAGGCTCATAGCCTGCATTTTTAGCTTCCTTCTTTTTAATCAATGAAGTAAAACAACACTGTGTTCTTGCTATAAAATAATTGAGCATCATGTTTACAGATCAAAAAAGGAGTCCTGTGGCACTTCAAAGACAAACAAATTTATTTGTTGCATAAACTTCCATGGGCACAATCCCACTTGATCAGATGTTTGCAGACTTTGCAATTCTGTAGCGATTTGCCTACTAATGAGTGTGGTATTTATATTCATTACCATGTGTATGAAAGTCCTGCCTCTGCCTTGCCTGAACATGAAGACAAAAGTTAAGAAGACAGTTATCTGCAAATTTTCATTCAGTGATGATTGTGCTTTATTGCACTTTTTTTAACCCATAACCTTGGGGACATTAAGTTACACACTGATTATTTTGCACATGCAGCAAAACATTTTGGCTTAACAATCAACCTAAAGGAAACAAACAAGGAGTACTGTGACACTTAAAGACTAACACAAGTTATGGCTCTAGTTGTGTCCATGAATGGGGTACCACTCAGGGTCACTCACAGATTTTGTTACCTTGCCTGTGTCATGTCAAAACATTAGAGTGTTTTGGTGCAGCCAGCAATGTCTTTGGAAAGCTTCATCATTTGTGTCTTAAACAAACCAGCAGTCATACTGCAAACAAAAAGTGATATTTATGGCATTGTCATCACCCACATTCTCCTATGGCTGTAACACATGAATAACTCATTGACACCACACGAAATGATTGGCCCAATTCCACTTATAACATGTATGGTGGATACTGGGAATTAAATGGCAAGATCTGGCTCCAAAAAACCAGCATCCTTGAGCTCTACAACATCACATTGGGCATTGCAACCTTTATAGGGAAAGAAAATGTGGAACTAAAATGGTTACCAGACAAATCTGGAAAAAAGGATAAATGGGCTTCTCCTGGACAAAGGATAAGTCGATGCCTCCAGCCAGATGTCATCAGAGGCAGTTGGCAACCACTTACCAAGTGGCCATTAATTTACACCAGAGGGGAGAGAAAGAGATCAATTTGCTTTATAATAAGCATCAGCAAGGAAGAAATCAGCATGGAACGAACTTTATCACCATACTCCCTGTCTCCTTCCTCATAGTTTGAATGAACTTTATTTGTTTCAGAAGAATCTATTTCAACACTTCACTAGACTATAAGAGGGCAAAGAAGGGAGAAAAGTTATCTTTCTACTTAAGAGACAAAAAAACCAAATAATTTTGTCTTTGAGAATCATTCCTAACCAGAGGAGAGGTCAGTCATTGTGCTGGAAGAAGTGCGAGGTGATCTTACCTTTTCCCTAGATCATAACCTGCTGAAGTCTTAGGATTAGAAAGTGTTTTTCACTCTCATTTGTTTGTTTCCATTTCAATCTTTATACCCAACTTTCAATCTCATTTAAAACCTATATTTTTTACTTAAATAAACTTGTTCTACTTTTAATCTAAATCTATCCATTGTTGTGTTTGAATTGAAGTAAATGTTAACTCCAACTAAAGTGATAAGCTTTGTATTCTGTCTCTCCAGAGGAGCAAGCAAAACATTATTATTCCTCTGAATTGGCCATGAGAGACTTGAATACTGCAGAGCACTCTGTTTTAGGAAAATTCAGGACTGTAGGGCGTCATGGTCATCTTACCAGCTGTAACCAAAGCTGGCGGCAACTCAGAATTGCCTGTATTGCTGCAGGAGGCAAACTGCTGGTGTCAAAGCATAAGATCAGTGTTGAACAGCACACAGACAAAGAATGCATGCTTGTTGCTGATTGTGAGCATCCCAGACAAGATGGAATGCATCTGAAGCACTCAGAAGTTACAAGGCAAGTGATGATAATGCCTCACAGGTCTGGATTATACCCTAAAACATGTATCATCAAAATGTGCTAGAGCATATAGAACCGTGGAAAACTCAGGTGTGAAAACTTCCTTCAGATCAATCTCTTGTCTGTGCAGCTACTACAAGACAACTAAACAACGTCCTGTCTGCATTGATAGTCACTGTCTTATCAGTGCTAACTTTTGATTTGATCATTTTGCTTAGAGTTGCAAATGTCATGATGTTGAAATTGTTCAGGGGTTCAAAGAATCCAGTGGCATTGGCATTTAATCTATCTTCAACAAACTGTTTCATTGTTTTGATTCCCGTATCATTCTCAGTAACAAGCTTGGTAGTAAACGCTGCAGGTGCAACAATACCAGTTGTTACCAAATCACTGTTCAAATTGAATGGGTTTGTCATGGAGTCAGTGATGATGTGAAGAACCTTATTTAAATTTCCTTCATAATATTACATATAATTTGGTAAAGCCTCCTTCTATTTTCCCTGTGAAATATCTGAATTTACCATAGCACACATGACCTTCATGGAAGCTGAGATACCTGAGCACTCATAAGCAATGATGAACCATCTAGTCAAGGCTCCTGGTTTCAAAGTGAAACCCAGTATACTCCTTTTTATTTTATTATCACAATGTACTGTTTGTTCAAGGGCCATGTCTGTCCAGACTTTGCTGAATTTATTTCTGGATCAATGCACAGCATGATTTTCTTGCACCAACTTTTCACAAAATACAGGTTCAAAATCCAGCAGAAACATCATATCAATGATGTACAGAGATACACAACAGGCATAGATGGTGTAGTCAAAGGCAAAAAATAGTGGTAGCATCTCTGCAACTGTCACAAGATGCAGGTTCCAGGTGCTTTCATGTTCTGCTGTAATGAAACACATTAAAAGGTTAATTGTTTTAATGGAATAGAAAGGTTTGTGATAGTGCTGTTCCAAAATTGTGGAATCTGTGTGACGCATCATGTACACGCTTGAGGGCATCTCTAACCTGGGAAAGTCTTACTGTTAGATTTGTTGCATCATTGTTTGATACTGCATTTGGACATTCTTGGAGCTTGGTATTGGTGAGGTCTACATTACAGTCAACCTTATTGTCTTATAACCATTTGCAAAATGCCTGCCAATGCAACCTGGACAGAGATTCCACTACAAGCTTGTGGACCCACAGTTCTATGACTTTCCTTTAAGTAGATTGCTTGCAGTGTTGCTACCATACACCTGCAATTCTATGAAGATGTCTTCCGGACCAGTTTTTTCATGCTTCTTTCCAGAAATATCTGATCTAAATTGAAACCACCTGTTCTCAGGATTGCTTTGTGAAATTCATCTGGGCATCTCCACTGAATCTCTTCGACCCTACAATAGATAGCCTCATCAAATGTCAAGATGCTTCACTTTGGCCAAGTGTCCTTGACATCTTGCTGACATTCTTCATTACAGTGAAATCTATTCTTTATTCAGTAGGTGATGCTTGCAGCCTTGGACAGTACCAATAAATGTTACTATAGGTATGGGTAATGAAATTATCACATTAAAAACTGTCCCTGCTGATACTTGCTGAGCATTTACTTTTTCAAACTCAACCTCAAATAGCTTGGTTGGGCAGCATCTTAAAAATGTTCCACTGCAGATCAAGGTTCACGACTTGCTGGCAAGCCTCAACATCAGCATACCAGATAAAAGCAATTAGAATATTTTCATTAATATAGTATTTGCCTTATAAAATTATATCTAGCTAAAATGACAATAGGTTTTGTCTGTTTTATAACTGTAAAACATGATGTTGAGATAAGCTTATTTTTTCAGAAATTACATTGTGTAAGCAGATCATAAATTACACAAACACACAAAAAGACAAGCAGAGAACATATTGAAAGTGAATTTGCCATAATGAAATAAATATAGAATTAATATAGGATATAAAATTATACACATGTTAAATGAAAGTCATTACTTTGACTTTTTCAAGAAACTTGTTATGGCAATTAGGCATGATTTTAAAAGCATCCATAATTCTCAAATTTACGACTGCATAATACTCCCTTCCTCCCAAACATTATTCTTGGAGGTGAATCCCTTCATTTAAATATCTTGAACTTTTTCTGGGGGGTTACTGCAAATTTCAAACTTAGGTTTTGGTTTTCCATTTGGGCACCCAGACTACTATCTTCACGGAAAGGATTCCAGTGCTCCCTAGCCGTGTGATCCAAAATCTGTGGGATGTGTGTGTACTTTACTTCCTTCAGGTTTTAAAAATTTCCTTCAGATATGGTCCCTCTCACACCCGTGAGTTCCATTGACAAGAGGGCTAAAAAGATCTAGAGGAATGCATGTGACATACGTGAACATTCAAACCAGCATGCGTTAAAGTTCTGAAAGGACATTATTTTAGATGAGCTATTATTAAGGTTGCTTGATACCCTCCATTCTAAACAGTTTTCAGTAGCTTATATTTTTTCCAAAAAAATCTGAGCTGAAATTTTCTGTCGGGAACCTGCTTCAGGCTGATTTCTCTTATTTATATATTTACTTTAATTTCAGCCAAAATCATTCAGTCCTTTCTGAGCAATACCTTCTTTTGATCATGTTAAAAAAAATTCTGACAACCTTTTGCTTGACCAGCTCTAATACTCCTACTGCATGGAAAATAAATTTGAAATTCAACAAAGGGGTAGCATTTGTGTGAAGAAGGTGCCTTTTGCCAGCTCTAGTAAAATTTGGCCCAATCTGATCAATTTATAAGCATTTGAAAAGATGAGGCTTGCACATAATCAACAGAGATTTCTTTCTAGTTATAACAGTACTAATATGAAATGTAATTTCTTTATTCTCTGCTTGCTGTCTGGAATACCTAAAGTAAAGCAGCTAAGCCCCAATCCACCAAAGCATTTAAATCCATGCTTAATTTAACTTAATTTAACTTAACACCAGCTTAAGTGCTTTAGTGGATAAGGGTCTCAATTTAGCACCATTGACCCTAAAGAAGCGACCCTGAAGTTTCACCTTCATATTGCTGAGTCCTTTTCTCTTACCCCAAACACCTGACACTTGTGCTCCTTGTTGACTATATTGATTTGTCAACCAATTAACATTGTAACCACACATTTCCAATGCCTTTCACCTTCAGATCTTTGCATTTAAGTCATTAGCCTTCTAGAGAATAGTCCTATCATAATATTCTGGGCAAGCAATTTTACCCCTTTGTGCATCAATATCATCTATGAATGAGGAATAATAAAAGTTTGTCTGTTTGTAAAGTGTTTACAGATCCACAAAGGAAAGGTACAGAATCTGAAAGGAATTGTGCAAATTGGGACTCCACTTCCTTCCAATAAGGCTGTTTTGGCAGATCTTATTCTTCCCCCTTAATCTCCTTCTCCTACCACAGGGAGTAGGATCACACCCTGTTGCTGGAAAGTCAGCCCCTAAATGTGTTTGGTCACCCTCTGGGCTCCTGGCCAGACTCCCAATTAAGTATGGCAATTACCTAACTACAAAAAAAAAAAAAAAATGCCTTCAGAGTTAGTGTTTCCAGAGTGAGTTAACTTCTCAAGGTTTCCAGTACACAATTAGAATTCATAACTGTGTATCAGTCATCATAATCTTATTTGCATTAATAAAACTCTGAGTTGTTCAGTATCAGTGTAAGTGCCTGAGATATTTTCATGAATTTCACATCAGATGAATAACTCCTTCAAACACAATGCATAATTAATAGGTTAATTATTTTTTCTCAGCGTGGAACATACTCAATAAAAAATAAGTAAAATATAATAAAAAGTAGCAATTATATTTGTGCAACCACCATGTTTCCAAATTAAGTATCTTTTAAAAAATAACAAAGGCACCAGTTTGTTGTAGGTACTAAGTCCCAAATTTGCAATATTCCACATGGGGGCTTTGGCCATTAAAGTCAATGCATGGCTAAAAACCCCATGCTTCATTTAAGAAATCTTAAGTGCTCAAGAAATTTCAGTCTTTGGAAAGTGTGGTATAGGGCAGGAAAATGGTATTTAAAACTAGCAGAAACACCTAATGTCTCCCAGGGAAAAGAAAGTTAAAGGTGTGATGAATGAAGTACATCAATTACATTAAAATATGATATTTTATTGGAAATACTTTTTACTTATATATCACTTTAAGAAGGTAACATAGCTAGTGAGGTGCTTACAAAACACATTGCCATTTAACTCATTTCTTGCTAGCTAAAGGTGTGGTGAATGAACTATGTCAATTACTTTAACATAACATTTTATTGGAAATAATTTTTCTATCATATTACTTTAAAAATTTGACATAGCTAGTGCTGTGCTTACAACATGCATTTACACTTAACTTATTGCCTGATAATACTTGAGCAAAAATATACACATTTTTCCCCATTCCAACTCTTGAAGTAGCAACATATAATTGACCATGACTGAAGCAGTGGAACCTCAAATCTACTCCAGCAACTTTGAATGCTTGTCCTTGTGATCTGTTAGTAGACATGGCAAATATTAGGCAGAGGTGGAACAGTAGTCTTTTGAATTGGAATGGCATATCTGTAGGTATTCGTGGTATTAGTCCATCTTGGTATTAGTATGTGACACACTTAACCAAAAAGTCCAGCAAATGCCACTGATCATTAGCCCCCAAAAGCTCTGGTGGACCCGATTTCGAGTTCTAACCAATCCAGTTATTTAAGTTAGGAAACCATCAGTATCCATTCAAAATTTTGTGTTTCTAGCTCTTGCCATTTTGGAGATCTGTCAGGACAAACAAACAAACAAAAAAGCAAGCAAGCAAACTTTCTAAAATATATGATATCATGACAAAATTCTTTAACCATGTAACATTTAAATTGACCATTAATCCTAAATTTTTACTTAGTGACAGTTTAAAATATATAGTTTTTCTTATGCATTACAAAGTCCATTATACATTAGGGGCCTTCCCCCTCCAACACACCCTAGAACAAACTGTACATTGGTATTCTGTGTTCAAAAGAATTAGGAAACTTTTACTTCTTAAGGGAAATTTAGAAAGACGGTGTACAGGGAACTGCCAAATGTATTAGTAAACCCGGAAGTCAACTCCTTACCTTGAGGCCAGTTCATAGGGAACTGATTTGAATGTTGTTTCTTGATGAGCACAGAATGAATAATTAAAAACTTGTCTTCAAATGAAGGACATAACTGATACACATGAGGTTACATGCACCATCATGCTCTGCTTTATCTGATATTTTGGGGGAGCATGTTGGCTAGCAGCTTACCTTCCTCCCACACCTCCCATGGTAATACTTGCTGCATGTGCTGCCTCTCTCAGTACCTGAGGTTTTACTAAGACACATCTTATTGTGGCATCTAAGGGTCGTGTACAAGCCACTTCTATAGTAACCTCTGCAAAAAATTTAGTCCCACTATGCTGTCATTCTCAGTCCTATTTACACAGAAGCAGATTATTCCCTCAGTATAAACACATCACACACGCTCTAGTAAGGAAAAGCAAGACTGAAAAAAGGAACATTCAGAATTAATCCCCTCACCCACAACAAAGTACACACACAGAAGGAGAAACGTCAATCAGCTTAATCCTTATTCAATACTGAGAGCCTAGTGTGGCATCCTTTGCAGGCACTGAAATCCCGAAGGACAATGGAAACTATGTGGCTGTATTAGGTGGGAAGCAAGCTATGGAAATGATGTGCAAATGGACTATACATCCCCTGTACTCCACAGAATGTTACTCAATGTTTTCTCTCTGCAAGAGGCATTGTGGGACACTGACCAATGAATTGCACCATTCCATACATCATGAAGCTTAACCCTCAACTTAACACACACGGACATAGCTACTAGTATGGCTAATCGGCAGGAGATTGAGGCCAGAGGTATCTACATGGAGTCCCTGTGTCTTTATAGGCTTTGGAGCCCTGATGTAATCTTCCTGGCTGCAACTGCTCTAGTTACTTAGTTAGTTCCTCATTATGCCACTGGCATTTAGGGCAACAATGATGCTCCTCCACCTCTGTCTATTTTTGGGAAGTCTTTCAATGATTCCCCAGCCATCCCCTGGTTTCTCAGCTCAACTTCCACAGCTCTTCACCATGCTGTTTGTGAACGGCCTTATTTTTACTTGTTTTCACATGTCCATCCTATATTGCTATTCTGATGATAGAATCAACTTCCATCCAAAATACATGGCCAATCCATTTCCAGTGCCTTCTGCTAACAATGGTCCTCATATCTTCTTGGCGATACTATATGAATATATCTTAATTTGAGATTGTTCTGGGATAGAATATTTTTCTGAGGCAGCTTATATGAAATGAACATGTCATAATTTAGAGATGTCATACTTTGCCATATCCCAGCATTCTTCACTATAAACGTAGTGCTGAAAGTACACACCTCAGATAAATCTTAAGTTTAGTTTTAATGTTATATTTTGATCATTTCGAGACTGTATTTAAGCTCCTGAAAGTGTTCCTAGCTTTACTGATTCTGTTCCAAATGTCCTGACTTACTCCATCATCCAAGCTGATGGTACTACCCAGGTGGTACTAACCAGATGGTACTGACTGTTTCTACACTAGTGAGGACATAATCCTCTATCTGTACTAGTGATGGTGAGATGATATTAAATAGTATTATGTTGATCTTATTGCAATTGATTTTTTATCCAATTTGTTGACTGTTGAATCAGGTTGTTTTATCCTGTATATGGTTATTGGCATGT
The DNA here is from genome assembly GCA_007922195.1 of Podocnemis expansa. Taxonomy (NCBI): domain Eukaryota; kingdom Metazoa; phylum Chordata; order Testudines; family Podocnemididae; genus Podocnemis; species Podocnemis expansa. The sequence continues at coordinate 4,572,590 of ML681964.1, read as the reverse complement.
GATAAGAGAAAAAGGATCATCTGTGAAGTCTCAGGCTACATCTACACTAGCCATAGTTAGTTCGCACTTCTTACTCCAAACTAAGAAGTTCAAGGTTAGTTTGCACTAACCTCGGATTAGTTTGAACTAGAATGTGCAGTTAGTTCAAACTAACTGGCTTAGTTCGAACTTCTTAAGTTCAAACTAAACCTTAGTCTGAGTCTTGCCCGCACCTAGTTCAAACTAAAGTTTGAACTAAGCGTGTAAGCCCAGACTAAGTGCCAGTGCTTATAAGTTCGAACTGAGCTTCCCTTAGTTCAGACTAAGCAATTTCTCAGTTCAAACCAAGGAGTGCCTAGCATAGCCATGTGCTAAATTAGTTTGGACTGATTTGTCAGTGTAGACATAGCCTAAGACTTCAAGAGATGAGAAGGGTGTCCTTCTAATACCTCTTGGCATGTCTTAAACTCTGCATTATCCAATCAATGGCAATGTTAAAAAGGATTGCAGATATAATTCACTCCTGCCATAATACTGTTTTAACTTCAAAACAAGTTCACTGTGATGAACATGACATGTAAAATTGGAATAGCGGCTTTTAATGATGTTAATTATACCAAGTGTGATTCCATAAGGCCACAGAATATGCCGTAGGCCAATCCTGTGAACACTGTGAAAAGCCTTCTCAAAATCTATAAAATTTATACAAAGTTGTCATTCTAAGCATTGTTTTCTTATTCTTTGTAGTAAAGATTTGAGCTATGCACCTATGCCCTTTCAAAAAACAGCTTGGTCTTTTCTGAGAACACTATCAACTGCCTCAGATAGACACTGGACTATGATCTTACACAAAACCTTACTTGGCACAGAAAGTTTTATATCACACCAGTTATTACAAGTATTGAGCGCTCCTTTCTTTGGACTCTTCATTATAATCCCATTGGTCCACTCATCTGATACTTTTTTTTTCCCCTCAAAACTGATGTAAATAGAGGGGGCAGGATAGATGTTGCTAACTCAGAATTAACCTTAAACAATTCTCTATTCAACAGGAGCTTTCCCATTTTTTAAAGATTTGATTACTTGAATGATTGTTTTCTTTTATTGCTGTGTCTGTGTTGATAAAAATATTTTCTTTTGCTTCCCAAATATTTGTGTCCTCTTTAGGTGGCTCCCTGTTCAACAACTCTTTGAAATGCTCTACCCAACACATTTCTTGTTCCTTTTCCTCTTACCAGTCAGTGACCTTTTTTGTCTCTGCTGAGTGTGTTGCTGGTGTCTGCCATTTACCACTAATAACCTCCACCATTTTGTAGACAGTTCCTTGTTCACCACAGACAGTTGCATCCTTGGCTTGTGCTGCCAAATTATTAATACACTGTCATTTATCTGCTCTCACAAGGCATTTAATCTCTTGATGTGCCTTACTATATTCCTCATTGTATTTGTCCTTTAGCTTCTTAGATTTTGTGTCTAAATTTTTCTTCATGGCTTGTTGGATTTTTATGGCATTCCATCTCCTCAGTGTAATCAACTCCTGTATTTTCTTCTGCCTATAGCCTAAACTGGCTTCACAACTCTGATTATAAGTGTTACTTTGTCCCACTTCTTGTTGATCTCTGGTACTCCCTTCTAAAAGGACTTTCTCCATTGTAAAGGGAGCTCTAACAAAAAGAAATACAACCTCAGGCTGTAATAACTTTCTAAAATAATCTTTACAGGGTTGATCTACCACCCTCTGGCATTGTCCCATCCAGGCACAACAAAATATCCACTTTCTACCCCCATTCCAACAACCATCTTACATGGTGTCTGAAGAAACAGATGAGTAGTTCTAGGTGCTTGTCTACCTTTGAAACTCTACAGTGGCAAAGCTGCAGTGTTCAAGTGTAGACATTCCCTATGCTGATGGGAAGGTTTCTTCCATCTGTGAAGATAATCCACCTCCCTGAGTGGCAGTTGATATGTTGACAGAAGGTCAAGAGAAGAATTCTTCCATCAGCTTAGCACTGTGTACATGAGGACTTAGGTCAGTTTACTTACGTAGCTCAGGAATATGGATTTTTTCACTCCTGAGCAATGCAGTTAGGTCAAACTAGTTTTCTAGTGTAGACTAGGTCTAACTTGATATAGGGACCAGGCTAGTTCCTCGGCAGCCCCAGACTGCTGGGGCTGTAAAGATGACCTACAGTCACCCTTGCCACTACTCCTGAGCTACATGACATACTCAGTTCAGAACTACGATCTAATTTCGTTTTATGATCACTGAGTGCCATAAAGTATATCAGTGCATTAATAGAAAACATAACAGTTCCATTTTGGGTGTCTCAGAGCCAGTAAGAAAAATAAGTAGCTTTTGAAAGTCTTTAATTAGTAGTGAACATACCTTAAATATTGTCAATAACCATCTGCCTACCATACCCTACAGGTGGTTAAGTATCCAAGTTATGGCTTTATAAAAGTGGCATTTATGAAAGGCCATAGGCCATTGGCGCTGATAAACAAAGTTTCTCATTAATTACTATCAGCTTCCATGATAATCAGAGGTATTATTTTCAGAGCTGGATAATTGTACTAGTGAATTAGGCTATACACCTATATGAATGTTCTCGTTTCTTCTTATATGGGTACTGCACATTCTCATAAGCATGCCATAAGAATAGGCATCCAAGAATGAATGCAAGTGGCAGTGAACATGCAATGCAGATGCCTTTGGGTGGGTCTGCAGCAGCAGAGATCAAACTTTGGATCTCTGAATTTTAATGCATAAGCCTTTACTGCCTGAGCTAAAAGAACTTGCTCTCTCTCTCTCTCTCTCTGTCTTAGCCATGGTTGTAGCAGGCTCATCAATCTATAGTTGGTCTAGACAACAATGAAAGCAGGACAGAGCGCCACACTGAGTAGACATAGCTTGCAAATAAATTCACAGTTTCATCCAGCTGGTGAGGAAATTATACACCAATGCGTGCCAAAAACAGAAGAATGAACTGTTGTACATTAAAAAGTGAGTTTCCATAATATGAAGGAAAGTTAGTTTTAGTCTTTTCCTTAGGAACAAAATGGAGCCTGTCCAGGATGAAAATATGCCTAGTGATAAGACAAAAAGACAATTGTATGGATTTGCATTAAATACCAAAAAGAGGACCAGCAGGCAGGTTAACTGAGAAAATATATCATTGACAAGAAACCATGGGTATGAAGATCACATATTTTAAAGTTACGGATATCTATCCCAAGTTTTGTCATATTATTATAATTAAACTTAAGATATCACCTCTAATGAGCTGCCCATATTCCCTTCAGGATATCATGCTAGGAATTACTGACGTGATCACCTCATCACAAGGGGATTATTGTTGTCAAAATCCCTCATGTGAGTAACTTCTAGAAAGTTCAAGAATTCCATTTGAGATTTGTAATGAGCAGAGTAAATATCCTAAGTTAATAAAAGTACAATGATACACTGACGTGAAAGGGAGAAGGCTGTTGCTGAATCACCTTAATGTCTGAAATGTTATTTTGGTTCAATGTTTAAATCTTTCCAAACATGTTCAATGAAAACCTAAGCAGATGAAGTATTAATAAGTAGATGAAGTTAAAGTATTAATGTCAGTATGTCTCCTACCTACTCGCTGGGCATGTCTACACGGCCCTTTTATTTCGAAATAACACCCGTTGTTTCAAAATTTAAAAAAATTTAGTCTACATGACGTTTCCTTATTTCGAAAGGACGGACCTTGTCCTTTCAAAATAAGGATCGTCGTTTCGGAAAAGTAAAACCTACCCCTTCTCCAAAATAGCCGTTATTGCGAAACGGATGTTTCGAAATAACGGCTTTAGACCCGTTTGGACATGTTGTTTCGGAACAAATGGTTCCGAAACAACATGATTTGAACTTCCTCCCAGGGTGCTTAGCACCCTGGGAGGAAAGGCCACCCCCTCAGCACCATGGCCAGGGTGCTGAAGGGGGGGGACAAGCCGCAGGGCACGGGGGGCTGCCCCCAAGACCAGCGGGGAGCGCTGCGGCAGGGTGCCGGGGCTCCCTGCTCTGCCCGCTGCCAGGGCTGCTCCCCACCCCTACAGTGGGGTCCGGGGGCGCCCGGCTCTCCCTGCCGCCAGGGCTGGCAGCAAACCCCGCGGCAGGGTGCCAGGGCCGCAGCTTTTCCACGCCGCGGGGGCTGCAGCCACAGGGAGCCAGGTCCCACCGGCCCCTCAGGCCCTGGGCTCAGC